>CM029370.1:4370339-4596940 GCA_017165825.1 Hepsetus odoe
AGTCTTTAAACACACCCATCTAAATGGCTCTCTGTGAATTACCTTCTGACATTGTGGGACGTGCAATCAGCCTATGAGCCAGAAAGGCCAATTACAGCGAAACGCGCCCAGATCAGGATTAACGGGGCCCAAAATCTGGCTTAGTAAAGAATGGGCTCTGATTAAGACACGACTTCTGGGCCCGAGGAGGGACAATCTGATTTGCTCATTTTAGTGCTCTGCCTTGCTCCACTTTCATATCTTCATTGTCATATTCCCTTAAAGCATGCCAGCCACATCAGTTGGCCATTGCCCCATGTGAGCATGTTATAATTTTTGCACCAATAAAAATCTTTAAAACATTATTGCAATGACATAATTTTCCGGAATAATTTCCACATTTTGATTCAGATTTTCTCAAAATGCTGTGGGCAGGGCTCAGTGTCAGGCCGGGTTAGGGTGTGTGTATGTGGCCGCTCCATCTCCAACATCCCTCTCCCAACCTAATCCTCATCTCTCCTCTGTACATGCCTTCTCATCTCTTGCTCACTCAAAATATCAACCTTCTTTCACTCTATCATATCATCTAACTCACTTCACCATTCATGCTGCCAACAACCAAAGTTTCCTCACTTCCTCTCTTCTACACTACCTTTTCTCCTCCTACCTCCAGACATGCCTCCTCTTCTTCTCCATTGGCCAACAGTAGCCCAATTTCCACCAACACCCTGTAGGCTAGCAACACTGGTGGCAGTCTTTGTTAACCCAGGCCTTGACCAGTCCGGTATGGGAGTCTCTTTCATTGTCCACATTGATTTGTTTGTCAAAGTTTATACACTGGATGTCCTTCCTGGCATAACCCTCCCAAATGGTCCGGGCGTGGGACCAGCACAAACAAAATACACAAATCCAATATGCAAAATCCATCCCCAATGGTACCTGATAGCACCCTCTGTTAGCGTGTTCATGCTAAGCTACAATCATTTGTTGCCATGGCACCTATCATGGGATAAATTAGGTTCCAAGTGGAGTTCTTGGACTTCCTGGAGTCACACTGGAACTATGAGCCAGCTGAGAGGTCAGAGTTTCCATGCTGACCCCTGTCCACTACTGAACATGCCTACAATAGGCAGCCGGCCATCAGTTTTGGACCATAAGGCAATGAAATGGAATAAACTGAAATAGAAAGTGACTATTCTTGTCATTGTGTAACACAGCACAGCACACATTGAGCCACAATGAAATTCAGTCACTGCATTTTACCCCCACACACACCGTGCAGTAGGGGGCAGCTATTGAAAGCACCCAGGTTGCAGTGACGGGGACAGTACTTTGCACAAGGGTACCTCAGGGCAACCTACTGGTCTGGAATTTGAACCCACCGCCTTCTGATCCTGGTTACACTTAACCCTCTACTCGCATGTTAATGGATCTGCTGCTAATGTGGGAATGTGCTAAAGACAGATATCACAGCACACCTCTAAAGGTCATAGTTTGGTCTAAAGACTTTTGGCTATCTTTGCACCCTTATCTCTATGGCTTCCAGTCCAAATTTAACAAAGAGATAAAACTAGAACTAAGCTATAAATTCAACTAGCATGAATATCTTAAAATACAAACATTTCCCAGAATTCTTCAGTGCGTCAGTTCTACAAGGGAACGTTCCTTAACACATAAAACTTCTTTATAGCCTACTTTATATTCCTTTCCGAACTTTAAGATCTTTAAGATCTTCAAAGAAATAATCCACCAATTTCTCCTAAATGATATAACATGTAGCACTTTCAATACCTTATACTTCCAAGTGCCGCTGCATTAATCCCCTTACTTCCATCATCTAATTACACTTCAGGGACAGCAATCTAAAGTCAAGTAGACATTCCTCATGTCTATCAAGCAGCAATAATCTCATCCTGTAGTAATCCCTAGATTACAGTGCTGCTAATCTGCTGATGACTGACACATAGTGCTACATTTTTTTTTTACAGTAAGGTTTTTGCTCAGAGTCCTGTGTTGACAGGGGCACCTCATGCACGTTCTTGTCTGGAGAGGATTTAGGAGTGTGATGACAGACTGTATGCTCTGCTTAACATTTCACGGATCCACAATGGCTTCATTCAGGCAGTGAAAACATTGTGGTGCAAGTAGTGTTTCAACGCAGATTTAATACATGTCACATGAGTTCTTCTCACAGCACGTCTATAGGGACCAGGCTTTATTGCATGCAGTATGCTTGAAGGGGAATTCACCTTTATGACTGGCTTCCGTTACTGTGTAATAAGTCTGAACGGCAGTTCCAGTATGTGTGCTCAAATAAATGGCTCATGTTATATCCTAAAATAAAGCTTTATAGAAATATTGGTGACAGGGCAGCTATATCCAATGCCCGAGGAGCAGCGAACCCACAACCTTCAGATCCTAATCCCTGAACACTAGGTCACCACTGCCCCAGTTCAGAACTGACTTTAACCAACGCACAGGGGTTAGCGGTGGTCTAGTGGTTAGGGAGTTGGCCACAGAATCTGAAGATTGTGGGTTTAAAACCCTTACCAGGAGGTTGCCCTGAGGTACCCTTGAGCAAGGTACCGTCCCCATCACTGCTCCCCAGGTGCTTTCATAGCTGCCCCCTGCTGCACGGTGTTTGCATGGGTTAAATGCAGAGGTCCAATTTCATTGTGCTGTGCTGTGACCTCGCAATGACAAGAATAGTCACTTTCATGTTTTCATGTAGCCTTATAAAAGCCGCCTTTAGTTCCCACGATATTTTCCTGCAAACTGATCAGGAGAATAACAGAATGAAGGAGCATGAGCTAATCTTTAGATGAATCCAAATGAAATTATCCCTAAAGAATTATATGATACAGTATCAAATGTCCAACTTCTCTAATGACACATTCTGATTTATTAGCTATAAAGGAAAGTTTAATTTGAGGAAATTTGCTTTAATGAGTAGGCAGACAAACTAATTGTATACTGTAACCCTCTCTTTTATATAAGAACTTTTAAATATAGCACTCGCTCCTAATCATGTCTGAATTCTTATTAATACAGTTGGTTCTTATTGAGTCCATTAACTAAACATAGTCATTTTAATGCCTTAACTTTTGTAAGAGCCCCGAATGTCATTTTACAGCAGCAAACTCTTATAATTAGATGTAATGGAATCATTAAAGTTGCTACTGATGTAGTGTATATTTGTGATGAATGCATATTAATGGCAGTATGTAAATCTAACTGGTCTCCCTTTCATCTAATCCAATAGCTGTTATCTGGTTTGACTGCCATATTCACAGTGATTCATCTAGGCCTTCTCACACAACTGGTCAGACAATCCAGTGATTGCACTGTAATTTATTCACTATATTGGTATTAAAAGTGGAATTAAATTGGAACATTAATTCAGAATATAAATATAAGTGGCCTCTCTTTCATCCTGTTTCCTTATGTTACTCCCCTGGCCACTGAATTTATAACACTTGAGCTTCAGTTGTATCCAGTTTATGTACTAAATATGATTAAACTTTAAGTTAATTTGTTTGGTGCTTCTTACAGTTGATGTCATGAGGCATGCTGATGGATACTGTGCCAAGAAAAACTGAGCCAAATGAGGGAAAGTTGATTTTGACTCACTAAACACTCATTTTCTTAGCTGCTTGTCCTGATTAGTGGAGACGCACCCTGGACAGGTCCAGTCCATCGTGGGGCAGACCCACACACACACACTCATGAAAGTGAAAGTGACAACCCTTGTCATTGCGAGGTCACAGCACAGCACACAGTGAACCACAACGAAATTGGACCTCTGCATTTAACCCATGCAAACACTGTGCAGCAGTGGGCAGCTATTGAAAGTGCCCGGGGAGCAGTGACGGGGACAGTACCTTGCTCAAGGGTACCTCAGCGCAGCTTACTGGTGAAGGAATCAAACCCACAATCTTCCGATGTGGGGGGCAACTCCCTAACCACTAGGCCACTGCTGCCCCTCATCCTCATACCTAGAGGATATATTTTAATAGGAATTAATAAAAATATACTTTTTTTTTCTAAATTTCTAAACATATTACAGGCTTATTACATTGTAACACTTTAGCAATTACATAGAAAGCAATGCAAGCTGCCTATTCACACAAGCTACTTTTATAATTAGTACTTTTAAAAGCTTTTCTAAACTCTGAGAACTTCAGTAAGAAGATAAACAAGGAAAATTAATTCTAGTAGGATGTACAATAAATTTTGTTAATATATATGTATACAGCAGCTAAGCTCATTTAGGTGCACCCATACATGTTAACACACATTTAAAAAATAATAACAGCACCAAGTACAACTACCATGCAATGTCCAAGAACTTCTATCAGGTGCCATCAAACAAAGTCAAGGAGTGGTGAGAGTACCCAGGCATCGCCTGCATTGTACCCAGGTACCACCCCTCACCTAAATCACAGGGACAATTTCTAGCAGGTGAGAATTATGGAGAAAATGTCAACTATAAACATCTTTTGCGGCCCGCTCTTTATACTTTCTATAATTGCATGTTTAAATGGCATTATAACAGATCCACTGTCATCTGTTTGCACTCTGATCATTACAACAGAGCTCTGTTTGATCAGATTTATAGTCAGATCCATGAAGTAGAAAAATGAACTTTAATATGGGCTTGGTCATCAAGAACTAGGTGCTAACCCTGATGGTTGGCTCCTGGGGATCTAAGTTATGATATTTCCACTTTAGCGTATACTGATGAAGCTTTCTTTAGGCCAAAATGACTGAATGACCTCTAACAAGAAATGACTTTAATAAGAGCTGATTCATTAGCTTTAAGTCACTATTGATTTAGCTTGTACTATTGATGAAAGTACACTAGTCTAACTCTTAGTGGTCTCTCAACAGACCACTTATACATACAGCCAGTCTTGAATCAGGCCATTGAGTTCTTTTAGCAAAGCCCATCCATAAAACTGCTGTGTGCCAGTCAGCTGGCAAATACATTTCTGTCGCTTCTTTATGGGGTCTCCCTGGTAGGGAGTAGATGAATGATGGAGCTCTGGGAAGTGCTGGCTGTTCGGGAAGGAACGAAGGAAGAAGAGAGAGCGAGAGTGAGAGATTTAGCAGAGATCCACTGTGGAGAAGTGTTCATTGATGGTAAGCCATTATATCAGCTTCCTGCGACACCAGCTCATGAACATCTGTGCATGTCGTTCTCAATGACCCAGTTCCTGGCACTTCTCTTCTCTTTTTTCCCCTCCCTCACTCTCCTGCTGTCACAAATCCTTCATGAATGCTTCTGCAGGGAAAAAGATTTACTGTAGTGTGTTTAACTGCACCGTCACCCTTTTAGCTTTCGCAGGCACCTTTTGAGGGTATTATTGAGCACGTCCCTTAAAATGCTGCTCATACAAATGCATTATATGTTGCATCTATTAGCTGCAATAACACTATGCTGTGCAATAACTTTTACACATTTATTAGGTGCACAGCTCACAACTTTATCTTCTTTTTTTTTTTAGCATTTTCAGCCAAAGGAGTCCCAATTTTAACCATCAGCTGCCAGAATAAAATTTAAAATTTAAATGCAGATAAAATTGATATAACCATCACCAGTTGTATTCTACTCTGGGGCAGCGGTGGCCTAGTAGTCAGGGATGAGGCTCCATGATCAGAAGGTTGTGGGTTCGAGTCCCAAACCAGTAGGTCGCCCTGAGGAACCCTTGAGCAAGGTACCATCCCCATCACTGCTCCCTGGATGTTTTAAATAGCTGCCCCCTGCTGCACGGTGTGTATGGGTTAAAAGCAGAGTTTGTGTTTCGCTGTGTTTCACAATGACAACGGTCTCTTTCACTTCACTTTCACTTCTAGTTCTAGGTTCAAGTTCTAGGCTTGGGTCGTCTCCATGTGGAGTTTGTTCTCCCCAAGTCTGTATTGGTTTCTTCTGTGTTGTTTTTTTACTGTGACCATGGCAAGCAGGAGTAAAGACTTTCGGCTGCTCCCTTTTAAGGGTCGCCACAGCGGATCAACCGTCTCCATTTCTTCCTGTCTTCTGCATCTTCCTCCTTCAAACTGACCACCTGCATGTCCTCTCTCACCACATCCATAAACCTCCTCTTTGCTCTTCCTCTTCTCCTCTTTCCTGGCAGCTCCACCTTCAACATTCTCCTCCCAATATAATCCTCATCTCTCCTCTGGACATGTCCAAACCAACGCAACCTTGCTTCTCTAAATTTGTCTCCAAGACGTCTAACCTGAGCTGTCCCTCTAATATACTCATTTCTAATCCTGTCCATCCTCGTCACACCCAACGAAAATCTCAGCATCTTTAACTCTGCCACCTCCAGCTCCACATCCTGTCTTTTCATCAGTGTCGGAGTAAAGACTTTAAGCTCATCAAATCAGAGGAAAAAATAAGTTTTATAAATAACTGTTATAATGGTTTATCTTGGACCAAATGACAAGCATTGTAACACTGCACTTCATGAAATCAAATCTCCATCCTGCTCGTGCAAGCTCAGTGAAAGCGAGTTCACTAAAAACAATGCAGTCGCATCATGGATTCCTCCAGCGTGCAGAATAACATAAGTGTGGCTTTCTCTCAGATTTGACTCCAAGAATGGGGGAAATGAGGTAAGGAAGATGAATATCACTCTTTAAGAACTGTTCCTACCCTGTGAATTTTGATTTGGATCTTTTGCACACACAGTGCCGCTGCTCTGAATGAAATGAGTGTGTTCTGCAGCAGGAGGCAGAGGTAAGAGAGTCAAATTGCAACTGCAGGATATTGCCTCGCTCATATTATTGCAGAGCAGCATGTTGTACACAGCTAATTAACACCAGAATAGAGCTAAACTCCATTATTTGTGCTTCTGTCAGCATCGATAACTACACTGTTCCCTGGGCTGATTCCTCGAATGACCTGTCTTGGGATTTCTGCCCCACTGCTGTCATGTAGTTGGTTTAACATGGTACGAGTTTGGCCTCAAGTGACGCTGTATTGGAACAGATGGATATCACTGAACACACATACACACTTGTGCACAATGACACACTTTTTCTGCTTATATATAGACACAGTATATATGTATATGTATATGAAAATATAACAAACCCAGTCACTATCTGGAAAGTTCCAGCTGCTGTTCGCAGTGTATAAAGTGAAAGTGAAAGTGACTATTCTTGCCATTGCGAGCTCACAGCACAGCACACAGTGAACCACAATTAAACTGCACCTCTGCATTTAACCGTGCAGCAGGGGGCAGCTATGAAAGGACCCAGGGAGCAGTGATGGGGACGGTACCTTGCTCAAGGGTACCTCAGGGCAACCTACTGGTGAGGGAATTGAACCCACAATCTTCCTATCCTGTGGCCTACTCCCTAACCACTAGGCCACCACTTAAAGCATAAAAGTTTTGCATTGTGAGTTTAGTCTTTTTATTAGCCAAATAGCAATATTTAGTGTTTAGCAACACAATCTGTCATTGAAACTTGAAGTCCAAAACTGAAAAGCACCGAGCCTGAAAATCTACTAAAACAAGCATGCACACACACTTGTTCTCATGGACTCTTGGAGTTGGCCCAGCGATGTTCCCCCTCTCTCTCTGAAATGATGGCTGTATTATGCAGCTTGAGCAGCATCGGGGTTATGGCTGCAGGTGTTTGTGCTGAACAGCCCCCCCCAGGCCAGGCCCGGAGAGAAAGAGAGCCTTTCCCTGACTCTCACCACAATCAATCAGCCTCCATGCGGCATGATGCATTATTAACTCGCCAGGTCCTAATAAAGCACGGCGACCTTCGATTCATCACACTTTCCCCTTGTTTCACGACTGTCCGGCCTACAGCGCGCTCCCTAGTCAGCAGACTCCTAGACCTTTGGCCATTTTTGTACTTATAGAGCATTCAGTCCTGAATATCTCCTGACCGTGCACAGGAGTTGCAGAAGTTAACTTTCCCAAGTGGTACTGCGATTCCCTTTTTAAAACATGTTGGGGTTGTGCGTGTCTTCCAGCAAGTAATGTCACACCTGATTTGCATACATTTGTGAAACTAAAAAAAAAAAAAAAACCCAAACAGGCCCCGCAGTGGCTAAATATCCTCCAGCAGCCGTGTCATAGATGACTAATTACACCTCGCTTGAAGGGTATGACTTTCTCCTTCACGTCATACCACTTCCACTCTCTAAGCACATCTATTAGGCCACAATGTTCGCTACGCATCCCTCAACTCAACTCTTTATGCTTTTAAAGATGTTTTAGCACTTGACTCCAATATTCAGGGTACACTCTGTGTCAGATCCGGGCACTTTAAGCAAAGGAGGTCATAGCAAGTTTGTTTAAGAGACCTTCATACTGCTGAAGAGCACTGACATAATCATGCCGGGATGAAAATATGAATACGAGATCAGATTTTTCGGAGTAAAAATGCTAATTTTTTTGGAAAGCAACACCTCGTGCATCTGAGCGGCCAGTTTCTCAAGTGAAAGTGACTACTTGTCAAAATGCAATCTCTGAATTTTACCCACACACACCGGGCAGCAGCTTTTAAAAGCACCCGGGGAGCCGTGATGGGGACGGTAACTTGCTCAAGGGTACCTCCGGGGTACCTCTGGGATTCGAACCCAGGCCCTTCCAATCCTGAGGCCCTAAAAACTAGGCCACCGCTGCTCCGAAACTAAAAGTCATAAAAAGGAAGGTAAATTGTTTGATATCAGGACCTGAGCATTAATGGACATAATCTGGAGCACCAATGAACAAGCCCCATTAAAAGTGTTGATTTAGCATTTTTTACAGTATTGATATAATGCAATGGCTGAACTATCAACCAAGTAACCAACTTATTGACCCTCTGACTTCATGCCAAAAGATACGTTTTAATGAGAAGAAGACGAGAAGAAGGTGAAAAGGTGGATAGGGAAGGTTATTCCCCTAGAGGTTATCCCCATTAATAAAGTGTCCTAGTTATTCTAGACAGTTGTGCGGAAAATGTTTAGTGTAATTCCTCCCATTAATTGTGTGGCGGCGGCGGTGGTCTAGTGTTTAGGGACTAGGCCCCAGGATCGGAAAGTCCTGGGTTTGAATCCCAGTCCAGCAGGTTTCCCTGAGGTACCCTTGAGAAAGGTACCGTCCCCATCACTGCTCCTCCCAGCTGCCCCCTGCCGCACGTTGTCTGTATGGGAGAAATGCCGAGGTTGTATTTTGTCGAGGTAATTATTTGTGTTGTGGTATTTCACAATGACAGGTTATCACTTCCACTTCACTTTCATTAAAGAAATTAAGTTCATTCAACGGGCAGAATGGCCACCAGAGGGCCTCTCTCAATTCTCAATTCTTCTCTCTACTCTACGCCAACTATAGTCTTATGGATCATTCATTTTTTACAGCTTTCACACTCAATCAGGGAAATTCACAGCGCCGACGGCCTTGCATTCCAACAAAAAATGGAGGTAAAAATGCCCTGAGGTATCCTACAGCATCTCCATATTTCTTTAGTGAAGTTTGGATTTGTGAGAACGGCTACAATTTTGACAGACTAGGTTTCCAAATTCACCACACAAAGTGAGGTCATCAAGCCTTCTTCTCAGTCAGCCGTCCTTTATCGATAGACATCAGTAGTCCGAAGGAGGGTAGGGGGCAGTGGACCATTCACAGAGAAAAAGACAAAATGAATCCTTGATCAACATCCTTTGAACGGCCTTTTCCAGAAGTCCTTGGAAATGCATATTGATGAAGTCCAAATTGTCTCACCTGAGGGCGAGTTGAAAGTCGACTGCTTTGCATTAGCTTATAAATATTCATGAGGGGAGAAGACATGGCTTGCTCCGATTGCGTGAGGGGAATGATTACAGCCAAATGATAGGCTCAGAGTACTGGTAATTGGAGGAGGGGAAAAAAAAAAGCCTGTGAATGTGTGATGTCATGGGAAATATCTTACTTAACCTGGGAAGTGCTCATGTGATGTTTCGAGGAGGGAAGATGAAAGCAGATGCTTCAGTGCTGTGTTCCACTCTGTTCCACTGCAGTTTGGCTGGGAGTGAGAGAGCAGACAGTGCCGATAACTGCCAGATGGAGAATAAATGAGTGTCTCTCATTCACAAATCTGTCATCCACACACGCCATGGTAATAATATAGTATAATGAAATAAAGAAATATAACACAATGAAATAAAAATTCTATGCACTATAATGAATCAATAGTATAAAATAACAAACAAATATTTTATAATAGAATATAATAAAAATAAATAATACAATGTAATACTATGAAACAATAAAATAAAATTGAAATATTCTATAATAAAATACAATAAAATAGATTTTTTCTTTTGGGATGTATTAGAAATGGCTTTCCCAATGTAACAGGTGGGCGGAGCCTAGCCCAGAACTCACAGGATGAAAGATGGAGAAACACCATGGACACCAGTCCAGCCCAGATATATATTATATTAAACATATTTGAAAACAGTTTTTATATGTTTTGTTATTTAGCATTTGCAGCGTAGATTACGGTCCAAAAATTCTTACATTTTTCTCAGACTCGCTTTCACTTGTTCTGGGAAAATCTTCTCCTTGTAAACAGCTTCAAAGCTCTGTCTTAGAAGTTTGCAGTTTCTCAGGATCCATGCACATTTCCAGTTACAAAGCTACAGATGTTCCTCAGACGTTCCTCATTTCTATAGTGATCGCTTCAGGAATCCAGAGTCGACAGAGTCGGTGTTGAGTAATTTTGGGAATGTGGGAAAATGGTGCCGGAATAATAATTTTCAATGTGGGAAAATGGTGCCGAAATACCTGTGGATTGTTTTAGATCTAAAGTTGGAGTGGAGACTGATTTTTGATGTTCATCTGATTTATGTATCTACCATGTCTTGTTCGGAATAATGAGTCCCAGTTTCTCTCCATGTTGTTTTTACTTAAGTGAAAGTGACTATTTTTGTCATTGTGAAACACGGCACAGCTAGCCACAATGAATTTAAACCTTTGCTTTTCACCCATTCACACCATGCAGCAGGGGGCAGCTGTTGAAAGCGCCCGGGGAGCAGTGATGGGGAAGGTACCTTGCTTAAGGATACCTCAGGGCAGCTTACTGGCCTGGGATTCAAACCCATGATATTCCAATCCTGGGGCCAATTCTCTAACCACTAGGCCACCGCTGCTTTTCCTACTGGCTTAAAATGGGAAAGAATGAAAAGCAATGCAGGGGATTTGATATTACTTTCAGCGTTGGAGCATCTCCATTCATCTCATATATTTTGCACAGCACTGCATATATAGAACGACAACGAAGTTATTGATTTTCAGGATTAGTTTACTATATTTCCCTTTATTTAAGTGTTAAGTGTGCATTCCATAGAATATTGAGTTGTTTAGCACCATAAAAAAACCCAAATAAATAAATAAATATCATAAAAACATATTTGCAGCTCTTTTTTGAAATAAGACGGACTTTGCATGGACACCACGTCCAATTTTTCTACATAGAAAGGTCAATATAAGTCAATCTATCATAATTGTAGGCAAATAAAGTTCATCACTATTTAATTATCATCCCGTTGCAGTCCAAATGCCTCGTCTGGAGTCTTAACCCCGGCTGGGTGAGGTGAAGCCCATGGCACACTGTTGATTTCAGTAATCAAAGGCTGCTTATTCCCCTGAAGCAGCATTTATTAGTGGGCTCTCACCGTTGGCCTGTTCGTTCTCACATATACCAGCAAGCGATGAAAATGGCACTATAACTTTCCCAGCTAAAAATAATTGGGTAAATCTCCAGGACACTGGCCCCGGATGATTTGAATTAGGGCCGCCTGGTTTGATTTTTGCACTTTAAGGATCTATCAAGCTGTCCTTATAAAGCAGGCCCATGGCCCTGGCTGTCTTGGTGGAGAGACAATTACAATTCATTTCTATGACAGAGCACCATGATTGCTCAGTAGCGCCCAGCTGCTAATCTATTCCGTTCCCTGTGGGCTGCAGTGCTTTCTGCAGTTCGGCCCGATGCATTTGCCTTTAAACTGATTTAGGCATTGCAATCTGAATTTCTGCATTCACACCTGCACATTTTCAGGTTTTGTGGTCTGCAGTCAACTTAGAAGGGTTGCAAAAAGAATGCTAAAGCTAAGCGATTACTAGGGTATCCCTGGTGGCTGCTATTGTATTCCTGGTAGTTCCTAGACTGTTGCTAAGCAGATATCCCATGTGGTTGCTCAGTGAGTTTTAATTGCATTCCACATTTTATTAAGGTCTTATTTTTTCACATTTTACTAATGTCTTGTCAGAGTAACGCTCATGGCTTATATGCTGTTGCTGTGAATATACAAACTTTTGGACACATTTATTCTAATGGGAAATCAGGTTTTTAATGGTTGCTATGCAGAAACCCTATATCCAGTTAAGGATTTGCACATAAAGTCATCTCAAAAACCGAGCAATAGGGTATTTAAGAGACTCAAAGTCATGCTTATCAGCTACGTTGGCGCTTAACCTTCCTCATAGCATGGTTTGAAAAAAAGCCATCACTTAATGACTAACTAACATGACTTCAGGGCCCTTTCCCATTGGCTGATTTTCTAGGCTTTGCGTAAGGGACAGTGAGCTTTTTCTGTGTCCTGTACTTCTGATCAGTGTCTAACTGATTTATTAATAAGAAATAAAAAAAAAACCACAATTACATATTAATAAAAAAACATGCCAGCATATATTTTGCATCAAATCATTCTCTCCCCCTAATAAAATTAGAGTTATTACCCTGGTGGATGGAAGGAGAGCGGAAACTCCTCATGTGCATTGTTATTGGCTATTTTCATAATTCTCCACCATCCACGCTAATTGAATGGGGATCAGGGTGCAATGGTTTTCAAATCATTTTATATGGTTTTCATAACATGTTACAGCAAAGCAGTAAATTTGAACAGACACAATTAAAATGTAATTTCTGCCGAGGCTGTTGGGTAGAGTGCATAGTGCATCCGCCTGTGATCGGGGTTAATAAGGTATGATAGGCATTGCAAACAGCCTGGCTGGTGCTTCATGCAGGCCTATTATGTGGGAGATATCTCATCTGTCTCTGCAGTTTTGCCAAGCCTCTACTGCGAAAAGAGATTTCAGCGTGTGCAGTGAGGGTCTTTTTAAAGCACTTGCTGAATATATAATGCAGCAGTGGGGTTAAGAAGCCAGGAAACCCTCCTGGGTCACTTTGTTAGAAACACCTACCTCGTAGCTCATTTACTGATGCACAGTCTGTCCTCCTAATTACCACACAACCACTCTTGGTTGGATATTTTTGGTTGACCAGCATGTAAAAAACTCCCCGTTCAGTGAACATGATCACATACTACGACCACGGTGACTCTCATGTCTTATGAGTACTGTTTAAATAAATAATTTTTTTAAAAATGTAAAAAAAACTCATTATGGGTGGTCCTATGGTGCATTTTTCTATTGATAGCCAGAATCTGTGCTGTGGGAGATGGGCTGCAGTTCAAGTGCATAAAACTAGGAAAATAATCAAAAATAATTGAAAGCAATAATTGATAAAATTGGAAAAATGTCATTCGAAATATGAGATGTGCAAAACATTAATTAAACAAATTCAGAAAATAAAATAATTGCTGCAATGTATAGGCATAAACCTATAAATGAAATATAAACATATATATATATATATATATATATATATATATAATATATATATATATATATATATATATATATATATATATGTATATATAGGCACAGAAATCTTTAGTATCTGGAAGTGGATGAGCAGATGATTAGAAGAAGGTAAAGAACAATGGAGTTTGATTGTTGATGCTTGCTTCACCTCAATAAGGTGTTGAACCTCTACTTTTGTAGTAATCATATAATCATATAATGTGCGGAGGGTCAAAAAAAATAAATTATGCAAAGCAGTTGTCAAATGATATCACTGTCCAAACATAAAACACGGCATGCCGCAAGGTCATTCAGTCTCCGGCTGGGTGAGAGCGTATTCTAACAGGTGCTGTGCAGACACAATGACCTCCTGTCTTAATATGCTTGCTATATCACATGCACTATTACCACATGCAATCTAATTTGGAGCGCCTCCGGTGAGGCGGTACATGATTCAATAAAGCAAAATGTGGCAGCTTAGTCAGGCAGACGGTAGCACCAGTGCTGTCTACATACATGTGCACAACTTTAGACATGATGACAAGTGACAAATGAATGGAGAAATCCTGAATAAACGAATGGAGAAACATGAAGAGTGCAAATGCTGCCAGACAGGTGGAAGGCATGAAGTGAGAGCGACAATTTGTCACAGCACACAGTGAAACACAGCCTCTGCTTTTCACCCATACACTCGTGCAGCAGGGGGCAGCCTTATCCAGCACCCGGGGAGCAGTGATGGGGACGGTACCTTGCTCAAAGGTATCTCAGGGAAACCCAAAGCACGGGGCATAGTCCTTAAACACTAAACCACCGCTGCCCCAGGTGATGCAATTCAACAAAGCATTCTGCCATTAGAGGCAACTCTAGTTAACCTTGATTTTGGATAAGATGGAAGGAGGAATACATTTAATTCACTTTAACTTATGATTCATGAAACTCACAAAGACTAGCTATTGTTTCAGTATGTTAATTAAATGCATATCAAATGTGTGTGAGGCTTGGAGTAACAGCTTTACACCGAGGGAAAAGGTATAATAGTATGAGATTTTACTTCCCAGGATTCAGAGCAAAAATAGGCGAAGGGCAAATGCAAGCAGTAAACAGTTGTAGGGTGATGACAAATCAGAGTCAAACATGAACAGAACCTGGGTCGAACGACCAGCAAGGGAGTACAATGAATACAAAAAAAAATAAAAAAACATGGCCTGAATCTTGGCAGTAAGCTCAAGAGACCAGGTAATAGGCTTTTAGAGAAAGTTTATAAAGATTCACGATCAGTCCCAGCAGTGTTGTGTGACCGGACAGGAGAGGAGTGGCCAAAGTCCATCTGCAGTCAGTTTTCTTGTTGAACTTTTTATTAGTTCAGTGCAAAGATGCTGAATGCTGATACTGATTCAGATGCTGAACACTAAGTGGTTGGAACCCCATTATCTAGAACCTTGTATCTTTAGCCATCGTTTCTTTAGTTTTACTCACTCAAGAGTTTGACAGACACAAAATGTTTTGCTCCAACAAGATTATTTCCTACCGAAATCTGAAGAAATTACAATTATATTTGCAGCATTTAGCAGACACCCTTAACCAGAGTGTCATCATTACAGGGACAGTCCCCCTGGAGCTATGCAGGGTTAAGGGTCTTGCTCAGGAACCCAATGGTGGTAGTGCCAGAGGTGGGATTCAAAGGATTTCTAATAAAAACTTCACAGCTGTTACTCTAACTCTTTGTTTCCTGCTTTGAATTCGCTCATCATCATTCTTTCAGGTTCTCATCTCACAGGACATTTTTCGGAACCTTTCCATTGACTAGCTCTCACTCATACTGTGAGCGAGAAAAGAAATAGCTTTAATATTTAGGCAGCTTGCAGCTGCAGCGAATGCATGAACGCTAATTGGTCATAGATCACAGTTGACCTGATTTGTGCCACACTGGCACTTTTTCTTTATTGTCTCACTCGCTGTCATTTATTTATGCAAAATGAAAAGACAAGGAAGGCAGCACAGATGGTGGTTTATGGGCGCGGCCTCCTCTGCAGATGTTATTTCGATGCTCATTCAATGTTAAATATAATAAGTGCTCAGGGAGAGAGGGGTGGGCAGGGGAGTGGAAAGCCTTTGTTTCCAATGCAAGTGCTTGGCCTATCAGTCAGAGAACAGTATGGTATCATACATCCCACACACCCAGGTTTGTTGGCTCATTTGTTGGCTCATATACAGTTCTTTCCAAAAGTTGAATACCAATTCATTTACTAGGCACCAAAGACATTTGGGTTTGAAATGAAAAGATTGGGGTGGTCTAGTGGTAGGATACTTACCTACAGCCCAAGAGGTCACAGGTCTTTGTCCCTCAAATGTACTCATTTTTAATGCTGTCCATCCTTGTCACATCTAATGAAAATCTCAGCATCTTTAACTCTGACACCTCCAGCTCTGCCTTCTGTTTTTTTCGTCAGCACCACCATCAACCCATATAGCACAGCTGGTTTCACTATCATCCTGTAAACCTTCCCCTTTACTCTCGCTGGTACCCGTCTGTCAAAAATCACTCCAGCCATTCTAAATGCCCTAAATGAAAATCCAAAAGATGAGAAATCTAACTGAGAAGGGATTTTTCTTTACTGCTCTCATAAGTTCCTGTCATCAGTTGTTATTCCTTAACCAATCAGCTCTTAATCTGCTGCTGATGCACCAGTGGTTTCCTTCATTTCCTGGACAAATATTTGTACTGATAAAAATTTGGCATGATTTTCCCCATACAACTTCCCCAGACAACTTTCTGGTCTTCATGTTGGTTTTCCCTTTTAAACAATTGCTTTCTTCACAGGCAAAGTCCAAAACTTCAAATGAGAGTATATATCAAAAGCTTTTAGTTTAATCTAATAGAGCACACCCGAGTAACAAACTCCTCAATTTCATATCCATTTTAACAGCCTTGCATGTTGAAATCCTTTCTCACCAGAAAAACTGGATACTCAGATACCGAAGGTGTTATGTTCTATGTACTTTAACATATCTAGATGTAAATACCAGAACTCAAAAGATCAAAATCTGATCTCATGTCATTTTCAAGTTCTGATCTCAAACCCAAATGCCTTCAATTGGATTGGCCTTGCTTTTCGGATACTTTTTGATTGGACACTGTGAAGCAGCCATAGCATAATGCAAGCACAGCGCAAGATGTCTTCCTATCCTAATTCTTCTTTCTGTGTTATTTTTAATTAATAGTTACATATAGGAGACATTTTGGGGGACATTCCAGCCACCAAATCATGGACTATCAGTTTTAAAAGCACTGAGATGAAAGTTCAGCCATTTTTGCTGACATTTTCACCTAAATTTGTTTGCTTTGCTTTAAACAACATATTTCCTGGGTGGATTCCCCATTTTGTTCATCAGGCAGAAGCTTTTCTGTAAAGAAAGTTATCTTTTTTGGAGACATACTGATCCTTATGCTCCGAGCTGCAGAGAAAAGAACTGCAGTGATAAAATTCAGTTTTGTTTTCGCATGTTTTCCCTATTCCTGCAACGTCACAGTCCACTAGATTAGGTGTGTTTGTGGCTGGATTGCAGAAAATCACACAACAGGTCAACATTTCACATACTTGGCAACAGACATCAATAACTTCTCACTCTAGGCTGCGACTGAATAATGCTGCTGAATGGTTGAGAGAGAGAGAGATGAAAAATGGCTTGGTTTCTGCTGAAAAAAGAAGAAAAATAAAAAGCATTGGTGCACTGGGTCCCCCCCCCCCCCAACTTGTACTTTCACTTAGTGATTACTTTATGAGCTGCACTTACTTTAAAGCTGCACTATAAGGGTACAATTACACACTGCAGCCCATTTTGGGGTTTCCCAGAAAGATAAGATTCCTTAAGACATCTTAAGACCTTAAAAATTTAAAAAAGGTTAAAACTTTTAACATTTACACACTGTTTATACTATTGCCTGACCCTCTTTACATGCACTTCTAACATACGTTTTCATCTCTTGCAAAAATTGTTTAATTAATTCCTTATCCAGGCTTCTTGGCCAAGAAGCTCTCAAAGAAAGATTCACCAAGCAGTTATATAAGAAACATGGCTGGATAAAAACACGAACCCACCACCTTTATTGCAGCTGGAAAAAATGACCGGATGTCAAAGGTTCTTGAAGGTTCAAGTGATTAATCATTCAAGAATCGTGTGTAGACATGTGTGAAGACGATTTTAATGGTGTTTAGAACCTTCACATGTTTGCCAATTACAGAGTCCATTTGAGAACCTATATATTATGAGGAGTTCCTTTCAACTTTAAAAAAGGTTCTGTAGACTCGTGTGCCATAATGGCTCTTTTAGGAACCAACCACCGAATCTTTTGGGAACCAAAAGTGTTCTTCTATGTCATCAACTTTAAAAGTCTAAAGACCAATAGTGAAAATTTATGGAGATCCCTTAATGCACCAATCAATCCCTCAACAGTTCTGATTCTTCAATATTTTGGGGTGGTGGTAGCCTAGTGGTTAGGAACTGGTTCAGAAAATTGTGGGTTTGAATCCAGACCAGTAGGTTGCCCTGCGGTACCCTTAAGCAAGGTACTGCTTCCATCAATGCTCCCTGGGCACTGCTGCATGGTGTGTATGGGTGAAAAACAGATAAAATTTAACTTTGGTTCACTGCGCCGTGTTTCACAATGAAAAAGAACTTTCACTTTTACTATTAATGACAGAAGTGACACCAGATATTTCATAGACATTCTTAATAGGGCAGATATTGCTTTAGTCTTTGCTCTGAAAGCATAAGCATGTGCTCAAAAAACTGGTGTTGGTGAATCCATTTTGGGTTTTAACGGGGCATTTGGACCTGGAAATGGATTGGGTGCCCAGTCAGCGCCCTTCCTCAATGACTGTTCAAACCGTCTGGGTTGCCAGTGCTTAGAAACTCCCCTACTTTACATGCTAATCGAAAGGCATCTGCTACGAATAGGACGTAACACCACCACAGCAATGTGGAACAGTGAATTTACCCTCTGTTTGCGTCTGTGGACATCTCAGTCACATTCAGATGATGTGGCTGTCACTCTTTCTCAGATTGTTGTTCTTTACACGATCAAGTCCACAGTCGATCCTGCTTTTCATCATTACATGTGTGTTTCAGGCCAACTATGTGTTATCATGTGCAACTTGATGTGATTAAAGAAAGATGGTGAATGTTTCTGAGAGGCTGATTAGCTGCATGTGTAGCACATGGGTTCCTCAGCCTGTCCTCCTCGCGCCCTCAATGCATCTGAGGGAAGTTCAGCTTTTTTGCTAATATTCCATTTTATAAATGTCATCTGCGACATCAACAGAGATCTAAACAACCAAATTTGAATAAATACCATCTACTGTGCCTAAAGCCATTTGAAAAGTGATTTGACAAATATTGCTGAAATGTCTTGAGACTAAAAAAAAATTTGTTTGTCCCCTGGTGAAATGAATTTTTCTTTACCCTTTTCTCCCGGACATGTATTTTGGAGAGAAAAGAGGGTTGAGGGGTGCTAAAAGATTAAAAATGTTCCACTTGTGACAGGTAGGACTATGAATCATGCAGCATATTTCCTTTGAAAGAATGGAATCATGTATTTATAGAAGCAATTCTCGGCACCTGCCGAGCTGCGGAGGATCTTATTTGCAATTCGGCGGGCTTGCATTTGTTTTGGATTGCCTCTATAAAGAGTGTTTACTTCAGGAATTTTGATTTGACTTAAATAGGTGAACAGGGTCTCGCTGAGGTTGCCATGGGTACGTCATGTAACGGGGTCGACTGTATGATGCTCGGGAAGAAAACAGGTCACAAAAATGTAGTGCCTTGACTCCCACGCTACCCCCCGCCTTCACTCTACGCAACCTGCCACTGAAACCTGGCATGACATCAGAATGAACCCAATGGCTTCCCGGGCAACATCCACACACACACATCCCTGAAAGCACTTTTAGTGCACAGTCAAAGGTGCCACAAAGGGGTTGTGCACCATAAAGGATCCACTTTCGGATGATGATTCTTTAAAAAGATGAAGAAATCAGCATGAGGAACATTTCAGAAGATTAAACTTTAACATAATGTCAATGAAATGGTTTTTGCTAAATTGTCTATGCAGTCTTTATATGTTTCTTCAAAAACAAATTGTAAGGTAGATATTACTTTTGGAAGTTGTAAGATATCTCAATCAGTGGCATGATATTTTAAGGTCAAGCATCAAAAAAAAAAGGAAAATATGAGGACAAATCACATTGGAAGACCATTGCATTCCATCAGTTTTGTGTTTTTTCAGGAGCAATCAAAGCATAGTTTAAGACTGAGAAGCCCTAAATCCTCACACCTGGCTCAACTCATAGATAGACCAATAGATAGATTAACCAATAGATAGATTAGCAGAAAAGACAAATGGATGGGTGTAGAGATAGATAGATAGATAGATAGATAGATAGATAGATAGATAGATAGATAGATAGATAGATAGATAGATAGATAGATAGATAGATAGACAGACAGACAGACCGATAGACCAATAGATAGATAGATAGATAGATAGACAGACAGACTGACAGACAGACAGACAAATGGATGGGTGTAGAGATAGATAGATAGATAGATAGATAGATAGATAGATAGATAGATAGATAGATAGATAGATGGACAAACTGAAGGAAGGAAGGAAGGAAGAGAGAGGGGAAGAAATGAAGAGAGAAAATAAAAAATTCAGGGCAGGGAAATGGAGCTAGATAGACAGCTGGATGGATGGATGGATGGATAGATTTTTAATTCCAGAAAATGGTCGGAAGTAAAGGTTTGCTGCAGAACTGTTTGCCGGCCACTGAAATTGAAGACATCTTTGGAGCCATCTCCACTCTAGAAAGAAGTGTCAGTTTTCCATGAGTGCAGAGCTCGACCTGGCCATGATCCCATGAGCTCTCGAGGGCCTCAGTGTCTCTCTTTGTTCAAACGCCGACATCAAGAACACGTTGCAGGCAGGTATGGCATTGATCTCTTCATCAGCTTTGAAGGACTGGCCAGTGATCTCGCATTCTGACGGCACAGAGGAAAGACCTGACAACACACCGTCCATCAAATCCCCTCTGCAGGATGTATACAGGCTTTAAAGCAGCTGACTTTGCTGTACAGCTCACATATGCACACACACCATGAGCACCACATACTAATACACACAATGGCCAGAGGGATTCGATACCTTTTAAGACTTCCTACACCTGTACTCAGGGTTGAGAATGTTAGAATCAAAAGAAAATGTAAAAAAAAAGATAGCATTTTTTAAAATCATAGCTCCTTAAACTAGCACAGAAAATCTTAAACGTTAGTATTATCCGCTACAATCACTGTAAACTTTATTAGAAACACCTACTTAATACAACTGCTCTCTGGTCAATTTATTAGAAACACTTAACTTGCGATTCAAATCACTGGTCACTTTATTAGAAACACCAACCTTGTGATTCAAATCACTGGCCACTTTATTAGAAACACCAACCTTGTGATTCAAATCACTGGCCACTTTATTAGAAACACCAACCTTGTGATTCAAATCACCGGCCATTTTATCAGAAACCCCTGCCAGATACTGTTTGAGTGGTGGATTATTTTAAATACAACAGTGATGCTGGTGAGAGTGGTGTGTGTGGTGCTGGTCCACACTCTGCTGTGTCTCCTGTGGCGGTGTGGGTGGGTTTTTTTACAGGGGTCAGTGTGCAGCACTGTTAAAAACTGAGCATTAATGAAGGATTACTTAATGAGCAGATTGACTTTGTAATAATTTAGCCAGAGGTTTCATCCTGGCTGCTAAACCCGCAGCTTCACAGCTTTGGTTCTTCAGACTACATGAACCATTTTCTCCATTGAATGAACTCTTTAGAACCTCTTTAAGAACCCATATTGTTCCATAAATTTAAAACCTCACCCTCCAATAAAGTTCAGGGTTCTTGTGAACACAGCGACTCTTTGTCTGGTGCGAGTTGTGTGTGTGCTGAAGGGAACCAGACCATCACTCCACCCTGCAGACGAGAGAGGAGATCAGAGCAGGGACTCTAAATCAAACTTACTTCCTTCTCTCTCCTACAATTCATTTGCAGACAGGGAATAATTCGCTGGGTCTCACTGGGACTTCCCTTATTTCTCTTTTCATTTTTCCCTGTCCGGTAAAAAAGACAAAAGCTCAAATGGTTGTAAATGCTTAACTGGGGAGGCAGTCATAAACTTTAGCCTGCTGTTCTCAGTACACAAGCGGTACGCCTCTGTAACAGCAGTGGCATTGAGACTGACCCGTACTCTTCCATGCTGATGGTGTGCAAACACCAAATTTTGGTGCATTTTGCAGGAGAATGGGTGCAAAAACCCTAATTTATGATAAACAGCTCCCAACCATTCAGAGTATCAAAATATGAAGAAAAGAGGGTAGATCAAAACTTTTGCACAGTACTTTATAGAATGTTTAAAGGATAAGTCCAATGATGTCTACATGTCTAAAAGGCTACTTTTTGACTTTCACTCTCAAGAAATGTAACAATGGACGCTTGTTGTAATAAGCCTCGTTTTTCATGACATGCTTCTGTAAATGCCATGAACACCTATGATAAAGTGAGGACAATGACTTTGTCTGTGTATAAATACTAAGGTACTTGTTTATTATAATAAGACTAATGGAATAATTTAGATGTCTAGAATTACTTTTTAGTTTAGAATAAAAAAAAAGCCAAATGAGAGGTAAATGTAATTCATGATGAAACTAATCATATAAACTACAACCCAATTACCTGGTACAGAAAAGCAAAAGTATGGTAAAATAAGTCTCAAATTCCGATGCGTTCGATGTGCTTGTGGAAAGAAGCCCTGACTTCTCCACTTGCCGTACATTCACGCTCTGTTCCAAGAAGCAAGAAGCACCAGATGTGGCTTGGGAAATGAGGATGACAGTATTTATGAGATCCTAATACAGCAGTGCAGCCCCGGGGCTCTCAGTCACGCTCACCTGTAGGCTGTCCTGCACTTAGTTACCAGAATGCCTGGGGGGGCTTAAGGGGTTTAGCAGCAAATCAGCACACCAAGCTTCCTTTCCAGCCTCTCTAACCCTGATGCTATGGCTATTAGAGATGATGAGGATGTCATAAAGTTGATGACTCCATTGCACACTTGGAAGCAAAGAGTCCATGGCGAATTTTCTGGATGCTAGACCTTGCACGTTGACTCTTTTTGGTGTCAGACTGCTGAATATGATGGATGAGAACTGCAGCCCTTCTTCCACCTTATGTTGCTTATCCCACCAGTTCTCTAGGGCCTAACGCACTGAAACGCTCCCTTATCGGTAGTGCTTGTGTAAAAATGGCTACATGCAGGAGCTTTTTAGTGTAGAAGATATGGCTAACCACTAACCCAGGACCCCCCTCTTGAAAGGCCACGGAGCTGAAGATAAGCCCATCCATTACTGGACTATTATCGCACACTCAGTGGATGCCTTGTAGAGGGCATACCTGAAAGGACTTAACTCTGATGTTAAAACAACAAGGATATATTATCTCACTGAGAAGCTTAGTTACCGTAGGAGCAACACCTTTGTGTTAAAGGAGCAAGACCTCAGCGGCTTATGGCTTCCGTAAACATGGTGGTCTTCTCTAAGCTACATGACTATGAAGATATAATCATTTAATGGATTTCATTGGGTGCCTCAGACCTCAAGACACCTATTCAGTCTTCTTGACTATTGTTTCACAGCTTTCCTCATGAAATGCACATGCCGTTCCAGTTCCTAACCAGCTCACATTTGCAGTCTAGCCTGCAAGGAGTAATGACTGTGGAGGAGCTCCTGCAGATTTAAGTGATTATCTGAAGAATGGGGATAATCTGAAATATGATTTGATAGCCCATGGCTGTCACAAAGAATTGGCCTTGCTTGTTTTGGACGAAGAAGGCCTTGTATTGAATAAGGATCCCTAATGACAATGCAATTTGCGTCAAACAAAAATTAATGTTACATTGTTACAGAATATGTTACATTTTGCGTAAGTGTTTACTTCTTTCATAGTACCCTGGGAACTTTTTTTGATCATGATTACAAAAACTGGCCTAATTATAACAAATTTTAGTCAATCCTGTAAAAATCATCTTAACACTGAAAATTGCTTAAGGCTTCAGCAGAATGTCTTGCAGACAGAGGCCGTCAGTCACAGCCAGTCAGGGCTGTTAGTGGAATCACTGGTTATATATAGAACCACAGCAACTTAAAGAACTATCTGAACACTTATTTGGTGATTTGCAAAATTGAAAGGTACCTGTTGAATAAGGTTCTTTAAGAATTAATTCAATATTGATTTTCCAGTTACACTGATACGTTAAGTTGTGTTGAAGAAGTTAAAATAGAACAGCATGTCACTTTGACATAGCAGACAGTGATGGTTAGATGAATGGGTCAGAGCAGGTTTGTAGGCGTTTCCCAAATGCAGTGATTAGTACCTAAGAAAAGTTGTGCAGGTATTAATTTTGTCTATGTTAGAAAGGTGACAACAGAGTGTATCAAACAAACTACAAAAATGTTCAAATGGTATTGGTTATAGCAGTAACCTAGAAAGAACAAGATAGGAACAACAATACACACTCAACACATCCATGGCGATTATATATTTGAAATTTATGGTTCAAAATAGGGTTTGATGAGTTCAACACTTTCAGAGAAAAGGTCTGTCAAAGGGGTGCTACTTCTCAGATCGCTAGCATGGGGGTCTAGTGGTAGGATACTCACCTGTAGACCAAGAGGTTGCAGGTTCAAATCCCACTTTCAGCATGAAATGGAAGGCACTGTGGATAAGATTATCTGCTTAATGCTGTAAATGGTATTGTGGTTGATGCTGAAAAGTTGCAACTTAGCTCCTTTACCTTTTGAAGAACATACTGAAGGTACAAACATGGAACTCAAGGACCATGTTTTACCTTTGAGGCTGGATTTACATTGTAACTTAGTGTACAAAAAACAGACCTGCACTTTTTTCTCACGTTGTAGTGTACATTCTGGTGGTGCTATAATGGTGGATGGTGATTTTATTAGTTTCTAATCCACTAGAATCAGTGTGTTGTTGGATGTAGAAAAGTTGCTATTCATTTCTAAAAAGGATCTCTTCTAAGAAGACTTTTTTTGGGGTGTCACGGTTTTTTACATCGCTCTGCCCTGACTGGGCAATCATAATGCCTCGTTATGACCCCAATGAGTCAGACCAGAGAATTGGCCATTCTGGATACCACGGTTGGTGCCTATTAATGAGTAGCACATTTAGTTCAGCGCTTGTGAGAGTGTACGTCCATGTTTAATAAGGCTCACTTCCAGACTCCCGACTCCGCACTTATGTCTGGTCCAATCCACCTAACCCTCACATTGGGCCATATTGAAAGAACCTTTATGTAAATATTTTGAAGTTCTTTCTTGAACATTTACATTAAGAGTCTTCCATTAAAAAAAAAACAACATATTCCCAGCTATTACTCTGCTCCCAACATACCCGATCCAACTAATCTCTGCATTAAAAACCCATAAAGAGGGTGTGTTACAGCTGAGAAAGCTCTAAAGGTTGTAATACAGTGTGAATATGGGACATCTTCATCTTCTTTTGGTTGTTCTGTTAGGGGTCACCACAGTATATTACCCATTTACATTTTATTCCTGTTATTTGCATCTTCCTCTATCCATCACTGCTGTTGGGAGAAACTGTTCTATGGCAAGGTGGGCCGTTACTGGCACCTTCTTTTATGTGTTTTGTATACTAGGGAATGAAATAACATCTTTTCAACATCTTTCCCCCCCACCTCCCCCTTCCTGCAGATAAGCATGGATAGAAGTCTTGGATGGGTTGCCCCCAATTCTCTCCCAAGTGTTATAAAACCCTCAGCCATAAACCCAGATTTAACACATGTGCGCCAGGTGCCACGCGAGTCAGTATACGTCGGATTTCACCGTTTACTGCAGTTTTGAGGCATCTGACTGATCCCCGCCCTCTCGCAGGCCATCATTTCCTGCCATTTGACACAGAGCCATCGGCGCTGAAGGAGTATTAACATGTAGAGATGGGAGATGGGGCCGGTGTCAAGGATCTTATTATTCAGGGCCGTGGCCCTGTGAGGCTCGTTGGCGGGGGATGGAGTTGAGATCAGGGCAGGCAGTGGCGTGCTGAGCAGATGGGATTGAAAAGAGGGGTGGAATAAGCCATCAACTTTTCACTACCACTCTCAGCGCCACCATCTACAGTATACCTCCCCCCCCCAACCTCTCCACTTCCCACCTCAAACCTTACCTCCCACCCACTGCTCTTCACACAGTAAATATATATTTAGCCCCCCTCTGTAGCTGTGCGGGGGATGGCTCAGATATCACAGCTCCACAGTCTCGGCAGGAGTCAAATAGAGGAAGGAAGCAAGCTCTCTTTCTTAAGACTTTTCGAAAAGACGTATTTGAGGCCACAGGAAGATTTAATTGGACTTGGTACTTATTGTCTTTTAGGTGACAGTGCCTTATTACTTCTCCAGCATTTATTCAATGTGGGTGGAAGTTCAGATAGTTCAGAGAAGTTTAAGTTATTCTGTTTAATAATATATATACAGTATACTGCCTTTCAGAAGTGTGTGGACAGCTGTCATTAATGTTTTTCTTTCCAATGAAGTTTTTGTAGGTTTTGCAGTTTTCTTCGTGAAAATGTCTTTCTTGGTATGAACATTGCCAAAAGGTGGGCAAGGCCTCCTCCAGGGCTATAACTCAAATGACTTTTCCTGACAAAATTTTCCTAACCTGCAATAAATGGAAAACCAGATCGTTTTTGGGCTGAGCCACAGTATTTCAAATCCTTTTGTGGTTTATTTACACAATTGGTTTAAATTTTTTTTTTTTTAAATGGAACAAAATTAATGAATTCATATCTGTGAATATTTACATGATCTTAGACCAGCGCCTTAAACAACAAATAGCATGAAAATGACCTTCAGAAGTGCAAAAAGCCCACATATCATTAAAGCCCATTACTTTATGGTTACATTTTAAGAAGAAAGGCCTTTTTTATTCTAGTGAATGAAGGTATTAAGTTCTTTTATCTACTCATGTCCATATAACTCTTTCTTCAACAAGGGCCACGTAAGCTATAGTTTGTGTAATGTTAACCCTGGAAATGTACATATTTATTAAAAATAACAGTTTATTTTAGTATAAAGCCTGTGATATAACATTACTTTGCACAGAACAGTGAGGCAACCCTCACCTTCCAACCACATACCAGGCTTTAAGCAATTGGGAGAACATTTTAGTGGTTAGGAAAGCATTGTTAATATTTAGATATTTAAGAAAGATGCTGCTTTTTGTCTTTTGCAATGGACTGGTAACCTGTCCAGGATATTTCTCCATGACAATTGGGATATATTCCAGCACTCACCCCAGCATCCCTAATTAGGTTAAGTGGCTTGAATGATGAATAAATTAATCTGTTGCAAACTGTCAAACATGATCATTTCTGAAATACACTCTTCATAAATATTTCTAGCCTTTGTACACAGCTACACTCAGAAACTGTGCCAGCTTTTCTTCAGCACCTCCATATTGGATCATGAGCTAATGACACATAGAGTCCTCCACCATGTCCCATTTTTCTAATGAATTTATTGATGCTTCTTCTTCTTCTTCTTTTTTTTTTTGCCAAGCTCTTAAAACTTCTCAATCAAGCATGAAAATGAGCCTGGAAATTGTGTCCATACTGCCGCTGCCTTAATGTGCCCAATGAGGGAAGGAATTATGGCGGCACAACTTATGCTAGCTTTACTGCCACCCAGAAAAGTAGCGCATGGAGAATTCGCTTCTAGACTAAAAGGGTTACCTTAAATCCACGGGTCAGTGCGGTTATGCTCCCCAAGATGGCCGTTTCGCTTTCCCAGCAGAGTTATCTGTAGCTGTAATTACACATGAGAACAGAGGGGCTATCAAAAACGTGGCTCGTGGCTTGGGTTATGACTGGCTGTTTGGTTAAATGTGCACACGTTGGGTTGCAGTCGCTTGCTGCTGAAAGTGTGTATTTTCTTGTATTAGTTTTAGTAAAAATGGAATGAAATTGAGTAATGATTGAAGGGCTTTGCTGTAATGCCTGAAACCTGATGCCTGTAAACTTTCAAACCTCTACACAACTTTAGCTGCTTGAAACCGAAATATATGTAAAGTTAGCATAATGTAAAGCCTTCACCAATGCAGCTAACATACCATATCATTTCATAATTTTAAATCTAATTCCATGATAAGCATCATGGAGATGAATACACATTGGAATTAAATCTCTTTGGATAAAAATGATTTATGGGTAAATATGTCAATTAGTGAAAGTGAATTGTTGGCCTGTCCTTATGGGTTTTAAATTGTGTTGTTTAGCTGTTTAAGTCACATGGGAACTATGCTTCATAATCAGGAATACCATTCCTAGCTCAGTTAGCCATTAAGGATGCCAGTTCTAGTCAGGTTAGCTATGAGAAAT
This sequence comes from Hepsetus odoe, assembly GCA_017165825.1. Classification (NCBI taxonomy): domain Eukaryota; kingdom Metazoa; phylum Chordata; class Actinopteri; order Characiformes; family Hepsetidae; genus Hepsetus; species Hepsetus odoe. Next base: position 4,398,460 of record CM029370.1, read on the forward strand.
GCCAGTTCTAGTCAGGTTAGCTATGAGGAATGCTAGTTCTAGCCAGGTTAGCTATGAGAAATGCCAGTTCTAGTCAGGTTAGCTATGAGGAATGCCAGTTCTAGCCAGGTTAGCTATGAGGAATGCCAGCTCTAGTCAGGTTAGCCTTTAGGAATGTCAGTTCTAGCTCGATTAGCCATTAGGAATGTCAGTTCTAGTCAGGTTAGCCATTAGGAATGTTAGTTCTAGTCAGGTTAGCTATGAGGAATGCCAGTTCTAGCCAGGTTAGGGGTGGTGGTGGTCCAGTGGTAGGATACTTGCCTATGGACCTATGGCTAGCTGTTAGTAATACCAGTTCTAGCCTGCTTAGCTTTTAGGAACACATTGATTTGATAACACTAAGAGGACTTTTAAAGTTGTTTTATGGTTGACGAGCCCCCCCATCAGATGTGAGTAGCTGAAAACCAGCTAGCAGCTTTTGATTCACTCGTCTCACTTCTTTTTTCACTTTCTGCTACTTTGTGCTATTTGACTCTGAGGACCTCCAACTAACCCTGAGGTCAGCCAGAGCAGCCAGGCGGCTCTGAGGTCAAGAGGAGTTCAAAACTGTGCAGGTGAGGACACAGACAGGGTCGTGTTCCCCCTGGACAAGTTCTGAATTACTGAGTGACACTAACAGCACCCAGTGAGTTACCCTAAACCCATTTCCCTGACAGGGCCTGCAGGCCTACCCCCAAGCCCCAAAAAACAGGCCTTCAAAGAAACTGTTTTCACCCTGAGCTTTGATATTATTATCACACGCGCCACTCTTCGCCTTTAGGCCGTGACTGTTCCTCTCAAATGAGGAGAGTGGAAAAGGAGGGGGAGCACAAAATAGGACGGGAGACAGAAAAAAGAAGACATAACAGGTTGACGACTTTCTTTGTCACAGCCGTGGGGGGAAAAAAGCAACGAGTGATTCAGAATTAATAGAATTTTATACAAATGAAGTCCAAGGGCAAAGGCAAATAGCTAGGAGGATTAAACCGTGTTTAATTTGTAAAAACAGGAACTGAGGGAGACGGGGCTCTTCGCCCTCTCCGTTCTCAGCCTCTTCAGCTTTGGCTTTGTAATTGAAAACAAGTTCGGAGAAAGCCCTTTGAGGTCTTTATTCAGTCTGTGGTTTACTGGGTTGCTGAAAAGAGGGGTGGCAGAGAAGAGCCAGAGAAGTGCCAGAAATAGGTCTCAATACGATTAGCTAATGGCATGTTTTGGAGTGATAGCCAGGACAGGGTACCAATATTTATAATAAACACTCTAAATGAGTCCATGAGTGGGGTGGAGAGAGAGAGAGAGAGAGAGAGAGAGAGAGAGAGAGAGAGAGAGAGAGAGCAAAAGCAAATGAAAAAGAAAGAGAAGAAATGGAGATAGAAGCAGAGCAGAGGAGAGACCGGGGCGTAAACAGAGAAATGGAGAAATGGAAATAGAAGGAGAGATGAGGGTGTAAAAACAGAGACCCTTAGAAGGGGATATATAATTGAAATAGAGATGGAGGGAGAGATAGCAAACAGACAGAGTGAGAAGAGAAAGCAATAGACAGTGTAAAGGGAGATGGAAAGAAGAAAACAGAAAGAGAGAGATAAAGGAGCGAAACATGGAGAACAAAAAAAAAATAGACTGACAGGATTACCAGAATGAGAGAGAGAGAGAGAGAGAGAGAGAGAGAGAGAGAGAGAGAGAGAGAGAGAGATTGCAAGAGAGAAAATGAATGAGATAAAGTGAGAGACAGGGAAAGAGAAAAGACATAGTGAAAATGAGAGGTAGTGAACAGAAGAGAGCAAAAGATGATGAGAGAGAACATGAAAGAGAACAGAAAGCGATAGATAAGAGATAAAAGAAATCAGAAGAGAGCAGAAAGAAAGATGCAGGACTGAAAGAGTGAATGAGAGAGAGAGCAGATAGAGAGAGAAGAGAAAAAAATATATATATACAGAGAGAGAGAGACAGAACAGAAAAATAAAGTAAAGGACAGACTGTTGCACAGTAGAGAAAAGGAGAAATGTAAACTAAATGAGAGAGTGAAAGACAGAATTTGGAAGAGAAATAGAATCAAACGAATCGAGAGAGTTGAAGGGAGAGATGAGATAAGGGAGAGAAGGGAGAATGAGTGAGAGGAAAGTTAGAAAATAAAAGGAGAGAAAACAGAGAAAGAGACAGAAAAGAAATGTGGAGAATGGAAAGAAAGACAGAAGCAGAACCATACAGCTAGAGAAAGACAGAGAGAGAGCGAGAGTGGCAGGCATATGGATGCTTTCAATGTCACCCTGTCGTTTCCCCCCCTCCTCTCTTAACTCATTCCATCAGTGATGAAAAGATGTCTCTGATAATAATAATGTGTTATCAGGAGGAACAAAGTGACTGAGATCTAATCAGTACGAGCATAATCCTTCCTGTCTCTGACATCAGCATCAGGTAGCAGGAGTTTGATGGGGATCAAATAATTTGGGTGCCTTCCCGATGCTCATTCCCACCCCCCAAACCTCCCTCGCTCATTTTTATTTTTTCCGTCCCTTGCTTTCCTTTGATGAACGCAACTCCTGGTGCCAGTTCACATGCAGAAATGGGAGATTAATGAGACTCTTGCCGTAAATGACAAATTGTTCCAGCGACGCCCCCAGGCCACATCCTTAACCGGAGCTTCATAATTCGTGTGACTTCTATCATATCTGCCTAGAGCAGCACGCGCATGAGCCGAGGTAATATCATCAGAACAATGCCCGTGGAATTTCCAGAATTCTCTGACGCAATTTGTAGCCTCCGAAGCAATCAGGAGAGCGTCATCCTTATTCCTTGGAAGTCCCCTCTTACCTTAATCCTCATTTCTTTCTGCTTAAATCCTAACCCACCCCCTGGTCTGCAACCTCTTGATTTTCAAGACTCACAGTCAATTACAGTGCATCAAGCAATCAATTAACAGTGCTGGCAGAAGAAGTAGGCAACGTGGCAGGCATTCAGCTCCATCTCATCACCCATATTCCCTCCCAGATTCTCTTGCCCTCTTCGGATGCTCCCAACAGCTCCATTACTTTCTCTCTTTTCCCTAATCTCATTTATCCTCATCCCGCTTGTCCGGAGCCAGTACATCTGCATTAAGGCGAAGCAAAACTTTGCTCCTACTGTTGAAGCGACAGTTTCTGCCTTGTGATCTCCTGTTTTGCTCTTCATAATTACCTCTATCTTGGAAGCATACTCCAGTCTGGAATGGTCGCTTTTCAAAAGATGTAGACCTAATAAAGTGAAAGTGACTATTCAACAATGTAAAACACGACATGCAGTGGAACACAACAGAGTGCAACCTCTCCGTACAGCAGAGGGAAACTATTTAAAGCAACCAGGGAGCAGTTATGGTACCTGATGGTACCTTGCTCAATGGAACCTCAGGGCTACATACTGTACTGGGATTTGCACTCATGAACTTCCTGAGGCCTAGTCCTTAAACACTAGGATTGGAAGGTCGTGGGTCTGAATCCCAGATTGCTAGGTTGCCTTGACGTATCCTTTAGCTAGGTACCATCACCCTCACTGCTCCCCGGGCATTGGATATAAAAGCAGAGGCAAGATATATGAGGCTATAGCTTGAGAACTGTGACATGCTCAGGAGGCAGATTGCATATTGCATCACTTAAAAAGGACTTAAAAAGAACGTGATAATCCAGGAAAGCTTCAGCGCCGCAAATAGGTGCAATGAAGGCCAAACCTGTTGGACAACCAGTTGTGCCTTTGACCCACAGTAGAGAAGATACCTGCCACTATATCTCATTTACTTTCAGAAGTGTTTGTAGCGCCCTAATGATAGGTTTGAAGTCTAAGGAGGCATCATTTGGCAAGCGAACTTTGCCCCTCACTAAATTCAGAGTGGTCAAATGCACCATTCAATAGAAACTAAAGGGGAGTTTACTTAGTAGGGTCATGTTCAGGATCTGGTATACAGGCTAGGGCTTTGGGATCCCAAGCAATAAAACTAGGCCTATCATCAGAAGATTGCAATTTCCAAATATCCATGGTGAGCAGTTTACTTTCCCTGGAAAGGAGAATACAATGAGGTCTGGGTTCAAGAGACAGAGAGAGAAAAATAGAGATGATAAGGGTAAAACCCTAACTGTTCAAAGAATATTACTTCATTAGTTTGGTCTAGTTTAATTAACTCTTGAGAGGCACTAAAAAGTAGCCTACTGATTTACCTCAAACTCTGCCCTGTCTTGTGAATCAACCTTAACTGCCCTTCATTAATGTTTCATACTTTTTGTTTCAGGAAAAATATTAGGAGGATTATGCCAAAAGCTTTTCAGTTGCATGGCCCCAAAAACAGAAGAAATAGTCAAATAGTCAAACAGTCAAATAGTTTTGAAACTGATAATCTTAACCTTACCTTCCTGTACTTCAATTTAGATTAATAAATTCACGTGTGCCACCTCTTTGATTTATACATATTGTTGCCTGATTGCTGTCACCGCAAGAAATGTTTGGGGTCTGAGGTTTGCTTGCCCCAGATGGACAGGATTAGTGTAGTTGGCAGATAATTGAAGTTAATACCCCGGTGATTAAAATGGTGTAAACTGCAAGCATTTTTGCATTCTTACATTTTTTTGCTGCTTTGATGCGTGATGATATGTAGCATTCAGTTATTGCGAGGAAAATGCCTTTGAGGTAGAAAGGTTGAGGAAGGAAGAAACTGTCTACAGTCATGGTCCAATGGAGTCTCCCAGACTGGGAGCGTCAGCGATGCGGGAGTTTCAGAAGAAAGTGTCCCGGTTAATTACAGGACGCCATTCAGGAGAGGGTATCTTATTGCAAGGCTTCAAGCATGGCTTTTCAGCACCTCAGTAGAAGTGAAGATGTCCCTTTAAAGACTTGTTTTTCTTAAATGTGTATACACACCCAACCCTGATGAGACGAAGATTATAGGGCAATTGAAGGAGGTGTTTCAGGTTACTCCTTTTATTTTTTGGCTCAGTGGTATGAAAAGGAGATCTGCACGCATACAACCAGTTGGATCTGTTGAGCTCTTAGACTTTTCACGATTTCTTTTTAACTACACTATCAAATTTTTGGGAAAGCGGTGGGCTAGTGGTTTGGGACTAGGGCCTGAGATAGCAAGGTTGTGGGTTTGAATCCCAGTTGGTTGCCCTGAGGTACTCTTGTGCAAGGGACAGTCCCCATCACTGCTCCCTAAGTACTTTAAATAGCTGTAATAGGATACCATACAAAGAAAGCATTTTGTAGTGTTTCACTTAATGCTGTGCTGTTTCATAGTGGCAAGGTCACTTTTTTTGTTGCCTATGTGCTTCCTTTGGTTCTTTTCTTGGTCATAATCACTATTCATCATCTCATGAATCTACAAATCTTGCAAAATCTACAAAAAGGACCAGGACATGGCATGTCTAACAAGGCATAAATCCATTATAATCCATTACATGAAGGAGAAAGTGTTTTAGGTGATAATCCTTAGTGCTCAACACAATTTAGAGATCCACAGCAACAACTTACCAGAACAGAGAAATAGATACACAATCCTAGAAGATGTTCAGCGTTGTGAAAAGTCATGAAAAAGACTTTCAAGACTGTTCAAGGTTGGATTTTGAAACTTCTGAAAAAGATACGACAAACATTGGATCTGAGCTATGGGTCAAGAAACAGGATATTTTTAGCTTGTAGCTTCACATACTTTAATGTAATTTACAGCACCATTGACTTGACAAGGTTAAACAAGAGTTCAACAAAAGTGTGAATTTGCAAATAAGCTTGACTTCTGACTTTTGACTTAACGATACCAACAGTATACTTTTTCAGAATAAGTACTTTCCTTTTGAGCATTCCATATGAGTAACCGGAGGAAAGACATAGAGGATGTCACATCCCTCTATGTACTTGGCAGTTATTTCCCATCTCAGTGAGTCCATAAAATATAAGCAGTGATGGGCAGATCTCCTAATCTGCAGAACTCTCTCTCTCTCCCTCACTGACAGGGTTTTGGAGAATGCTGACAGCTCCAGTTTGAAATCCCTTGACGTCTTATTTTCAGCAACTCTGCAGGAGCCCGAGGGCCAGCGGGGGCCGAATACTCAGCTGCCCCCAGGGCACAGGGGCCAGGGCAGGGCCGAGGAGGCAGCTGAGGTGGCTGCTTTTCCAGAAGGCTGGAGCAGGGCTTAAGGAGGCCGTTATCTGTTTACCCAGATGCAGGGAGCATCCGCTCAGGATGAGTGGGCAAAGGATTAGTCTAAACGGGCATGGGGCTCCAAAGGCGGAGTGGACAGAGAGACCCTGGCGTGATAGACCAAGGGGCAGCATGCTGCGTTTAATTAGAAGATTCGCCCGTCATTCTGCATGCTTAAAGCGCACCCCCAAGGGCCTGCATGCCTGCAGGTTCACACAAATACAGATACTCAGCAATGTGCACACACAGTGCGGACCACATGATCCCCGTTAATTGTCATTAATTTGATGTTTGTCTGGAAGGTTCGCTGGCATGAGATGGCATTCGGAGAGCGCGATGGAGCGCCAACTGGAGTAATTAAAATTGCGTCACATGGTGAAGCCTTGGAGGCCTGCCGCTCCCCCACCCCGACTTCAAACGCCTGCGAATTCCGGCCCCGTGCCCACCGCCGTCCAATCCCTGCTGTGACTCGGTGGCCGCAATCAGCCCTCATCTGCTTTGTTTCCACCTCTTCCAGAGACGAAAGCCTGAAGGACTCTCGGCAATGTGGCAGCTGTTGGTAAAACCTGATGAGTTTCATCTTTTTTACTCAGATTCCCGGGATACATTTGCACGAGTCGTTTGTCAACCCAGGCTTAAATGGATAAAAGCAAATCTCAGCAGTAGTGATTCATTCCTTTAACCACCTATCTCAACTGCACAAAGTGCCCTCCAGGTTTGAGTTGAGTTGTGACAAAATGGCACACTGTTCTATTTTTGTTCAAATTAATGTTTCAAAGCAGTTCCAGACCCATGACCAGTACCAACCTCTATGATATCTCACTTGAATTTAGCTGCCATCTGCTTCATTTCCTTGCCTTCTGAAGTACTAAATGCCAACAGCCATGGCATCACTGACTCAAGCTATGAGGTGTCTTATGAGGCTTCTGGACAGATAGAAAGAATGGGAATAAAAGATGTTGGTGATGACAGACAAGCTTTGATGATTGTACCTTGGAGGAAACTCCCTACCTGAGCCCAATGAACCTGGAGCTTGGTCCCACAGGAGAACTTTTGGTGGTCTTTGAAATGAAAGGTCTTTAATTTATTTTTTTAAGAAAGGGCCTATAATTATTTTGCTTTGTGTGTGAAAGTGATTGACCAGCATCTCTTTGCACCCCCCTTCCCTTAGAAAGGCCTACCCTTTGCAGCAAGTATCATAATGCAGGGAAATAGTCCAAAGAACTAGGGGTGACAGTTTCAGCATTCACTCCTGGCAAGATGGTGCATATCAGTTACACCATAAGAGGCTTCATTGTTTTTTTAAACATACTCTTGGGTCAGATTTGTATGGAAGAAGGTGCTGTTTGTAAATTCCCCTCTAAACCCAAACAGTACAGCTCTGTGAAGTACTGCCAGATGTGATTCATCTCAGGACCCACATATCTAAGAGTCTGGGAGAACTCGGGGTTTGAATAGAAATTGCATCGGCCTATATTTTCCCTCATATTTACGGATCCTGAAGCACTTTTACGGCACTAGTCATGTTTCAGATGCAGCACAGTTGGCCGAGTGGAATGCATTGTGGTAGTTAATGGGAACTGAAAGCTGCGGTTGGATAACTTACAGTCTCCTGTCACAGCAGAGGATCCATCACAACTGACTCATTGTTCCAGTTTGAAAACAGTGAGCAGAGAATTCCTGCACAAGCCGAGAGCCGAACCGCAGCCCGCCCCCCCCCACCTTTCCCCCCTCACGCTACTGCGAACGCAGGACTGGAATGCTGTTCAGCCCACCTCCCATTCATTTCCCTGACAGTTCTGCTCCTGTCCCACCCTTCTGGCCAAGACGGGGGGGAGGAAAGGAGGACCCTGCAAATTAATTTACCCCATTTAGCCATCAGATGTCAGTGTGTAGCTAGTGCAGAGCTCAGTCACTGAAGCATTGTGTGGCAGTACTTGTAAGTAATTACATGATGGGGAGAGGGAGAGAGAGGGAGATGGAGAGAGAGCAGGAATAAGCCAAGCATTGCTTAAACAAAGACAATTTGAAACATAGCATTGTTCTTTTGGAATGTTATTTCTAAGCCCATTTCATTCACACCTGTCCATTTTTCCCACCCCTACCCATCGATGAGTCTTTCACCTCCACATCTCCTCCGTCTCCCTCACTTCTTGCACTCTTTCCAGCACATTTTATCAACCGCTCTTAGCTTCTCTCTGCCCTCAATCAGTCCTCTCTGCCCTCCGCAAGCCATCCATCAGTCCACCTTTGCGGCGAAGCCCGCTTTTGTAATTAATCCAGAGAAGGCATGCTTTACGAAATGAGATTTCTAACCCATCTTCTCAGCACTTCTCTGGTTCCTCCGGTCCTAATCGCGGGGTGTCCGCTGGGTAAGGGGGTAATGGATTACCCCCACCGACAGTCGATCATATCTGCTTATGACCATATGCATCAAAACTCTACCCGGCCCTTTACCCTCCATCCACCCCCACTCCTCCCCTTCTGCTCTCCTTTCCATGGCCTTGATAAGTGTGGTCTGTTTTATCCCGGCCAGCAGCCTACAGAAGGACCGTGCTTATCTCCCACGCCCCGAGAGCCCCAACATTAATCACCTTCCAGCAAAGACAGAAATTAGTCACACTCCTATCTCCCCAGCAATCTCTCAATGATTAACTCCTGCCTGCACTCCTGCTTGACATTGCACAGCACTTCTATGATCTGGCTCTGAAATTGAAAGTACCCCGCCATGGGCCAGAGGACAAAAGGGAAACTCTAGATGTGGTTTCAAGGGTCAGCAAATCACCAAAATGCATTCCTAAGAGAATCATGCGCCAAAATGGCTTTGCATCATTCGTTTTCTTTGGATTATTGACTGCTAGAAGGGCTATATCTGTAAAATAATTGCAAAAGGGGCATATTTATGTGTTACTGTCATAATAACTTGATAATAATTAGAATTTTCCTAGCAAATAATTCCTGCTTTTCAATCACTGGCAAACATATCAACTCCATACAACCATGAAGGGAAACATCTGGTGTGAAATATAGTATTTACAGCAGTAAAGAATGCTGTAACAGCTATCCAAACACCCTGAACAGTGTTTCAGTCAACTGTAGAGATGACCCACGCCTCCACTGCACTCATTTTCCATAGCCATCCATTTCGTCTCTGTTGAACACCCCCATTGTCTGGCCATGGCCGCCATGATGAATGTGGGAATAGCGTCCTTCTCACCCCTCAGCAACTGTAAACAACCGTGTGGTTGAACTTCCCTGCCAAGCAGAATATTGATTTCATTTCTTGGTGTGCTCTTACACAACCCCCCCCCCCCAAAAAAAAATAAAAAATTAAATATCGCACTACACTTTCCATTGTTGCTAAGGAGACAAATTGCACGGTCTAACAGAGGCAGAATCAAATGTCTGAAGGATGAGGCTGATCTGCTCAAAACACTTGCACAGGTGAACGTGGCAAGGCAGGCATGTCAGAAGAAAACTGAATATCAATGACTCTTTTTTTTTTCTTTTTCTCAAGGCATTCAAGCCTGCAGCCTGTGTAAGCTCTTTTTGAGGATCTGTTCAGATTACATTATCGATCTGTCTGTCTCTCACTGTGCTGTTTTAAAATGCTAAGGCCTGAATTGTGTTATTTATGTTGAAAAGAAGAACTTCAGACAGTTGAAGAGTAGTCTATAGGCCAACAATTTTAATCTGATTTTAATTTTGGTCCAAGCTTTTCAAAATTCTCTCCCTAGCCTGATAACTTTGAACAGGTAGCAATACAAGTGGAGAACATTTCTAAAGTAAAAAAATCAAATGTCAGCCGAGATTCTGGCCGTATTAGAAGCAGGCAACACATTCTTAAAAACAATGTTTTTAACAGAGACGATGGCTGTGTCTCGATTCTGTGTATGCAGGATGCAGCCTGTATTGGCCTTCACTGATTGGTCCATATACCAATAGTTCAATAAGATGGTCTGGTTCATGATGAAGCATCATTCCTGTCCTTTTGAAACACTGACAGCTGCAGCTAGTGCTATGATCATTTGGAAAATTAGGATACATTTCTTTGCTGGTTCCAGGACGTGGGTTCGAATCCCAGACCAGTAGGTTGTTCTGAAGTACCCTTGAGTAAGGTACCGTCTCCATCACTGCTCTCCGGGTGCTTTAAATAGCTGCCCCCGGTGTGTGGGTGAAATGCAGAGGAAGCTTTTCGTTGTGGTTCACTGTGTGCTGTATTTCACAATGACAAATAATCACTTTCACTTCAACTTAAAGGAACATCAGGTCAGGAATGTCTTAGGTCCCCAGCAAGTTTCTAATGGAAACTATGGAAGCACTCGCTCACAAACACAGCCGCTCACAAACAGTCGCAGTAAGTGCGTTGTTTGCTGTAGAGAGATTAAGGCAGCTCTCTTGGTATTTCCGTCATCGTCTGTTCAAACATTTGTACAGTGGCACATTACTTTGCTCCTCCGCCTGGATGGAGGGAGACTGTGTATGTGTGTGTGAGCATCATGTCATGATAATAATGATGGAGGAGTAGCCAGACTGTGTGAAAGTACACCAGACCCAATTCACACCCACACACCAATAAAAAATAAATATATAAAAATCACATAATTTTTGCACATTTCTTATGTGCCACAATTCCCACATTCCACCTGTATGAGCTCCTGATCAGGGGATGTTTTTTTTTATTTTTTTTTTATGTAACCCACAAAATACTTTATTGAACTAATGACATTGTTTTTTTATGACCACTGACACTGACTGGCATCTACTAAGGCTTATTCCAATCATTACTCTTTATGGGGTGACACTTTTACAAATGTTTCTGGGGTAAAACCTACACATGTGTTAAAGTAGCTTCTTGACAGTTGTCATAAATGTAATATATATATATATATATATATATATATATATATATATATATATATATATATATATATATATATATATAGCTTTATGGTAGCTTTATGAACACAACCCTGCAGTGAAATGTTACCAAATGTTTCAAAATACACAAAATACAATGTTATGTTGCTTTATTTTGCCGCCTAATCTATTTAAAGTGAAAGTGAAAGTGACAACTTGTCATTGTGAAATACGGCACGCAGTGAACTACAACAAAATTCAACCTCTACTATTCACCCACACACATACTTGCTGCAGGAGGCAACTATTTAATGCACCCAGTGAGCAGTAATGGGGATGGTATCTTGCTCAAGGGTACCTCAGGGCAACCTACTGGTCTGGGATTTGAACCTACAACCTTCCAATGGTGGGGCCTATTCCCTGACCACTAGACCACCTTTGGAGTGACTTGAAACACTGTCCCATATTATTATATATCTATTATACATCTTTCCAGAGCAGCAGGTTGCCCTGAGGTTCCGTTGAGCAAGGTACCTTCCCCATCACTGCTCTCTGGGAGCTTTAAATAGCTGCGCCCTGCTGTGGGCAAAAAAGCAGTGGAAACATTTTGTTAGTCACTTTCACTTCTCTGTTACACAACTGAATGTCTTTTTAATTAATTTATGTTTCTATTTTTTGCAATAAAAAGGTAAAAGTGATTCTAAACATCCACATTAATTACACACTGAAAATCAACAAAAATGAATATAGCTTCAGAAACCAAAGAAGAAAAAAACACGCTGTTTAAAAAAAAAAAATTATTTTTCTCAACGCTTTTCAGAACTCAATCCTTTTCAGGATGTCCCATCCCATCTTAGTCATGAAGCTTTGAGCCCATATCGTAGACACTAAACTACCTAAAATAGCAATATCCTCAGCAACAGCAGGAGGAGCTATCTAAATATTAATCACTTTCTCCATTCCATCTCTTTTTCAAGTCCTGACCGTGACATGGCAGTTGCCCTCCACAACAGCCCCAGCATTACTGCCCCCCATTTGACTTCTAATCATGGGGGAAATCCTCTCTCCGTCACACACACAGACCTCTCTGTGCGACTCGGTGTGAATTATGTGTGCGGGATTAGCAGGCCGAGTGTGTCTCCAGTGCATTTATGACCATTGTCTCTTTCGGGGCTGCAGACCGCATGGCGTCGGCCTTCTTGAATGGTCTCGTTACGGACAGCAAGCTATTACACTATGCGGTATGAATTTGTGCGATAAGCTGAAGGGGGCTTAAAGTTGTTGTGAAATCCATTTGAATTGTTTGGCTGCTTATCTGGACCACTCATAATGGCCAGTTTGTCAGCCTTATCGACAAGTTAAAATATTATGCCTCAGGTACGTTGCCCATTCTACTGTATATTGATCCAGAATGGAATTACTTTATATGAAAAAAACATGCAATGGGATATCATGACATTTCCTATTTCTCCAGTAATAGCCATATGAACCACAGGGATTAAACCGTGGCAGGCCGCTGTGGATTAGTTTACCTATTCTTTTCAATGGCTTTCTCTCAGTAGCGACATAATAGGGCCTTGCCCTAAAAAGCAAGCGAGCGTTCAAATATAGACTCGCATTCGTATCACAAAGCCTGCTTTGGTGAACAAATATGCACAGGTCTATTGGTAAAGAGATAGACCTAAATTTAAAGTAAATAGTCAAACACATGGCATCCATATTGCATGACCAACTGCTGTAAACTTAAACACTTTCCATGAAGCTAGACACTGCAGGCAGACTCTTCATGTGACCTTCTCGAACCTCCCTAAGAAAGGTGAAAGGTGCACCTTTATATTTGGCTAGAGGATCAACTTATTGGTGCAAGAATACTATTTTACGTCAGATTGTCTTTCTTTGGTATGTTGAGTAGGTTCACTAAAAGAAATATGTTAGTTCTCCAGGCTGCAAAGCACCTAAAGATGCAAGGTTCTAGATAAAGGGGTTCCAACCACTCAGCATTGAGCGGGAAACAATCCCATGATCATTTGGTATCATCTGGTCCTGTTTCTTCACTGCTTCATGTCTTCAGCTAGACGCTTCTGTTTGAAGGTTCATAGATCACTGTGTGGATCAACCAACAAAAAACAGTCAAACTGCTCCTGTGCAGAGACTGTAATGAAAATGAGAGACAAAAACACTGTCCTTGAGCCTGGAGAACTGTTCTTCAACATTATAATAACAAGAAAGTCCGGCTCTTTGGAAGCAAAGCATGGTTTTACTCTTTCTGACAAGAGCCATATGTGATCAGTTGACAAGGGCATCTTGTCACCAAATGACATATGAAAGAGCTTCCATTGCAAAATCTGTTATGACACAAAAAGTAAATCTCAACAGTCTTATTTCTGCTTCAGTGAGCCTCCAAAAATGAATCGTCCCCAGGCAAAAGGCATGCTGGGATGTGAAGAAAATAACGGAGGTTATATTTGCTCTCTTAGATCATGTAGTTTAGCCAGAATCATTTCTGCTTTTGAGCGGATGTCAGTGGAAAGAAACTTGCTGTTGGGCACTATTTTCTGGGGAATTGTCATTACTATATGTGCCAGTATGCTTCAACCTGACCGTGAACCTTTGCTCTTCTGCCCTCAGCTCTCACATAGTTTTTTTTTTTTTTACTTTTACAATATTTTTTATACTTCTCTCCATGGGGGCAGCGGTGGCCTAGTGGTTAGGGTTTTGGCCACATGATCGGAGGATCAGGGGTTCGAACCCCTTCCCAATAGGTTGCCCTGAGGTGCCCTTGAGCAAGGTACCGTCCCCGTCTTGCTCCTCCCGGCGATGGGCTGGCGACCTGTCCAGGGTGCGTCCCCGGTCTGTCACCCTGTGTGAGCTGGGTTGGACTCCAGCACCCCCTCGCGACCCCGCTTGGGACAAGCAGCAGAAAATGACTGACTGGCTTCTCTACACTTCTTGCAATTGTTAGTCCCTTGTATAAGTTCACTTATACAATGCAAGTAGCTTTATAAAAAAACAAATCATATTTGTACATAAAGTTTAATTGAATTTACATAAAGGTTGTAATTATTATTTAAATTAATTAATGACATTGAAATTACATATTAAATGTAAATTAAGATGATGTAATTTGGAATAAATCATTCCTATGTTCCAAACAAAAACTTGTCCTTTTCACTAGAAAGCCTAGACTTTATACAAGAAGTTAACACAGTAGTCAGAGATGACACGCTTTTTTTAAGATCAACATATTCTCCCAGGTCCTCTTTAAAGGGTTGGGTTTATAGGAGATCCTTAAAATGTTGACATTATAAACATTCACCCATTACTTTGTCCTAACCAGGGATGGAGAGAAGGTCCTACACTCCAGAAACAGACTGGACAAGTTCCTTGTGCAACACTGGGACACTCAGAAGCAATTCAGCATCTCAAATCCACCGGACATGCATGTCAGGTCTGCGGAAGAGTATGCAAAATCCACATTGAACCTTTTCGCTGTGACACAATGATAACAAATTCAAAATGGGATGTTTATTCATTAACAGTACTTTTATTTATTACATCGCCCTCTTTTATTTTGTTAAAAGGCAGTCGTTTTTAATGGTATGGATCCTTGAGCACTATGTGCTGTTAACCAGGTGCACTTGCCCACGTTCATCACTGAATGACACTGTATAAAGGAGTTTTCCCCCCATTTGATTTACATTTATCGATTCCTTCAATATAGCTCATCAGTCAAATGGAAAAGTGCCCTTTCTCCACTCCTCTGCATTGCCAAAGTCAGCAGTAAATTTACATTGTTGAACTCATGTAAAAATGGCCCACTTGCGGCATGACCTTATCCTCCCTACCTGCCTCATGTTCTTGGTTCCAATGACAATATCTTGCAATCTAAGTAATCTCCTAAAATCAGATCTGCACGAATGATACAAAAAATGAGTAAGATTAGCGATGGCTTAAGCCAATAATTCTGTTTTGAATTCTGCATGCACCAATTTGCACTGATGTATGAGTCCCCAAAGGTGGGAATGGCGTCGTCTCATCAAATGAACATCATCATTTCGAAAAAAGCGTGTTTTCTTCATTATTGTGCTTGGTCCATTATTTGATTTTCCATTTCTCTGCTAAAAGCACACAGTTATTGGAGAAAATTGTACTTTCTGCACCCCAGATTAGGTATAGTCAGGTGGTCTTTGATCAATGCAGTCGGGGAGTTCTACCTGCAAGAGACCGCAGAGGCAAGGAAGTGCCTTCTAGCCTCAGTTACCCTAACCAGGCTTTCTTGGCATGTTCCACATCCATCTTCAGCCCCCTGTTCTAGTGCATGCATCGGCTTATTAGTATAATTATATAATGTCCGAGTAAAAGAGAGAAAAATAGTTCGGACTCGCACCATGCCCCCATGCACATTTTTTAATATCTCCAAAATTTATACATTTGGGCTCTTGGTTTTTTTTTTGTTGGAGCTGAAAATGCTTCAAATAAGCTGGCGGGGAGAGAGAGAGAGAGAGAGAGAGAGAGAGAGAGAGAGAGAGAGAGAGAGAGAACTGCAGTACCTTCCTACTCAGCTACCTCCCCTAGACTGAGTAATGGCACCATATGTTTCGTGACCCCACAGAGCTGCAATGTCATCCCACTTCTTCTTTCTCTCTCCCTCTTTTTCTCGCTCCATCTGATTTATTTCCAACATTGTTTTAATAAGTGAGTTCTGCTTTTTCTCCTTCATTACTCTTCCCTTCCACATCCTGCTTTGAGGAACAGTAGGCCTCTCACGGGAAAATGGATTCATCAATTCTTAAAACATACAACTCCAACATAAGATTTATGATGCCAACTTTCAGCCGTATTTATCAACTTTTCCTTTGGTGGGATGCAAGCAACAGCCCGAGCCAACAGGTCTTGGTAAGGGGCGATGGGAGCCAACTCTGTGCACTAACTAATGAAACAAGAAGATGCTAAATTTGCACACTAAATTGCAATACCCTGTATGTTTACTTTGGTACTCATTAACTGAACTCCACTCTTAGCAAATAAAATATTTTTGCTAACCGACAGTAAGAATATAGCCAAGAAGTTCATTAAGTGTTATTAACTGACTGACTCAGAATTTAAGCTTAGTCAACATGTTAGTCTACTTGCAGGGTGTATATAAACTCTCATTTAGGCAAAATGTCAAGTTCAGCTAACAAAATACAGCACTGAGCAAACATCTTGAACATTTTTAAATTTACTTTTCAAAAATGAAAAAGATCTATTTGTTTTACTTGACAGATGATGACACTTTGGTAAGCCACCTTTTGCAATGCATCATCGCTCACTAGCTCTTCTGTACTTCTGTGAGTAAGTGCCACAAGAGGTTCTTGAGTTATGCTGTGGGAGAATTGCTTGGTTCCCTTTCCAAACACGAGAAACCTTAAAAAAGGTTGAAAAACCTAAATTTGATGTCATTTTTTTCAGGATCTTGGAGGTGGAGGGTCACAGTTCCACACATTATTAAGACATGCCACGAATGCCACGGTAGAAACAATGTTGGTTCCCTTAAAGAACAGTGCGATTGTCTTGAGCCATCCCTCATTTCTTCATGTTTTGCTGGGAATGAGACAAGTTTTAGTACCACCACTATTCTTCAACACTGCCTGAACTCTCTTAGATGAGCTTTCTTAGTATTTCTTCTTATTAAGTCATCATCAAGAATAGTTCTCCAGGCTTCTTGAAGGACATCCCAAAGATGGTTTTGTTCTGCTTGAATGATTCATACGTTGGTTATTGTTGGTCACTGGAAACTGCTCAGGTGCTCAGAAGACTGGGCTGAAAATGAGAGCCAAAAACTTTATTCTTCACAAAGCATGGAAAACTAATAACTCTTCAGTTTCACAACACATGCACTTTCTGGCACTTTGGAAGCAAAATATGAAGGAATGAGAGGTGCAAACACATTAGCTAGCTATAGATCTCATGTAAAATATCACAAATGAGACCATCATGTGAGAAAAATATCTCATACTAGATGAAGTAAATGTCAATGGTAATTTTTGATTTAATAATCAAAAGATTAACTATTTGTGTATTGCATGTTCAGAAAACTGGACATGATGATGATGCAGATGATGATGCTTCTTTGGGAGGCCTCCTTTGGTACTGCATCACATTGTCCACTGTAAATTATAGAGACCTTGTCTGTATGTGAGTTAGAAAGTCTGGCATATTTAGATGATTTCCTTATTTCTTTAATAAGGAGCTATTATGAAGCCACTGCTTCAGTGAAAAAGAACCTTCCTGAAAGCTTAGCTTTGCTTTTTCACCGGCCAATGTAGTGTAGGATGCATAAATGGAGCACTTTCAGCTGGACCATATGATAAATTAGAAGTAATAAATTTCTGTGTGGCACCCTATTCCTCGCATTAAAATGTGATGACAAAAAGCACTTGCCTGCAGCGGCCTTTGCACGATTGAGCGAGAGTAAATTAGCCAGTCTCGCCAAAGTTGACCAGGAACTCTATCCGTCATTGTGCACACGGTTCATGTAATGGAGTAATTGCATGAATATCACCTGTGTGGGTTCATTACTTCAGTGAAGTCCAAAATCAGATGGTGGATGAGAATTCCCAATGTTATTTTAACTCTGACTGCTTACTGTAGCAACCGGTCGCCGTGTGGTCTTGATCAGGCCTCCATGAAGTCTCCATGAAGAGAGTCTTAAGCCTGTCCGGCCACATGCGGGGGTATAATTCATTTCCTGTTGAGGACAAGGCACAGGAAGAAGACCAGCAGGTCAACTCGAGAACAGCTCTGAGACATGCAAGCAGAACGTGAGCTAACAGCCCTGTGTTGGAAAGTAAACAAGAACACATGCTTTACAAAATCACATTTTTTTGGTTTTTTTTTTTTTTTAAATAATGTTTGTCTCAATGTAAGATACTGTCAGTTTTACTGAAGGTAATCCTGAAACATATTCTTAATCTGATTTCTCTGTGCTTCTTGGCTGGGCTGCAAAGAACCTTTACGTGTATCTTTACTTTGTGATGTTTTTAAAAAAGTGTCTGTTTAAAATATCATCTTGGATGACCCATTGTGGACTCTCCTTCATGCACTGAGTAATCCAATGAACCATCCTTTCTTAGATACTATATTAGATGTTGATATTTGGATGTCATGGAGAAATGTAATCTCTTCTCAGTTTGTACCTTCTGATGACACTAAAGCAACCTTAAACCTTGAGGATGCTTCGTTAGTTATCCACCTTTTGCATTGCATTATTGCACACTGGAAATTGTAGTTCTCCTGTACTTCTAAAAATTAGGGCTGCAAGGGGTTCCTTGAGCTATGATGTAGGAGAATCACTTGGTTCCCTTTCTTGATCAAAATTTTCTGCAAGATGAAACATAAATGTTGGAAAGCCTTTGCACAATATCCTTTTTAGGATCTTGGAGATAAAAGTGACTATTTTATCACTGTGAAACATGGCACGCAGTGAACCATCACCAAATTCAGCCTCTGCTTTTCACCTACACACTGTGCTGCAGGGGTCTGGAATTAGAACCCATGACTTTCCAATCCTATGGTAACCAATCCTTGCTAATGATTAGGCCAAAGATGCCCAGATGGAGGGTGTTTCAGCTGCACAAAGGTCTCTCAACACTGGGGAACCAAAAGTAGTTCTACATTAATACATACAACATGTGTTCTATGACATTTGAAATTTTTAAGCTTCACGTGAGGTAAATAGTTTTGATTGCTTTTAAATATTTGAAATGTTCCTCCGAGAACCTTGATTCATGTGGAAGTGCTTTTTTAACTTCCCAAAGGCTCTCCGTTTCTCATCCAAAAACGATTCTTTAGAGAAGAGTCATGGTCTTTAGGTGCATGGTATACCTCCACCAAATCCTTACCTTCATTTCTAAAAGTGCACAAATGGCAAAAGCAGCAGTTTGAGGAGCAGACACTCCTCAAAAGTACAGAAGAGCCACAGGTATTGCATGAGCCCTTCACTTACCGCTGTATTTATTTCACTCCTTCCAAGAATCTTGCCTTCTTCAGCTGCCCTTCACATAGTCTTCACTGTCTTTTCAAAGGTTCCCTCAAGACCTTCAAAACTTTTCCTCTCCAAATTTCTCTCTGACATTCACTCTTTTACTCTTTCCCTCTCTTTCGCCCTCTCTCTCCCTCTCTCTTTCTCCCTCTGACTCTCTCTTTCTCCTCCCCGGAGCCTCCTTGCATGCGTCCATCTTGTTTTCCATACAAAGCTCCCTTTTATCCCAACTCTGTCTGGTGCCCACCTGTTGCTTCTGCTTTCCATCACTGAGTCTCTCTCTCTCTCTCTCTCTCTCTCTCTCTCTCTCTCTCTCTCCCCCATCACTACTGGTGGCTCAAGTCACCCACTGAGGCTTTGATCTGTCATGTGACCTGATTGAGCAGACCAGTGTGTGTGTATCTGTGTGTGTGTGTGTGTGAACACACAGTAGGGAAGCAATCTATCTTTCTGTGCCTGACCACAGAGGGTTGTTTCAGAATGTCACTCACATTTCATTTCTCGCTTTCAGGCACACATCGGCCCGAGAACGCATCCTCACCCCGACAACAAATTTGCTACAGAATCTCAAATGTCAGTGAAAATGAGTTCAAGATTAGGCTTTCCAGCATCTCCTGAAAGGCTGATCTGTTCAATTTTAGAATTGGCACCTCCAATGACTATATTTTTGAGAGAGCCAAAACTTTTGCACACATTGTTCACATTACATTCAGAGAAAACCTTTGCACACACTTTTGGACCATCAAAATATGATAAATAAATAAATAACACAAATAAATACATAAATAAAAACATTTTGTAGCTTGCATCATTGCCAGTCGCACTACCATTTAGTTAATTTATCCTTATGTGGTGCATCGTCCAATCAGTATTGTTTATTCTAGAATGGATTAGCTGTGGTCTGGAGCTGTTAATGATGGAGAAGGTTTTGCTTCATTAGTTTCCAATAATGCTGCGTTACTGGACACCAGAAACAGAACTCAGTCTTGTTTGTTAAATCTTATCCCAGTCTGTTACATTTTTTGAATATGTTTTTGGTATGTTTGCATAGTTTAGATAAAGGTTTTGTTTTTTAGATCTTTTCTAGCAATGGCATTGGTTGCAAACTACTATTTAAAAAAATAGTCACTGGGTTGCAGGAGGTGGATTCACATGATCAACCAGGTTGGTGGAAATTGATCAAGATGAGCTGAGAAGTGATTTGGGACATCTGAGTCTCCAAGTCGTTTTCAGAGTTAAAGATGCTGAGACTTTTGTTGGGAGGGACAAGGATGGACAGGATTAGTAATGAGTATATTAGAGGGACAGCTCAGGTTGGGCGTTATGGAGACAAAGTTAGAGAAGCAAGGTTGCGTTGGTTTGGACATGTCCGGAGAAGAGACGAGGATTATATTGCGAGGAGGATGATGAAGATGGAGCTGCCAGGAAAGAGGAGAAGAGGAAGACCAAAGGGGAGGTTTATGGACGTGGTGAGAGAGGACATGCAAGAGGTTAGTTTGAAGGAGGAAGATGCAGATGACGGGAAGAAATGGAAATGGATGCGGCAAACCCTAAACGGGAAGCTGAAAGAAAAAGAAGGTATGGTTTCAGCAGGTAGTTTCCTTTCCTGAACTGAATTGTTTATTCTTTCCATGAAAATTTGGTAAATAATAAGTTTGGAGTTTGTAACCGATTTCATCACCGCTCGTCTTCGATGTGTTAAACAGTGGGGAAGTTCTCTGAGCTCTGAAATGTGCAGTCCTGAAGTCGGAGAGAAGTGATACATGCCAAATAGGATCTCTCTCTCTCTCTCTCTCTCTCTCACCCTCTCACCCTCTCTCTCTCTCCACACTACTGCCT
Source organism: Hepsetus odoe (assembly GCA_017165825.1). Taxonomy (NCBI): domain Eukaryota; kingdom Metazoa; phylum Chordata; class Actinopteri; order Characiformes; family Hepsetidae; genus Hepsetus; species Hepsetus odoe. The sequence goes on from CM029370.1 coordinate 4,419,354, forward strand.
TTAACAGGCCCCGCTACGCCAAATGTCAAACAGAGAGGAGAATCACAGCTTGCATTATTCCACACTTTACAGGCATGATCATTGCTAAATTATGAAAGCAGGGCTGTAAAACCCGCCGCCTAATGTCTCCATGGCTTTCCGAGCAACCGCATGTCTCACCCCAGAAAAAAAAAACCCAAATGTCATAAAGCATCAAATGGAAATAAAAAGAGATCTGTCTTGTTTCAGTGAAACTAAGGCACCACCAATGTAAGCAGCAGCCCTATCTTGGTAAAACAGGATTTTAAAAGCAGTCATATCTTCTTTGATAAGGGGCGTACTCAGCATTCCTCCACTGTGTTTATTCTCCACGAGCACACTGACCCCTCTGGTTCTGAAGGCTAGACTCCCAAACAAATTTGTCTCTCCATATCAGTAACCGGACCCTCCCTCCCTCACCGATAACGAGGAACATGAGATAAAACAGATCTTTAAACATATGCTAAGCTTGTAAAACCATCCCGGCTTATAAAAGGATACGAAGTAGGTGGGAGACATAAAAACCAGTCGGTTAAAAGAAAAAAAATGATGCTTTTTGGACACCTTGCAAAAAAATTCTGTTCACTAAAGCCAAATTAGGTGAATAATTGCTATTGTTTCCTTTTTAAAGGCAGTTACACTGTTTTCCCCCCAATTTCTGTCATTTGCTCAATTTAAGTTGGAATTTTTTTAAGTGCTTTTTCACCCATGCACACTGTTCAGCAGGGGGCAGCTATGTAAAGCAGCTGGGGAGCAGTGATGGGGACAGTACCTTGCTCAAGGATACCTCAGGGCAACCTACTGGTCTGGGATTCAAACGCACGACCCACCACTGCGCCAACATCAGCTCATCAACATTTTATCTTCTTTCTCTTTTGGCTGCTCCAGTTTAGGAGTCGCCACAGCAGATCAATTGTCTCCATTTCTTACAGTCCTCTGCATCTTCCTGCTTCAACTCATCAACATTAATCATTAATTACAGTGATGTATATATATTCATTTATATATAATATAATAATTTATATATACGAATGTAAAAGTGTAACTCCATAACTACTCCATAACTACTTTAATGGATGATTTTAAATGCAATTATACACTATTTATACAGTAGTGCTATTGTAGAGTCATATCCAATAGTATTTTATACTGTAATTAATGGCAACAAGATATTGCATGTTCCATAGTAAAGGAATAAGTCTGCAAAAATATGAAAATACACCTGCATTATGAATGAAACATGATTTTGTCTGTAAAGTTTGCCCAAAAAAACACTACTTTTTATGCAGCAAAATAATGCAACGTAAATACAACCGTGCATTATGTAATGCTGGCATAGCCGGGAGTCTGATTCTTGACTTTATTTACCATAATGAACATGACAAAACTCAAAGAACTTAATCACCACGGTTACCGCTAAGGCTAAGCCTGTTCAATGACTGGTGCTCTACTCTGACTCATTGGGGGTTATGAAGCCAGCCCTGTTTATCGTTAGTTTATCTAACGATAAACTAGTTAAAAACTTGGACAAGCTGAACTGACAAGTTCCAAATGATTCCAATACCAATCAGATACTGAGGTTTCGAGACCATGCAGGGTCATGTGTCACGAAGAGCCTTATGTTGGTTCGGACACAGATGATCTGAGCATGTTCATGGCACTTAATGAAATCTACTCTGACTGTAGGTTTATAGCTATACAGCCCTAAAACATCTAACAGGTTCGAGGTATGAAGTGAAAAAGAGATCTAATGATTGATCCACACAAAAATGTACAGTAAAACCACACAATCTGGTAAAAAAAGGTAAAGACTCAAAAAAGTCATAGGACGAGTCATTATAGGACATGCCCTCCCTCTCAAAATGATAACCAATTGCCTGTGAATGCTAGTCAGCCACCCAATCATTGACTTCCAGCTTAAGATGTTACAGTAAGTCATTTTAAAGGTAGGAAAGCATCCACATGACTCACAGATGACTCATTTTGCAGTAATTTTCCATTTTTTTCCAAGTTTAGGACAATATCTCAAAAAGCTACTGCAGTAACTTTCAGCAAAGGCCTTTTAGCTCTTCAAGGAATAGTCCTGGACAACTTCCTCCTGTATCTTTAAAAGTCCTACTCTAGGACCAGATACTCCAGATGGAACTTAATCAGAGCAGGACCAACATCCATGGCCTTGAGGTCCTACTCGTTCTGTCGAGTGGCTCTTAACCATCTCTGGAGATCCACTTGTGGAAAGGTTACAGTCAGAGTAGGTTTCATTAAGTGCCATGAACATGCTCAGATCATCTGTGTCCGAACCAAAATAAAGCTCTTCATGACACACGGGGCATGTTCTCGAAACCTCAGTATCTAGTTCAGATCCATCTTTCAATTGGAGATTGATCACAAATGTTAGTCCACACCACCTTTACAATCAAATAGTCACTTTCACTTCGGTTCATTTTCTGGACAATCATTTGGAACTTGTCAGTTCAGCTTGTCCAAGACATCGCTCTCATCTTTTTTTTGCTTTTCCTTGGCCTGGATATAGTCATTGCGGCAATTTTGGAGAACGTCTAGAATATTTATCCTTTTACAGAAGTAAATTCTGTCTGCCGACAGACATAAACCCTTCAATTATTCCCAAATAAATGGAAATTACTTTTTTCCATCCAGCTCCCAGCACTGTGTTTGTGGTTTTTGGCCCATTTTTATCATTATTGGCCCATTTTATTTATTAAAATCAAGAAGGAAAAAAAAAGGTTTTCTGGACTTCTGACATCAGCAAACAGAATTTCACACAAACAGTCTGAGCCTTAACGGCTTAATAATGAAAGTGAAGTGAAAGTGACTACTCTTCAAGATGAGCTCTTCAAGTCATTGTGAAACACAACACAGCACACAGTGAGCCACAACGAAATGACACCTCTACATTTTATGCACACACACATGTCCAACATAGGGCAGCTACTGAAAGCGCCCAGGGAGCAGTGGCAGGGACGGTACCTTGCTCAAGGATACCTCAGGGAAACCTACTGGTCTGGGATTCAAACCCACAACCTTCTGATCCTGGGGTCTAGTCCCTAAACACTAGGCCAGCGCTACCCCATGATCCCTGAAAGTATAATCTGTTTTTACAGACTATAAAAGAATGAACAAAAGATATAATTACATTTTTTTAAGCATTTGTAATATTTTCTTAAATAACATTTTCTTATAATTGTTGAAAAGCAGCATATTATTCTTTTTTTTTTAAACTGGACCCAAACATTGAAAGTGATGGTGAAACTTGAATAGATGAAGACTTGTTGTTCCTGCTTTTGTCAGCTTGTTGTTTGTTCTGAATGTTCTGAATGGGTGTAGCAGTGGGAGGTGTGGATGAGACGGATCCAAGGTCTACCTACGTACAGTACCGACACAGATCGCTCCCTCCTGAGCCAACGCATGAGATCACTCGTCTTGTAAAGTGCACTACCAACTCGCTTTCACACGTCCGCCAGAACAGGCACGTCTCTGAGTAAGACCAGCGGAAACTTCCACACTTCAGTAAGATCACGGCAGGACTTCACTCCTGTGTAAACTTTAGGAGAGATGGAACTTTTTATAGTTTTTTCGTTTTTCTTATTCATGACTGTTTTTAATAGATTTTAAGAGATGGAACATTAAAATACATTTTTTAAAAAGCTAAGTCAAACCTTTTTTATTCACTTCATTAAAGCAGAGCTGGGCAAGCTGAGCACTCGTCTCTTTACTGATCCGTGAACAGTTTCCTGCATGAGTTTTCATTGTGTTGAATGGATTTCACAGATCTGTCTATCTATCTATCTATCTATCTATCTATCTATCTATCTATCTATCTATCTATCTATCTATCTATCTATCTATCTATCTATCCATCTATCCATCTATCTATCTGTTGGTCTGTCTGTCTGTCTGTCTGTCTATCTATCTATCTATCTATCTATCTATCTATTGGTCTGTCTGTCTGTCTGTCTGTCTGCCTAACTATCTATCTATCTATCTGGTTTCATTAAAGCAGAGCTGGGCAAGCTGAGCACTCGTCTCTTTACTGATCCGTGAACAGTTTCTTGCATGAGTTTTCATTGTGTTGAATGGATTTCACAGATCTATCTATCTATCTATCTATCTATCTATCTATCTATCTATCTATTGGTCTGTCTGTCTGTCTGTCTGTCTATCTATCTATCTATTGGTCTGGCTGTCTGTCTGTCTGTCTGCCTATCTATCTATCTATCTATCTATCTATCTATCTATCTATCTATCTATCTATCTATCTATCTATCTATCTATCTGTTGGTCTGTCTGTCTGTCTATCTATCTATCTATCTATCTATCTATCTATCTATCTATCTATCTATCTATCTATCTATCTATCTATCTATTGGTCTGTCTATTGGTCTGTCTGTCTGTCTGCCTAACTATCTATCTATCCATCTGGTTTCATTAAAGCAGAGCTGGGCAAGCTGAGCACTTGTCTCTTTACTGATCCGTGAACAGTTTCCTGCATGAGTTTTCATTGTGTTGAATGGATTTCACAGATCTATCTATCTATCTATCTATCTATCTATCTATCTATCTATCTATTGGTCTGTCTGTCTGTCTGTCTGTCTATCTATCTATCTATTGGTCTGGCTGTCTGTCTGTCTGTCTGCCTATCTATCTATCTATCTATCTATCTATCTATCTATCTATCTATCTATCTATCTATCTATCTATCTCAGTCTGTTGTTACTTTAAATCGAGTTGTCGATTTCTGTCTGCACGTCTTTAAGCCCTTCTGTGTGTGTGTGACTGTGTCTGAACTGGTGTTTCCTGACGTCACTAAGAAGTTAGGTTAAGTTACCTTGAACCCTGGATGAAACTGACATAACCATGCTAATGTTCAGCGCCATGTAGCACGAGAAGTGCCACTGTAGTGGAACGCCTGCACATAACAGTGTCTTCTGTAGTGGACAGTTCCATGGCGTATGCCATGATGCCTGACAATCTGAGTTTATTTCATGGCTGTTACGATTGGTGGAAATTGCCAGTGCAGGCAGAGTGCTTTTCCAGGTTATGTCCGCTGCTTATTTTTGCAGCTGCGACAAGCGTACAATTCATGCAAAACTGAGCCTTAACACCTCTACAGCTCTCCTTTTTTACTCCCTCTTTGCTGATTTGTGGCATAATTGACTGCGCCGTTGTCCCACCACAGTGATAAATAGTGTGGCGTATGACTAAAACTGGAAGTGTCAGAAAAACAAGTCCCTCACTTCATCAGCACACACTGTCCTCCCCTTGCTCCTCCTTTTTTGAGTGGTTCCCTTCGCTGCTCATGATGATGGCAGATGTAAAGAGCTGATATGTGCACACCACAGCCTGGTGGAGTTTCCTTTTCTCCACTTCTCCTCTTCTCCTTGCCTGCTTTAGCTGTGCGTCCCTTTTGTCCTTGCAGGCTGTGGAGGCCCAGACCATCCATCTCTGTCAAACCAGCACATCTCAGGACCTCCCACCCACCCCAGCAAGCCTCAGCACTGCACCACTGCTAAACGGGCTTTTACAGCCCATCGACTGACCCTGCAGGAGAGAGAGAGACAGAAAGAGAGAGAACAGAGAGAGAGAGAGAGAGAGAGAGAGAGAGAGAGAGAGAGAGATCACTCTGCAAGATACATTGAAAAATAATTAGATACATTGAAAAAAAGGACAGGGAGAAAGAAATGGAGAAATAAAGAAATACAAGATTGGGAAAGAGAAAGGAAAGCAGAGTGTGAGAGAGGAAACAGAGGGTTAAAGAAAGAGAGGAAACAAAAGTGAGAGGTGAACAGAAAGGTTGAAAAGAAAGAGAGAAGAGAGCAAGTGAGTGTGGGAGAGAGAAAAAAGAGAGGTAGAGAGAAAAAGAATGACAGAGTAAATGATAGAAAATTGTTGAAATTTAGGATAATAGTGAGAGATAAAGAGAGGGAGAATGAAAATGAATGAATGTGAAAAGAGAGAATAGATAGACAGATGGATAGATATTAGAGAGAGAGGAGAGGAGAGAGATAGAGCTAGAGAGAGAGAGAGATAGAGAGAGAGAGAGAGAGAGAGAGAGATAGAGAAAGAGAGAGATAGAGAGAGAGCAGAGAGAGAGAGAGAGAGAGAGAGAGAGAGAGAGAGAGAGAGAGAGTGCTCAGTGGTGCAGGAACGGTGGTGCAATTAGCGATGAAGAGCAAATTATGTATTCTGGCACTCAGCATGGGGCTGTAATCGCCTGACTGCTGAGACTCAGGAGGGTTATCACATGGCCAGATTTGAACAGACAGAGCGGAAGAGAAAGAAGTGATCGAGAGAAAGTATGATTCAGTCTCAAAGTGTCACTCAGCCACTTGAGTAAACATTCCCAGTCTTCTGCAGCGTATCGCATCCCACAAATAAAAAAACTAAATAAATCTCCCTCTGAACGATTCAAACGTCCCTGAAAGACGGGCATTAAAGCTCTTCCACAAAAAGACCAACTTTTGAAGTGAAAAGTATAATTGAATTATTGCCATCTTAAACAACTATTGTGGCAACTTATCCTTCTTTAAAATAAATCAATTAATAAAAAAGGTATATGATGGTAAAACCGTTTAATAAAAAAAAAAGTAAGTTGTTTTGGAAACTTTTTGGAGAGAATATCGTCCAAGAGTGAGCCGACGTCTTCGCTCTTCAGGGAATGCTTGAATCGCTCAGAGTGGACGATTTAGTTTTTTTATTTGTGGGATGCGATACGCTGCAGAAGACTGGGAATGTTTACTCAAGTGGCTGAGTGACACTTTGAGACTGAATTAATTTTCTCCATCACTTTTCTTCACGTCTGTTCAAATCTGCCGTAATGATAACCCTCCTGGTCTCAGCAGTGGAGCGGTGCAGCCCCCATACCGTGCCAAAGTCCATAATTTAACTCTGCCAACCTAATTACACCACCGTTCACCTGCACCCTGAACACCTCTCTCTCTCTCTCTCTCTCTCTCTCTCTCTCTCTTCTCTCTCATCTCTCTTCGCTCTTTCTCTCTATCTCTCTTCTCTCTCTCGCTTTCTCTCTCTCTCATTCTCTCTCTCGCTGTCTCTCTCTCTCTCTATCTCTCTCTCTCTCACTTCTCATCTCTCTCTCTCTCTCTCTCTCTCTATCTCTCTTCTCTCTCTCTCTCTCTCTCCCTCTCTCTCTCTCTCTCTCTCTCTCTCTCTCTCTCTCCCTCTCTCTCTCTCTCTCTCTCTCTCTATCTCGCTCTCTCTTTCTGCCCATTTGTCCATCCATATGAAAGCCATGCTATCCATCCATCCATCATAATCTAGTGAAGCATTATTAATTTTTTTTTTTACTTTTTACATGTTTTTAAATGTAAAAAGATATCATTATTTTAGCCAAAAAATGGAGGGACTAAAAGGATGATGTAAAGGGTTTTACATTCTGTTCTACACGTTCACATCTTTTTTGCAAATATTGTGGACGAGTCACAAAGTCCATCCTGGTGTTTTCAGATGATAATCTGACACATTTAAACCTTCACTTTGTCCCACTCTTCCTCCGCTGCCCGGTGCATGGCACTTCCACAAGATTTTCAGATCCTGAAAGGGAAAGTCCGACATTTCCTTTGGGGATGCTGGAATCAGAGTGCGTCATTTATATTCCCTTCACAAAATGTCCCCGTCCATCAATCGGCCCGTCCGCCGCGGCCTCCTCCTCTCTGAGCAAACGGAGCGGCTTTTCTGCCGGCTTTGAGGAGAGATATCGAAAGATTTCACAGAAAAGACCTGCAATGTCAATAACTCCCCACAGATCGGATGAATTCCAGTCGGTCAGATTTGGATGAAGATACTTGAGGCTGTTGAAAAGTCCTCTTTTGATATGGGTAATATCCCCGGCTCGGGGAGGATTGGCCGTGTTTGGCTTTGGCATTGATGTTTAGCGGGAATGCTGTCTGGTGAGTGTGGAGAGCAGCAGATCATTCCATTGCGCTCTTGATGAAAGAAGCACTTTTGCAGATCTGTTAAGAATCTCTGAGTTTAATTACATTTCCGTCTAAAGGAATTACTGAAGGTAAATTCTATATCAGTCCGAAAGGGAGGCCGAAATGAAAACCTCTCCTCCACCTCTCCACCTTTCTTTTCTTTTCTGAAAGCACTGTATTTGCTGAACATAACCGAGACAGAACTGATCAGCCTTAGGCCTTTCACTTTTGATTTTAAGCTCCATCTAAGGGGATGGCTGCTCATCCCTTGCTTTTTTCATTACTTTCAAAGAAGAGAAACACCACTCTCACTCACTTTCTGAGCCGCTTGTCCTAATTAGGGACGCAAGGGGGAGCTGGAGCTTATCCCAGGTCTCACAGGGTGAAAGGCAAGGAAAGACCCTGGACAAGTTGCCAGTCCTTGCATGGCGCACACACACACACACACACTCACACACACACACTCACACACACACACACACACATACACACCTCTACGGCCAATTTAGCAACTCAAATCCACCTGACGTGCATGTCTTTGGATGGTGGGAGGAAATCAGAGCTCCCGGAGGAAACACACAGAGACAGAGAGAGAACAAACTCCACACAGAGAGGACCCGGACCGTCCCGTCCCAGGACCTCCTCACTGAGAGGCGACAGTGCTACACCCTGCGCTACACCCGCCCAGAGAAATCCCAGCTTTTCAAGAATTTGACCACCCTTACTTGTCCAAAGACTAATTATGTGTCTAAATCTGACAGATTTGCATTATTGTGATTATCCAACTGTTTGCCAAATGGCTGTTATTAGCTACCCAAACATTTGCACCTAACAGTGTTTTCATTTAACATTACTGGAGTTATAGTAACGTAATACAAAAAGAAGGTATTTTTACTTATAAATAAACAAGTACCTGGAAAAAGAAAAGGCAGGTTTCTTGGGATGGAGGGCATCATTATTATTTGGAACAGATCATTTAGCCACTTAACTGTATAATAGTCAGAAAATGAGGAGATATCATGATGGAGTTATGAGGCAAATATAGCAAACATACGTAATCTATTGGTTTTATTACAGTTACATGATTTCAGTTATCGGATCTCTGAATAACAAAACATTTAAAACAAATCACTTCCAACTTATTCCCATATATGGTTCAGATTTGGTTTCCGGACACTAAAATCAACCCTTGGATACAATAGGATTCAATATTTGTTGTTTGACTCTTGAAGCTATTGAGTGGGAAGTTGAGCACGTTGGGTGGTTGGATGGTTGTTTTTGCTAGTTTGAGGTTAGCTGTGACTCTTGATTAGTGACTGTGCCACCACAACAACCCAACCAATGGCATCCAATGGCATTTTCAAAGAATATCTGAAGCAGAATCTATCAAACCTCTTCCAGCAAGCTGCTGGCTGAAAGGAACCCATAAGTGAAATTGACCAAAACAAAGATTTATTAGTGCTGGCAATTAAAGCTTTGAAGAACAACATGCTCCACGACAAACATGCATTTGAGGGGATGGAGAAGATTTCCTTTATGTCAGGCCACAAAACTGGCCACAGATCAGGTAAGAGAGCCAACTTTTACTGATTTGTTGATATGTTAAAAGTGGTGATATTTTCACTGGAGCACTGAATAATTTACAATCCTGGAGATAGTTTGGAGAAGCAAGATGCTTCATAAACCCCTCTGGCAGTTTCAGAGTTATCTGCTGAGTGCTGTGGAGTTCATTGCTCATACACTTTCCTGTTTACTCACAACTAGGTGTGTTTAGGAGGCTAATTAGGTCCCATTAAGGATTGAAAGGAGCTGTTTTTTTTCCGCTCCATGTTTTAATTGCTATAAAGGTATAAATATATTTCTATTATTTCAACTTTATTTATATTCATTATGCAAACATTTGAATATAATCATATGAATGTCATACATATCCATATATATATGCTCAAACATGAAACAACCCCAAAACATGGGATGTGTAAATTGTAAATAAAAACTAGGCAAATGCAGAGCTCTTCTTCTTTTGGCTGCTCCCGTTTAGTTATCGCCACAGCAGATAATTCATTTCCGTTTCTTCCTGTCCTCTGCATCTTCCTCCTTCAAACTTACCACCTGCATGTCCTCTCTCACCATGTCCATAAACCTCCTCTTTTTTAAATCTCCTCTTCTCCTCTTTCCTGGCAGCTCCATCTTCAACATCCTTTTCCCAATATATTCCTCATCTCCACTCTGAACATGTCCACACCAACACAACCTTGCATCTCTATCAGAACGTCTAACCTGAGCTGTCCCTCTAATGAACTCATTTCTGATCCTGTCCATCTTTGTCACTACCAACGAAAATCTCAACAACTTTAACTCTCACACCTCCAGCTCCGCCTCCAGTCGTTTTGTCAATGCCACCATCTCCAACCCATATAGCATAGCTGGTCTCACTAGCATCCTGTAAACCTTCCCTTTCACTTCCGCTGGTCTGTCACAGATCACTCTTGACACTCGTCTCCACCCTTTCATCTGAACTGTTGATCCCAAGCATTTAAATTACTCCACCTTTGTCAACTCTACTCTGTGCATCCTAACCACTCCACTTTCCTCTCTTTCCTTCACGCTCATGTATTTTGTCTTTGTCCAACTCACTTTCATTCCTCTTCTCTCTAGAGCATATCTCCACCTCTCCAGGTTCTCCTCAAGCTGCTCCATACTCCCGCTACAGATCACAATGTCATCAGCAAACATCAAAGTCCACAGGGTACCCTGTCTGAACTCATCTGTTTATCTCTCCTTTACCACTGCAAACAAGAATGGGCTCAGTGCTGATCCTTGATGTAATCAAACCTCTGCTTTAAATGCACCCATCATTCTTGCTGCAGACCTCACCACTGTCACACTGGTCTCAAACATATCCTGTGGTACAATGACTTTAAATTCAATAAATTCAATGACTATAAATTCAATAACGCCGCTCCACCACACTGCTACACATAATCTACCTGGGCTGCTTTGTTTCACATTACTGCAGCCCTCCACGGATGAATGTACTGTCTGTCGTGCCGTATGTTGTTGTCTGTCTTGTCTTGCACTTGTTGCCCCGTGTTGTGTCTTATGTTGTCTTGTGTCTTGTCTTGTGTGTAGCACCAGGGTCCTGGAGGAACGTTATTTCGTTTCACTATGTACTGTGTATATGGCTGAAATGACAATAAAATCCTACTTGACTTGACTTGAATGACATACAGTACTTTCTGCCACTCCTCTCTTCCTCGTGTAAAACCACAACTCTTCTCTAGCCACCCTGAAGAGATGAGGAAGAACAGAAGAAAGAGGAGGTTTTTGGATGTGGTGAGAGAGGACATGCAGGTGGTCAGTGTGAATGAGGAAGATGCAGAGGATCAGAAGAAATGGAAACAATGGTAAATAGCGAGTTTGAGTGTGGTGGCCATCATGCTTACGTTTGATGATATTTTCTACATGCTGCAGGTAGAAAAGACCACATTAACAAAAGACTGACAACAAGACTTACCTAATTCAAGGGGAGCTGGTGAAAGACAAAAAGAGAGAAAAGATAAAAAAGAAGGAGAAAGATGAAAAAAAAAAGAAGCTGTCAGCCAAAGTTGAGCAGTGTCCTTCGGCAAAGTGCTAGCTAATCTACGACCTGGCTGACAGTTTGACTGGTTCTTTCATTCTTTCTCTCCAAATTCCTCTTTTTTCACTCCCTCTCTCTCTTCTTACTTCTCTCCTTCTGTCTCCCTGCTCACTGCTTCCCTCTCTGAGCATCTTTAATCAGAGGCTTTTCTGCCCTGTCAGTGAGTCTGGCAGGGCTGTGATTGTGTCTGTCAGTGAGGCCCGGGGCAAACATGGCCATGACCCCTGTCTCTGCACTCTGCTAAAACCAAGGCTAGCACTCTTAGACATGTCTACAGCAGTAAGTCTGTGAACTCAGTTCATCACAGGCAAGCGTCTAACGGAAATCCTAAAGGTGAACTCTTTCTAAGTTTACTAAAGATCGCTAACCCATGATTCGTAAGCTACTTTCAAAGCTCTGTACACATAATCCAAAATCCAGAAGTCATAAGGACAGAGAGAATGAACATGAAACATTGCAAATATCAAGAGGGTTTAAACAGAGGTCAACTAAACTCTGCTTTACTTAAGCTCTAGATCAAGCTGATCATTAAAACTTAAAACTCTGCACTCTAAGAGCACTGACTAGTGAAAGTGAAAGTGACAATTTTGGCCTTTGGGTATAAGAACGGCGCTATAAGAATGGAAATTATTGTTATTATTGTGAAAGTGAGTTCAGTGCCTGCAGTGAAGGGGACGGTACCTTGCTCAAGGGTATCTCAGGGCAAATTACCGGTCTGGGATTCAACCCTATAACGTTCCGCTTCTGGGGCCTAGTCCCATATATATATATATATATAATGTCTGACAAGATCACAGGATCATGATGCAGTTATACTCTTCTCCTGACTTGATGGACGGAAGGCATGGACTCTGCTTTACACATTGTCTTCCTATCTGTCACGGTTTACTGTAAAGGGAGGTTTGCCTCCGTAAAAGCTTGAACAGGCCTGTTAAAATGTGAATTTTGTTAAGAGATCAAAGGCCTACCTTTGAAAAACTGGGAAGAGGAAACATTTGATAGCAAGCAGACACCACATGGGAAGCATATCCTCATCCCAGCACCTTGTAAACATCTCACATTTATACAGAACAAAATGGAGGGATTGACCCCCAAATCCCTCTAAGATAAGCTGCAGTAAAACTACCGCTGGCAAATGTGATAACCAGACTGCTTAGGGCTGCTAAAAAACATTTGACAATGAGAAGACATCCTGTTTTCTCAGGCAATGGCCAGAGCATGCTGCCCTGGAGTGACCCCGTTCTTAATTGGCTCTAATTCAACACTGTAAGTACTGATTTAAGTGCTAGGCAATAAACTCTGCCTTCAGCAATCCAACCCAGCAACAACAGGACAGAGTAATGGGAATCGATGCTCGTCGTATGTGGCCTGATAAGCAGTTGCTCAGCTCAAGAACAGGAGGCCAATAATGGGCCGCTCCACAGCGTTGCTCTTCTCAATGATAGGAGTTTGTAGACGGTGCTGTTCTGCCTAAAAAGGAAAGTCCATACGCAAATGAGTTAATAGTATCCCAGGGAGGCGGCTACCAATTTCTTCCCATGATCTCTGAACCCAATTTAGTGCCCGTGTCAATCAGATGCCACTGGCCTACATCTGACATGGGCCTGTTGTAATTTAAGATTGACTATTAACTATGTTTCCAACATTCATAGCATTACACATGACACATAATCAGGGAATTTAAGTCAATCAGGTCAGATTATATATAAATATATTTATACACATTTAAGCATATGGCTATTTTTGTACCTGCTGCAAAAAAGGGGCAGCGATGGCCTGGTGATTAAGGACCAGGTCCTCTGATTACACTGAGGATCTCTTGAACAAAGTACCATCAGGTGATAAGTTTATGATGCTGAACACTGAATAGTCAGATAGATAGATAGATAGATAGATAGACAGAGAGACAGACAGACAGACAGACAGACAGATGTAGATATAGAGACATCAAATGCCATATTTAAAATGCAGCCTATTTTGGAACAAAGGTCTTGAAATAACAAGAACTATGTGATGAATTAATGAAGATATCATGCTAAAGCGTTTCCTACATCATCCCCACACAAATAGAGTTATCTGTGAGAAAAATGCAGGCTTCCTGGCAGCAGTGTTCTCCCGTCATGCGCTATTTTTAGCATGTGTCTTGAAAACACTGGTTGATTTTTTTTCCTTTTTTTCCTTCTCCCCACATCTTCACGTACCCCCTATCTGAATTACAATTCTGCTGCTTTGGAGCGTTCCTCTGGTGCTGAAATGAAGACATCTTGAGCTCAACTTCAAACGCTCTTCTCAGTAAACAGACAGTGTGGAGAGAGCGTTTCATCTGGGCCTCTGGGATATGATTAAGCCTCTCTGCCAGCTCAGGCTGTGGGGTGAAAAAAAAGGGGAGAAAAAGAGAGGATGAGAGCGCCTTTTTCTACAACGCCACAGAGAAACAGCGGAACCCGGGTCTCCTGTAGCAGACCGGATGGGGAGCTAGAGATGAACACACAATTTTGCAGGAATTAGACCCACATTATAAATGGTGTTTTATTTAGGGAAAATAGAATCGTCAGTCTGATCTTGCAGCTAGTGACATGTGGTGCTAGCAGAAATGTGGAGTGATGGCGTAGAAATGGAAAGCCACGTTCACCAGCCATGGCCCACAAAAAGATGGCTTGTAATTGAGTCATCACTGGGTGGGAGCCTTTCAGCATTGTGGGATGCTTGTTCTTTTAGAGTGATGATCTTTGAAGGGTTCCCTTGTCTTTTTATACTTTTTGGTTAGCCTCGCCTTGTTGCTGTTGGCTGAAGAAGTGAGTAAGCATATTCTCTCTCTCTGTGATGGCAGGGTAACATCTTCAGCAAAAAAAAAAAAAAAAAAAAAACTCTGTTCAAAGGGTTAGAAAGTCTTATGAATCACCAACAAGCCACCCAACTGAACAAAGAAACCCACAAATATGATTTTTTTAACGTACTATGTTCCTTCCCTTTATAACACATTTAAAAATTGCTAGTAGTGCTGACGTCTCAGTGAGCAGATGTCTAACCATTTTAAAGTGAAAGTGACTATTTGTCATTGTGAGCACAGCACACAGTAAAACACAACGAAATGCAACCACATTTCACCCGCACCGTGCAGCAGAGGGCAGCTATTTAAAGCTCCCGAGGGGCAGTGACGGGGATGGGGACCTTGCTCAAGGGTACATCAGGGTGACCTACTGGTCTGGGATTCGAACCCGCGTCCTTCCGATCCTGGGGCCCAGTGCCTAACCACTAGGCCACTGCCAATTTTTGTTGATGTCTGGAAATGTAAAATGTGTTGCGTCTGTTTCAATAAATGCCATTGAAAACTGGGTGGTGGTGGTCTAGTGGTAGGGTACTTGCCTACGGACCTCTGGATCAAGAGGTCCCCGGTTCAAATCCCACCTCTAGCACTACCACCACTGGGTTCCTGAGCAAGACCTTTAACCCTGAGTTGCTCCAGGGGGACTGTCCCTGTAATTAGAACATGTAAGTCACTCTGGATAAGAGCGTCTGCTAAATGCCGTAAATGTAAATGTAAATGTAAAAACTGATGGCATCGGATTCTTCCTGGGTTGTTCCATTGCTTTGGGAAGTTCTTATACAGTAAAGCAAGGGGACACTCAGAAATAAAGGGGTTAAAAAAACAATTGAGACTGAGCCTTCTCATCAAATACATTTTTACTCTGTAGCATCCTTGTCATCAGAAAAGGTCTGGGTGGAATTGACACCTTCCATTGCAGTGGATGCCATATAGCTACAGTTTTGAAGAAACATGGCATCAACAGATTTCTCCGACTACATTTGCCTCAGTGTAAGGTGATATTTTATGCAGAAACACTGCTTTTAGTTTAATTTCTGTTGAGTCTTCACATAAATGCAGTTTTAAGTCTCCATATTGCAGCCAAAATACAAACATATGCCTTGGAGGCAACTTTTATATATAGGTCCTTAGGTCTTGACAACAAAACTCTCCAACCAGCAAGAGGCCCAAGCTCCTGAGTGATACGTATCCCATGTTCCTTGTTATTTCTTGCTGCCATTTCACCATGCCAGCAACCCACAGAAGCAGCAACAGTACCGGCCCACTCACCATTCTTGCTTAAGAGTAGCTGTGTTGTTGTTATTCATTGAATTTGGCCAACTGATGGGTGCGTGATATGTCGAGGCTCTCTGATTTCCCTGTAATTGCACCATACGTAGAAGCCAAGTATACGCATGCAAGAAAACATCACTTAACCCCAGGTGAATGCTCAAAATGTTCGTTCGTTTTGAATTTTCATTTTCTTTCTTTCCGTCATTTACATAAGACTGCAGTGTTGCTTTGTTTTGTACCTTGTATTCCTCAGACTTGACAGCCACCATAATAGGCTACATCTCACTTCAAGTGGATTTCCACAGCTTTTGCACAAATATTCTGAATAATTAAATGGGTTTGGGTGTAAACAAGCTCATTCAGAGTGCCTTAATATGAAATGCACCGTTCTAGTGAAATGTGCTGAGTCAGAATTGTTCAAAGCAGTTTTAATGGGAATCAGAGGTCTGAAGTGTTTAATGCATATGTTTAATTGAGCCAGACACTTTGGTCTGGACCCTAATACAGCCTTTTGTCAGAGAGAGAGAGAGAGAGAGAGAGAGAGAGAGAGAGAGAGAGAGAGAGAGAGAGAGATTTCAGAAAGCTGCTCATCAGGTGGTTAACAACCTTATTAACAACAACAGCAACAACACAGAACTGGATCAATAATCCCAGAACACATCCAGTGTGGGGTTTATCATTATGAGTTGATTTTCTCCAAAAAAAGAAAGTTTCGAAGAGGATAAAATCACGCCAGACCTTCATCGGAACAGCACAACTCTATTTTATTGAGCAATAAATAAATGAATCTAATCAAACAATATGAAATAATGATAAAAAGTTAGTCTCTGCTTTGCAGTATTCCTAAGATATTTTGTCTGAGTCTGTAAACTTGTCTACGTTTCACCATGAACGACTTGACTCTGAAGGGCTGAATTTTAAAAAGTCCCCTTTTATTAATGTTTTAATGCGTTTACCGACCCAAGAGGTCTTAGAATGTGTCAATCCCGAATCTCTCAAACAGCATATTGGATTTGCATCACACTTTTTATCTGCAGCACCACTTACTGCCATAACCTCTTTTTCACCCCAGATCTTGTAGTGGAGTTACATAAGCTCCAACAGCCATTAAAATCTTCACAGTCAGTCTATTCATCTCAGATGTTCCTCACTGGTAAATGACAGAACACACCGGCCGAGTTCATGCCTTAATACACCAGGAACAATGTTGAAAATGAACAAAGATGACAAGTGTAATGGGATAAAGGAATGTTTACACTTGAACACCTATTACTATTATAAATGGATTCTTAGGCTTGGACCACCGCAGTCACAGAATAGAAGCACTGTGAGGGCCTGTGTGACTATTTCATATTTTTCTTGGACAGACGTGAAAAAATTTAAGTGGTGGGAGCGCTGAAATGACACTGGCTGCGTTTTGAAGGCTATCCGTGTGTGTTGCCAAAATCATCAGAGCACATGTACTGTAGGTGGGGTAACCCAGCACTGAACAAATACCACATAATTAAAGTGGAAGCACTAAAAAAACATGCATTTCAATTGGGCTTAATTATTGGAAATGCTTCTTTCTGCTGAGGTTTCCCCCACTGGACATTCTTGTGTCGAGATTTGGCTCATATGTGGAAAACCAGGTAACAGGCCAATAATCTGCTTTTTAATAAAAGTGATGACAAAAATGGGGCAAAATCATGTTATATGAAAGTGGGAAAAGTGAAAGTGACCATTCTTGTCATTGTGAAACACTGCACAGCACACGGTGAGCCACTCTGCATATTACCCACACACACACGTATGTGCAGCAGGGGGCAGCGATTGAAAGCGCCCGGGGAGCAGTGACAGGGATGGTTCCTTGCTCAAGGTTACCTCAGGGCAACCTACTAGTCTGGGATTTGAACCCATGACCTTCTGATCCTGGGACCTAGTGCCTAAATGCTAGGCCAACCCTGCCCACTGAGTTGCCCACGTGAGTCAAGATGAACAGTCTGGATTTTTTAATCTTGAAAGATTTTTTTTTCTTTTTCTTTTCTTTTTTCTGCAACTATTACTTATCTCTCAGTACCTCCAGGGCTCACATGACACGGTGAATGGAAAACAGTCATTTTATGCTGCTTAAATAATAAAACAACTCTTTGAGGAGATAGATATGGACACTTGTATAAGCATTGAATAACATATTGATAAAGTAATTCATTTTCAGTATTTTCAAGGTGAAGCAGGTGACATTATAAGGCTGTACACAAATGTGATGACAATTATTCCACTTTGGACAGTTATGAATTGTTATAACAGTGTAGTAAAGCATCTTACCCATAGTACAAGCTTCTAAGGCACACAGATCGTAAACCAGCTCTATGGAAAATTTTGACGCGCTCATAAAGTCAATATTACAAAATTTATTCCACTTTGAGGGCACCTTTCACATTTTGTTCCATTCTTTAGAAATGATGCTTTACAAGAGCGTCATACATGGCAGAAATGTCCATCACTTTCTACTAACGCTTTCCTTTCTGCTATTCTAAATATATTTTCGCTTTTAATGGTGGTCATAGGTTGGCATGAGGTCGCCTTTTACCGTACATCTGTTTATTTTCATGCTATTTCCACTGCACAATCTGGAGGCGTAACAGACTTCAAAGCTCAGTGTTGATTGGAACGTATTTTTCCCTTCCTGGCCACTCACCAGAGGGGAGTTTTTTGCATTTGCAGGCATTGCCATTTCCAGAACAGAGGAATGATTATAGAAAAGATCACACTCCACAGTCTTCCTCTTTACCATCTGCATTTTAAGCAGATTCAGGCCATAAAAAGAGATATAGGAACCCACATCTTGCATGAAGGCTGTTTTGGCTGGACCTCCTGGTCCTCGAGTCCGCCTGTCCTGCACACTTACACCTACATCATACCCCACCTGATCCAACCAAACATCACTGCTCACTGATATATATGTCTGTGTGTGTCTATATGTTTTCAAATCATCCTTTTTTATTGTAAATGAAATCGCAATATTTACTTTACTTTAATATTTTTTCAAAAATTGAAATAAATTCTGACGACACCTTTAAATCAGTTATATTATCTGCACAGTCCTGTGCAAACGTATTGAGCCAGCCTTTATTTCGTTATATTTCGCCAGGCGATCACGGTACTGCCTGTCAGACTTATCTTTGGCATATTTAGTAGATTACACGTAGGAAATGGCAACAAATGTTTTCACTGTGACAGGCTGCAAAAAAAAAAAAAAAAAGATAGAAGGTTCTAGATAATGTGCTTCCTCAGCGTTCAGCATCAGCAATAATTTAACCACCTGATCATCTGGAATTATCTGCACTGCTTCACATCATATTTTCTTTGTTTTCTGGCCATTTTTTAAGGCATGTCCATGAACGCTTTGGCTGTTGCACTCCTTAGATTGCTTGATTTCACTCTCAGAGAGAAATCTTGACAGTGGGAACAACATATTTCTCTTATGTAATGTGACACATGCTTTAGATTGAATTGCTGTTTCTCCAACAAGACTATTTTCGACTGGAAAAGGAGGGATGTGATTGCAAACAATATGTGAGTGCTTAAACTGCATATACATCCCAGACTGTTTTAAAGCCAAAGGTGTGTTTAGGTTGCCATGACACGAAACAAGTAGAGTAGAAATGCAGTAGAAGGTGCGGTGTTAGTGTTAGTGTTAGTGTTCAAATAAAGTTGGAAATTACAAACGTTCTAGTCGAACAGTTGAAAAAGTGAAAGTGACAACCCTTGTCATTGCGAGGTCACAGCACAGCACACGTGAACCACAACAAAATTGGACCTCTGCATTGAACCCTTGCATACACCGTGCAGCATTGCGCAGCTATTGAAAGTGCCCGGGGAGCAGTGACAGGGACAGTACCTTGCTCAATGGTACCTCAGGGTACCTTGAGGGAATCAAACCCACAATCTTCCGATGCAGGGCCAACTCCCCTAACCACTAGACCACCGCTACCCCAGTTTTAACATTTGTAATGTTACATATGTAATGCAAAATGCATTGGTAAAGCCAATAAACATGTATTTACTGCAGAGCTCCCAAAAGAAATCAATGATCCATGATCCATAGCTTTTTAAAAGCTCCCCTGGGAGTGGTGATGGTACCTTGCTCAAGGGTACCTCAGAGCAACCTACTTGTCTGGGATTTGAACCCACAACCTTCTTATCCTGGAGTCCATTTCCCTATCCGCTAGGCCACTTCTGCCCCACAATGAACCCTTTTTACATGCATTTCCTGCAGAGCTCCTCAGTTCTGCTTCTGGAGGGTCAATGCCCAGTCCAGTTGGGTAGTTCCTCTCCACTCATAAGATGAATTTAAAGTTTAGTTCCTTCTAGTACCACAATACAAATAAACAAAAACACTCATCGATTCAGATACAGCATTGCGTTACACCCCTGTACCCTGATCACTTTGGCCCAGTCTATTCCTTGTTTTCCTCTCACCCCTTGTTGTGACCATTGCCCCATTAAACCAAGACACAAGGAGTAGGGTTTGAAAACTTTTCCTCCAAAATGGGACAAGCCTGATTTGTCAGAACACTTCCTTAGGACAAATCAGGAAACATTTGACAACCTGGCTACTGGATGATTGTTACATTAAGAGCGTCATATGTCACCGCAGTGAGAAACTGAGAAGTGCAAGACATTTATGAACAAATCTGGAATAATTATATATGCTCTGCTATTTAGCTTCTAAGACATCAGCCTTAGTATTTTTAAAAGGCATGTTAAGAAGAAAAGGACCTTTGCACTCTGAATGTAATTTTTCACCTGAATGTGAGCAGCTTTGACCTGCTGGTTGATTCACAAGGCATTTTGGGATTTTGGGAACTCTACATTCAGGCCAGCCCACTATCCCAAGATCTGAGACACCCTACCCCTATCTGTTAGTGTACAAAAAGGAGGGGTAAGGATAAATACTGGGACTGGGAATCTGGACGTCTTGGCTGATCAACTTTATTAAGAAAAAGAAAGAATTGGACCAGAAAAAGAGGGTATTCCTGTAATTCCTGTAATGGTAAGCCCATCTTGACACTTTACAGTCATTCATAACTCCCAATACAATAACCACCTGGGAATGCAAATTTGTATAGAGGACAAAAAAGAAAGATGCTGTTTTTAACCTCTCGAGCAGCCTTCCAAGCAAGCCGTGATTAGTCATTGACTGAATTTGGAATTACATTGTTCTTGTTACTCAACTTAATTAAGTCATTAAAATATCATTTGCTTTTAAAATTGCAAAGCAAATGAGGCCTGCAGTGCTTTCTGTCTGCCTCTGAATTAGAGCAGGATTGTGGCTGATGACAACTTACATCATCAAAAGAACAATATGGAGGCACACTGTATGATAGGACATTCTTCACACAACTCCTTCCACATGGTTTCTTCCAATTGCCTTCCTTTTTCTAACATTGTCACGTTTTCTTGAAGTCACAGCAGATTTGCATGAACAAACGAAGCTCTGAATCTTTCCTTATTGGCATGTGTGAGTCATTTTCTCACTCGGTGCATGTTTGAATCTTAAAAAAAGAGAAAATCAGTGGGTATGTTATGATACATGGTGCATCATTTGGATCGTTTAAGAGATCGAGTGTTCAGATCTCATGTCCTGCCTGCATGGGTGTTCCTTGGGCATGCTCTCCTGAGGAAGTGTGGGGAAAGGAATGAAGTAGTTGTATCTCCAAGCAGTGAAGGAGTACCATGGCTACAGTGGAATTTACAGAGAATTTCCTAATTTAAAACAAAGTAAATGCTAATGCTGTTTGCTAGTTAACCTCCTAAGTCAATGAGAGTAAGCATCATGTAGGACCAAGTGGTCAGTGTTATTAAGCATGAGGGATGGGTTTCTAACAATGTGGCCACTGAGGGGAAGCATAGTGTAGTGGGGTTGTGGTCAAGAAGTATGACACTCTCCTATGTGGGTTCAAATCCCATCTCCAGCACTACCAGAAAAAAAAAAAAAAAAAAAAAAAAAAAAAACAACCCTCAGAAGACTGTCCCTGTAATCAGGAAATAGAATTTCCTCTGGATAAGAGCATCTGTGAAATGCTGTAAATGTGTTTCTAATAAAGTGACCAAATTAGAGCATCAAGGGTAGACCCATAATACCTTTGCCATAGTCACGTTTATATCTTGAGCCGACGCCAAAGAAAAGCAAACCCTGCTTTTGTTTACTGGTGAAAGACGGTGATTCACGACCAGCCAGATGTGTTGAGCTTCAATTAAAAGGCAAATAGGACTTAATATACCACTTACCATGCATGACCCCCTCAGGAAACATGTGCGGTTTGCCACATATTTACGTTCGCTGATGAAAACCCAGCGACGGGGCGATAAATAATAGAACATCCTTACAACAGATGGCTGGTGTTAAAAGTGCTACAGACTCTCAGCTCATCAGACCTTGCAGAGGGAGAAGCTTTAGCGCTACGAGCTGCGAGCAGACGAGTGTAAGTGTGTGTATAGAGGGCTTATGATGGATGACAGTCAGATCACATGATTCAGAGTGAAGTGGCCACCCTTTGTATTTGTTTTGATAAACTGAGTAAAATTCTGCTCCTCTCTTTTGGGATGGGAAGACAGATCTGCCACATGTTACTATTCCATTTGTTGAGAGAAAGAAATAGAAGAGGAAGAAACCTGGCAGAGAGAAAGAGAGAAAGAGAGAGAGAGAGAGAGAGAGAGAGAGAGAGAGAGAGAGAGAGAGATAGTAATAAAGAAAGAGAGACAGAGAGAGAGAGAGAGAGAGGGAGAGAGAGACAGAGAGAGAGAGGGAGAGAGAGAGACAGAGAGAGAGAGGGAGTGAGAGGGAGGGAGAGAGATAGATGGATATATATATAGAGTGAGAATGTTAGAAAAGGAGAGAAATAAAGAGAGAAAGAGAGAGGGACATGAGAGAAAGCTATAGATAGATAGATAGATAGATAGATAGATAGATAGATAGATAGATAGATAGATAGATAGACAGTTATAGAGTAATAAAGAGAGAGACATAGAGAGAAAGATGGAAAATATATAGAAAGGGAATGTAAGAGATGGAAAGAAATAAAAAAAGAGACAGATATAGATGAGCAAAATAGACAGGCAGACAGACAGACTGATTGATTGATTGATTGATTGATTGATTGATTGATTGATTGCCTGACAGATAAAAGATGGTGAAATTAAGTAAGAGAAAGGCAGAGGGAGAGAAAGAGAGTCAGATGGAGAAAAAAGAGTGAAAGAATACACAGAGGAAGGGAATGATAGAAAAGGAAAGATATTAAGAGGCAGTAAGAGAGAAACAGAGAGAGAGAGAGAAAGAGTGAAAGAATAATACATAGAGGAAGGGAATGTTAGCGAAGGAAAAGACAAGAGGGAGATGAGTGATAGAGAGAGTGAGGGAGGGGTTTCTCTTTTTATCATTCTCAGTATTTAAGCGGATTAAAGCCGCAGGATGCTGATTGTTAAATGGACGCGTTGAGTCAGAAAGCCAGCTCTCATTTACAGGCTGTTCATTTATTATGAGAACGAGCAATTACTGTAACTCTGTCCATCAAACAGCCTGAGCCTCAGTTTCACTCTTCAGCCTAATGACCAGATCATCGATTAGAAAAGCCTGTCCCTAATGACCACATCATTACTCACATCAGGACTCATGTAGTTGGTGTGTGTGTGTGTGTGTGTGTGTGTGTAGCACTACATGTTTTAAATGCTTGTATGTCGTGTACGCTTCCTTTGGGGGTTTAGTGTAACCTCACATATTAGCACCACTCAGGTTAACGGTACCATGTTGGGGAATTAAACTTAGTTCAGCATTCAGACCTCGCCGGTGTTCACACCGTCAGTCTGTGCAAAGTTTGCTCTTCATTGTAAGGAAGTCATTGTTGATGGATGTGAGCAATACTGAGCGAGATGCAGACAAAATAAGAGAGATCAGAGAGGTGTCTGTCAAAACTATTGCAAGTGATTATTCTCTTTTAATTGACGTGAAAAAACGTCTGGAATCAAAATTTTAGAGGCGTCATGTTCACACAACACGGCCTTAATTCTAACAGAAATATTCCACTGATGGTCGGCTGTTTTTTGGTTTCTATTCACCCCCTCACCGATCAGTCCATCCACCATTTATCTTTCCTTCTTTCTGTCCATCTTTCCATTCATTCCATCCATCCATCCCTTTATCTGTCCTTCTTTCTGTCCATCCATCTGTCCATTAATTTATCTGTCCTTCTTTCTGTCTATCTTTCCATCCATCCATCCTTCCACCCATCCTTGCATCCTTCCATCTGTCCATCATTTGAGTTGATTAACCAATCCAGGATCAATCGAGTTACTGGAGCGAGTCCCAGCATATTCAATTAAGCTCAAAATCCCACCCATCGCATTAAAAAAAAAAATAAATAATAGAAACCTCAGCCACCCTCATCCCCATCCATGACTTTCAGACTTCCATCTGTCCGGTGCCCACACTTCCCACCCACCACCTAATACACTATATCGCCTTCTAGGCTACAGCTTTGATCTGCAGAATATTTATATTCACACAAAACAGCACAAGAATGTCTTGCACCAAATCGCAGCACCGCTTAAGTCGCCGACGGCTTTTATGCAGCAGTTCTGCAAAATAAAGTCCAGCAACAAAGTCCCCAACTTGTTAACCAATCCTTCCAGCCAAACCTCAGCAATGTGAGCATTCTTCAACTTTATGTTCAGCTGTATGTACTGTTCTGTAGCGTACAGTCTGGCTCGCTTGCTGATTGTATTCTGTTCATTTTTGATGAAGGACTCAATAAATCAGTCCTTCTGACATCGTCATGGCGATCCACCACTGTTTGATTCCCAAACATCTTTAAATAATGAATCAACCATTTTAAATATGTTTGGAGTGAAGGTTTTAATTTGACTTTTTATTTTTTGTTATTAGTGAACTTTAACTAAAAAAGAAATAATGTGAAAAGTGATCCAGAGCAGCGGCGTGTGTGTGCATGTCAGGGACGCTGGTTACGGTGTGTGTATGTGTCAGGATCACGTGTGTGTTCAGCATGTCAGTGTGTGAGGGCTGTCAGAGGAAGATCTTCATTAGGCCTCTCAAAGCCAGCACCCTCCAGCTCCTTACACACTGCCTGCAGCACACACACACTCACACACACACACTTGCACACACACACTCTCACACACACACACACACACACACACGCACACACACACACACACACACACTTGCACACACACACTCACGCACGCACACACACACACACACACACACACACACACATGCACACACACACACACACACACGCACACACACACACACACCACACACACAGCTTCTACAGCATAAGAAACAAAGCAAGAGCTCTCTCTCACTCTCACTCTTATCTCTTCTCTCTCTCTCTCTCACTCTCACTCTCTCTCTCTCTCTCTCTAACTCTCTCTCTCCTCTCTCTCTCTCTCTCTCTCACTCTCACTCTCTCTCTCTCTCTCTCTTTCTCTCTCTCTCACTCTCACTCTCTCTCTCTCCTCCAGCTCCATAACATTCCCATTATTAACTCATGTTTTATTCATGACCTCCCGGCTTCAAGATTTTTGCTGCTTTTTGATTGTTTTCAAAGACTGGATCCTTCCCATGCAGCGAGTAGTCGTTATATAAAACATTATTCTCGACCAGGGCCGAATAAGAGCCCCTTCCATCCTCCCCCCCCCCCCCCCCTTTTTCACCCTTTTCCCCCTTTTCTTTGGTGTGAAAGCACGTAATGGTCATGTAAGTGTCTGAGAGGTTTAACAGGATTTAAACTAGTTTAGAACTTTATTCATCGAGTCATTGCAGTAATATGAACCACATTATGGCCACATTCTTTTGACCCAGTTCTCAATTTTATACGTTCGCATGTTTCCCAGTACACAGTCATATCAAAACCATTGACAAGGCATTTGTTTTCTTTCATCCGTACTCCTGTCGTTCTTCTGCTTCATTCCATTCCAGAATCATAGCTGATCATCAAAAAGAAAAAATCCATCATGCCATCAAACTTTTTCTCATTTTTAGCTCATAAAACGTATAATAAGTCGATTAAACGTACATTAATATTTAGAATACGAGGACAGACCAGTAAGTTAAAATGCTGAAAAATATTCAGAAAATATGCTTATATTTATTAAAGAAAAATCCCAGCAGCCATGTATATGACAGCAGTAAACATATTTGTGTGAGCAAGAGTGTGTGTCTGTGTGTGTGTGTGTGTGTGTGTGTGTGTGTGTGTGTGTGTGTGCCTATCTATTATTCATACATTATGCATTAGTATGGATATTATACAGCTCGGGTGATACACAGTAGAAATGTTAGTGTAAATTCTGCTTGTATATATAAACACCAGTCAGTAAAACGTTTGGACATCTTTTTATTTTAGAATTTTTATTTAAGAATTAATTTAGAATCTCAGTTCATTCTGAACAAAGCTTCACATTAAAACTTCTGAATTATTTTAATTAGAAGCAATTTTGGCAAACATTAACATTAACTACATAGTTTTTTTATTCCATAGAGAGTTTTCTATCACTCTATCTGTCTATCTGTCTATCTATCTATCTATCTAGCCATCCATCAATCCATCCATCCATCCATCCATCCAAATAAACAAAAACAGAGAGAAGAAGTTTGGTGTCTCAATGCAGGACAGATGTAAAAAGATGTGAGAGTGGACAAAAAGGTGTGTATTGAGTGTCCGTGATGGGGCTGTCACGGTGACGGGGTGCGGGAAGGACGTCAACGCGGAGCCAGATATCCCAGACATACTTTTATTCCACATAACCAAAATCCACCGAACAGAACCACCGCTACTGAATGAGCCGCGTTCTGTTCTTACTCATTGAGGCTTAAGTATTCAGCCTCAGTGTAGCACACCTGTGCCTCATGAGCTCAGGTGTGCTCCGTCAGAACAGAGTGCCCTCTACCGTGAACAAAACAACACGGTCAACCCCTTACAGAGACTAAAGTGAAGCAGTGGAGTAGCTGTTGATTCTCCTCTTTTTTAAGAGGAGAATTAAGGCTGAAGTTAAAATGGTTTAATAGTTTTTGAATTGTATTAATGAGCTTCTTTTTTACACTTTTACTATTTGCTTTAACTGTTTACTTTTATGAAGACATTCAAGAAGTTGTTTTCTGCTTTTACCAGAGTCTCAGTACTTCTTCTAAAGTAAAAAAAAAAAAAAAGAAAAAATCATACTTTGGTCCCTCTGGCCACAAGGTTTGTTCTCTGGAGGAAAATACATCATGAGCATTAAAGTTATCACTCATGTCAGCACATTAATTGGGAGGCCTGTTGAAAACAATGCTTGCATTTTTTTGTTTGTTTGTTTTTTGCCTCAGCCTCAGGTTTCGTTTGAAGAATGGAGGACTTGATATTAGTTTTTGGGGAAAGGAATTGGATAAATGTTTTTTCTAATTAACATTTTCCTTCTGGAAATAAATTTATATCTATTTCCTTTGTTGTCTTACGCATTATTTTAGGTATATTATTCCCAGAGGAGCTTCTGTGATGCAGTTTGTGGGTTTAAGTGGGAAATTAAGAAAACTCCATGTTCAAACATGTTGGTTCCTGTTCTGCTGGTGTTCATTCCCAAACCAGAGGAGATGTTTATAGGGAGCCCCCTCGTTACTACAGTCTGCTTTTCTGCAAAGACCTTACACAAGATATTGGAAGACTGAGGTGAGGATTTGATTGCATACAGCCATTAAGAAGGTCAGGTATGGATGTTCTGGGTCCCAAACATGGAGAACCTAGGCCTATGAAGCTGTTCCAGAGGACTCAGTTCCATTAGCAATACATTTCTATGTAGATTACAAAAACTATGAGTGTTGGTTTATGAGTCTTGAAATTTCCTAAAAAATATTCATGAAAGTGAAAGTGACTATTCTTGACATTGTGAAACACAGCACAGCGAAGCACACAAAATTGTACCTTTCCTTTCCCATATTTAAAGTGCCCAGGGAGCAGTAATGGGGACGGTCCCTTGTTCAAGGGTACCTCAGGGCAACCTACTGATCTGATTTGAACCCATGACTTTCCGATTCTGGGGCAAAATCCTTAACTACTAGGCCATCAATGCCCCCGGAGAAATGGAGAAATGGAGAAAGTTCATGTGGATGTGAGTTATTGCTGAGGGGTAACACTTCCTGAACTGCTCCTTGGATGCTTGAGATGGCTCCCGACTGGTGTATTATGTGTGTGGATTAAATACAGATGATGCATTTTGTTGTGGTTCACTGTTTGTTGACAAATGACATCAGTGGTCATAACACTTTCTGTGTTAATCAAAATGGATGTAGAAAATGTAGATCAGTTGACAAATGTCATCAAAATGTCTATGTAGGGGTTTGTGAAGCTTTTGAATGAAATGTCTGGACAGTGCTTACATTCAATAAGGTGTCCAGACTGACTGCTCCTGTGAAGTGAAAGTGACTATTTGTCAATGTGAATCACAGCCCAGCACAGTGAACCATAACAAATGGCTTTCTCTGCACACATATGCAGCGGGGGGCCGCCAAATCCAGTACCCAGGGAGCAATGATAGGGACAGTATCTTGCTAAATGGTACCTCAGGGCAGGTATCTTCTATATAGTTCTCTTCTTGAAGGACATTTCCAAGCTCTTCTTTAAACGCTGACTGCTTGTTTTTCTGCAAACTGCTTCGGTAATGTTTAGATCTAGTCAGGTTCTGGGAATGGACTGAAAATAAGGAGTTTTAGGAGGCTACTATTTGTCAACATTAAATTAAAAACTACAAGAAAACTTGGCTCACTGGAAGTCAAATATGAAGAAATGAGGGGTGACGATAGTGCACAGCAATGTAGGTCTGCAATCTGCATTGTGTGAATGCAAATTATCATGCATTCTCCTAAGGGAGCGGTGGGAGAAAGATTGCTTGTTGGGTGCCAGGGCTTTGACTCCTGCAGCGCTGCCTCTTCATTCTTCTGTTTGGCACACTTTGGCTGTGTCACCTCGGTGCTAATGCGGCTGCTAAATTAGCCTGAATCGCTAGTGTGGACAGCCTGCGCCCTGCCAGCACCAATTAGACCGTGGCACGTTACAGAGGAAGCAGGTTGAGGTCAAAGAAACGGTTAATCTCAGCGAGAGAGAAAGAGAGGGAGACTTCATCATGCAGACTATGGTAGCACTTAATCAGCCTTTCACCAAGCCTAGTCTGGTAAGACCTAACTAGACAAACACACAAATAAGGGCAGGTTCATTCATCAACATTTCTCATATGGGCAGCACATGAGTTGCACAGAAATCCATCATCTGATTGCAATGATGCAAATGCATCAGTGGATGATGAGCGCTGGTGAAAATGGAAACAGAACCTGCTCCAGCAAGCTGGGCCAAATTAAACAACTCAAGTTCATTCAAAGGTGAGATAAAAGCAACATTATCAGCAGCTGGTTTAATGCTCTGTGGCCTTTAAAATATAGAAATCTCCAGATTCAGAACAACCTTGGCTAACCGGTTCATGAATTGGTTTCTTGATCTTTCAGAAACCAGCCCATATTTAAATCAGTTTGGAGCAGAAATGCTGTAATTAAGGGGGAGGAGCTATACAGTGGGAAAAAAGAAGGAGACACCCATTTTCCATCATGGTTCCAACTGGATACATTTACAGCATTTAGCAGTTGATCTTATCCAGAGTGACTTCAATTTTCTGATTACGGGGACAGTTCCCCTGAAGAAACTTGAGGTTCAGGGTTTTTCTCAGGAACCTAATGGTGGTAGAGCAGGAGGTGGGGGGGCCAACTCCCTAACCGCTGCCATAGGCCACCGCTGCCATAAATCAATCAACACTTATTTGGCTCTGCTGGTAAACACCTTCCCAGGTTTCCAGTCAGTTCATAACTGGTCAAAATGCTCAAGATGGATCAAAGATTGATGCCCAAACCAGGACATGATTTAATAAAGTCATTCACTCGTTTTCATAGCTGCTTGTCCTAATTATGGTTGTGCTGGAGTCTTTCCCAGCTTTCACAGGGCAAAAGGAGGGGAAACGCACAAGACAGGTCAACAGTCCATCACAGGGCAGACACTCAGACAAACTCACTCACACATACATCCAATAAAGCATCTCCAATCCATGTTGCATGTCTGAACGGTGAGAGAAAGCCGGATCTCCAGGAGGAAACCTACTCAAACTCCACATAGAAAGGACCTGGACCACTCTATCTGGGAATTGATCCCAGGACCTTCATGCTGTGAGGAAACAGAGCAACCCACTGTGCCAGCCTCCTATAATAGGATTATTTATGATCATTTAAAATGTTATCATGCATTTATTTTGCAGTTACACAAATGGCAGGTTCTTGCAACTTCTGCAGCTCAAGTGGACACACTTGATCCCTTGCCTGTTCAAGCAGTGAACTAGGAATAATTTGGAATGGACCTTAACCAGGGGGCAGCGGGGGGCTTAGTGGTTAGGGTGTTGGCTGCATGGTTGGAGGATCGGTGGTTTGAACCCCTTCCCAATGGGTTGCCCTGAGGTGCCCTTGAGAAAGGTGCTGTCCCTGTCTCGCTCCTCCCTGTGATGGGCTGGCAACCTGTCCAGGGTGTGTCCCCCCATCCTTCACCCTGCGTTTTCTGGGTTGGACTCCAGCACTCCCCTCCTACCCCGTTTGGGACAAGCAGCAGCGAATGAATGAATGGACCTTAACCACAAGACCTAGAAGAAAAGGAAAGCTAATATTTTAAACATGCTGGCAGAGGTTAGTGCATCCCGATTCGCCACAGTAAAGTAATTTATAATGTCCTTCATGAAATCCCCAAATTGATTTTTATGAAAGGTTGGATTTCTCTCGTTTTTTCAGTGTGAAATAAAGCGACTTCAAAGGGCTGATTTTTTAGTATACTTCACAAAGGGGTACCATCAGTTCTAGAGGGCACTGTATTCACATTCAGCGCACAGCTTTACAGACTGGCAAATGTTGTCCTCTTGTTTTATTAGAGCTATAAAGTGGTTGATGTTTGACATAAATCTCTTTGAAATGATTTGCTTAATCAGAACGGTAATTTATTTGACAAACCAAATAAACACCTACTCATTGTTTATCTAATTACATGTTCTTTTGACATCGAAACAAACCTAATGACAGCAGAGAGAAATCACATAATCCACAAGGATGAGCATGTTATTGGAAATAAATCACTTCTTCTCACAAGGTCATAAAGCTTTGGCTTCACCCAGAAACCTAAAACTTACTACATTTGCATTACAAATTTTTAGTTCCTAACCTGGAAACAGATTTTATGATGACATCCTTCCAAACACAAGAGAAAAACAAGGGCAGCAGCTCCTGGATAAAGGAGGAGCAGTGGTGGGGAAAATACCATGCTCAAGGGAACCTCAGAGCAAGCTACTAGTCTGGATCTCAAACCCACGGCCTTCCATGGAACCTCGTCTACAACCACTAGGCCATTGTTGGATCAATGGGAAATTCTAGGCAATATAAAAAAATGTGATGACAGTGCAACATATTAACTTATTTTGACTCAAGTTATTCCACTTTCATTCCATACCTCTTGCACTTTTCTTTCCATCAACTCCTCAAAGTTCAGGTTAAGAAATGAACATGAAGAGGAAGGAAGCAGGAGTGGAAGTTTCTGGGTTCAACTCATGATAAAAAACAATTGAAAGGCCCTTCTGCATCTAAACAAGAGACATAATGCCACATCTTTGAATGGCAAAGAGATGAATCTCTTATACGAAGTGATATTGACGAAATTGAGCTTTCCATTCATACCAGAAGATTTTGCTTTCAGCTCTGATGAGTTTAATTAGGAAATGTGTTACATGTTCAAGCCACTACATGCAGAACACAAGCAAAGACTATCAAAATGCTCAAATGGTGCTTAAGTGTTTTCCCAAATGAAGGAAAGAAGCATAGTCTGCCATGAAGACAAATGTTCCTTTAAGTGTCCCATAATGAGAGAATTAATGAATAGTTGATGAGACTGGAAACAACGCTGAGAAAAGAGTATAAAACCCTTTGTTCTCCTTCGGGAGAAAGATCTACTAGACGTGTTTCATTCAAAAACTCCAGTTGCACCAGGCTTTCTGTCCACACTGAGTCCAGGAAAGTGGAAAATCTCAAAAAAAGACATCATTTAGGTTCGCTGGGTTGAAGTCCCTTTGTAACTGAGTGAGGGTGGTGAGTTTGGGCCGGACGGAGGCTGAGGATGGGAATTCTTTTCAGCTCTTCTCTCGGATAGAGCAAGAGGATACCTTTCTGTCCCGCCATAGCAGACAAAAGATGCCCAGACTGGGTCGCTACTCAAAGGCCTCGATGAGAGAAACCAATATCATTACTGGCTGGTGAATGGAGGCCTGGGCCAGTTTGGGGCTTTTTTCCTCCTCTCTCACTCTTTCAGGGGGTCAATGAGGGCTACGGGTACAGCGCTGCCTCTCAGACTGCAGACGGTGGTGTTTTCATTGTTTTTAATGGGAAAGTGTCACAGGGCTCGGCGAGTACTCACTGCTATGTTTACTGGGCCGCTTCTTTCACATGGCCCAGGAGGCGACAGTGGTGTGATTCTGATCTTGCAAAGGCAAAAACAGTAACACATTCAGTTCATAAGTAGGCAAACAACTGCTAATGCTAATTCCTTTTAAAATACGTGTTGGAGGCATTTGTTTTCATAGATTAAATCTTGCCTTTTAAATATATAGTACAATGCTAAATGAAGTGGCCTCCACTTTTCCACTTTTTCAGTTTCCATTATAAAGGGTGTAACAAGTTTTAGATCATCCTTTCCTGGACGTGAGGAAAAAAAATGAAAGAAAGAGCTGATACAAAACCTCTCAACATATATAAATAATTCTAAATTTGTCTGTGTATATTCTGTCCTTTAATGTTACATGCATATAAATGTAGTACTTTTAAGTAATTAAGTATTTAAATTTGTCCTATAGGGTTTAATCTGCACAAATCCAGAACACCATTCCAAATAGTCAAACATGGCGGTGGTAGGGTGATGCGACAGATGTTTTAGGTCAGGGCATTTGGCTGCTGTGAGGACAATTATTTTTATTCTTTTCACCCCTGTGAGACCTGGGATAGTCTCCAACACACTCCACAATGCTAGTTAGGATAAATGGCTCAAATAATGAATTTATGGAACAATTTGTCCAAGCTTATATTTGTGCACATTTTACTTGAACCCTTCCGTTCTTCCCATTTTAAATTTAAACATGAAAAACAAGGTTCCACATGTACATATTTAAGTGGAAAACACGTTGCCTTTGTGTTGCTTTGCCTGACAGAATTACATTTACTGAAACCCATTGTACTGTGAGTGAGAAAAACACAAATAAATGATAAAGAGGAAACTGGAGCTGTCTGGCGCCTGTTTGAAAACACTGCCAGCTTCCATCAGCTTGTGTTTTGCAATGTTGTTAGTCTGTGTTGATGTTGGCCTGCTATGTGGGCATGGACTGTGTGGACAATAGAAGAGTAAAGAATGGTGAAAAAGAAGGAGAAAATATGTTTTGCTTCGTTTTCACATATTGATCATATTCACAGAGAATCACCAGGTAAATGTTGACTTAGCACAAAAATGTGAAGTAGAGAACTGAGATTCATTTCTAAACTGTAAATGAGTATCTGAATCTCCATGTCCTGCTTCTCAGAGAGCAACTGTAGCCCTTAAACCCGTACAGTACATCAGCGGTGGCCTAGAGTTTAGAGAATAGGCCCCAGGATCAGAAGGTTGTGGGTTTGAACCCCAGACCGGTAAGTTGCTCCGAGGTACCCTTGAGCAAGGTACCGTCCCCATCACTGCTCCCTGGGCACTTCCAATACCTGCCCCCTGCTGCACGGTGTGTGTGGGTGAAAAGCAGAGGTTGCATTTCATTGTGGTGTGCTGTGTTTCAGAATGACAAATAGTCACTTTCTCTTTCGTAACATTTAAAAACTAGAAGCTTCCCAGTGTTACGGTATTTTTCTGTGAAATTGTTGCACACTTATACAACATAGTACAATGATAAATAAATGCATACATTTGTAGGAACTGCAGATATATTTTAAATTAGATATAAAGGCTTATATTATGCAAAAAAATTTATAAGAATAACAGCGCATTTTTATTTATTTCTACATCCGATGCACCTATAATTTCATTAGGCATGCTGATTAATTTTACAATAATTTAATCCCAGGAAATATCAGCATGGCAGGGTAGATTTCAGAATATTTCTAAGCTGAGCTGGCATCTTGCTTGGAAATTTGTATTTCAAATTCAGTTTTATTAGTAAAACAGTAGTGGTCCATTTAACTTCTTTTGTTTTAAAAACATTTCAGTGATCTCAATGCCTTCTGGAATAATATTCAATGGACTGATGAGAAAAAAAAAATGTAATACAGAAGTCTAGTTTCATTTATATAAATCTAGTGCATCATTTCAAAACAAACACATCAGACCAGCAGTGAAACATGGTGGTGGTAGTGATGGTACAGGGATGCTTTGATTCGAGTTTGGTTGCTTGGAGACTTTAACAGAGGGAACCATAAATTCTGTCTGATTATTAGGCTGTGATGCTAAACTTCAAGGGCTCCTCAATTAACAACGGACCACAATCTTTACATGTGCAGTCCTTCCAATATGAATGGAATCCAGCAACTATGTAAAGAAAACTGGGTCTAAATTTGTCTAAAGCAATGTTAAGGAATTATCCTGTGCTTAAGTTGCCACAACCAATTACAAAATTGGGCAGCGGTCACCTAGTGTTGAGCGTCTAGGCCCCAGGATTGGAAGGTGGTGGGTTCAAATACCAGACCAGTGGGTTGCCCTGAGGTACCATTGAACAAAGTACCTTCCCCATCACTGCTCCCTGGGTGCTTTAAAAAGCTCCCCTTGCTACACATTTGTGTGGGTAAAATGCAGAGACTACTTCTCGTTGTGTCTCACAGTGCACAGTAGCAATAGTCACTTTCACTTCAAATGTATGGTGCCCAATACAAATGAGAGCATACGGGATGAAAAACCTTTTTTAATTTCCTCTATATATGAGTACCTCATTTAAAACCACTGTTTTACACTTGCATAATAATTAGCATGTCTCCAAAAATGAGAACAGATCTGTAGGTTTTCAAAGAATGAATTGACCAAATCTGATGCTCTTCACCTCTCTCACCATCTAGCTCCGTGGCTTCGTAGCCTCAGCACTCACTTCTGCGACCAACCCTGTGAGTAATACATTTATCACACCACCATGATTTGAGTTGAGCGAAGACAAAAAGCCGTAACAGGACGCTAATGCGGGCGGCTGTCACTATCACCCCCCCTTTATGTGGAGAGAGGGAGCGAGGGATAGCCGTTTCCCATCTCTAAAACAAACAGGTTGCAGTGGTGGTGAGTCATGAGCATCGGCTGGCAGAGCCACAGACAGCCGCCTCTTTTGAAACAAGGATCAAAGGCTCATCGGCGCTGCCTCTGCTGCGCATATTCATGAATAACGCGACATCTGTCAGCAACTAGGCACATCGGGCAAGAAAAGGAGTGAGACAGAGGGATCCGGGTGACGTTTGTAGCCCAACAATGAAGGACGGGCTTCAAACCGGCAGAAAATAAACTGAGGTTTGAAGTTGGGCTCGTGAGAATATACAGGCCTCCACAGTAAACGTGGCCCGCAGGCAAGGCTTTTAGTCAGCACTCGATGGCTGCTGGGTTCAGGGGAAAAATATGTTCCTCCACAGCGCACCTGAATCCTGTGTGGTAACGGGAAATGAACCAGAGATGTTGATGTTGTCTTCTTGATATGTAGGTATATGCCATTTATTCAACAGGAAACAAGGTTTGGATGTAGAGCACTGATCTATATTGGATTTTCTTCTTATTTTATAAGCAAACACACATGGAAAGAAGCTTATTTGTTGGAGATCTGCCTGTGAAGATTACTGGGGTTGCCATTTTATGACATCAAAAATTCAAAGTGACCATCTTGGGTTGTGGAAGCTGCCAATTTTTGGCTGATTAGCAATACTTTGTATGGTCTACTGTGGATGCTTCGTAGATGCTCAGCTTGCAGTGAACTAACACTGAATTGAATTCAGTTCAAATTTGAGTCATAAAAAGGTTCTATTAAATGTAATCATAACCTTCGATCTTATCCTTATCCTTAACAGATTGGAGGCCAGACAGTTTGCTAACCATAAAGTTTGAAGGTGTGACCCTATAATGGGAATATTTTTGAGAAACATTGAAGCAAAGCCCTTTCGTGTCCTACAGATGTGATGCTGATCTACTTGCAGTCTTTATGACTGATCTGGTGAACACTATTAGCAAAAATGGCTCAATTGGTACTAAATAGCTCATTTGCTGCTCTACTGAGCCACTACTAAAAAAAGACTATTTAAAGACCCATATGCTTTAACAGGCCCATAGTTATAGCACAGAACCATTCAACCATGCAAATATCCATTCAAGCATTTAAACAATTCGGTGACTTGTCAATGTTCTTTATATTATATATATAACGTTCTAACTTTCTCTTTACTTCAGAGCAGATTCTTTTTGAGGGCATTCAAAGGCTGAGAAAAGGAACTTCCTATTTCAGGTTTTGTTACAGTACCTCGGTGTATAATGGGGTTCAAGTTAGGACTTTGATCAAACCTTCATTTTGTTCCTTTTCACTCCTCTGTTTGAAAAAGTTTCATTTCTGACCAGCCAAACAATCATCTAAGCATAAGCTGACATTAGTCCATACAAGATATAATCACTGCCTTTATGTCAGAACCCTTTCATTAACACCACAACCAGCTTCTCTTTGAATGAAAATTGCTTTTACATTAAGAATGTTCTTCTTTTTCTCTGTAAACGTACTGTTTTGAAGAGGTATCATTATGTAGATGTCACTGAAGAAAAAGACAGGAGGCGAAACTGGAGGCGTCAGAATTAAAGATGCAGAGATTTTCGTTGGGTGTGACGAGGATGGACAGGATTAGAAATGAGTATATTAGAGGGACAGATCAGGTTAGACAAAGTTAGAGAAGCAAGGTTGTGTTGGTTTGGACATGTCCAGAGGAGAGATGAGGAGTATATTGGAAGGAGGATGTTGAAGATGGAGCTGCCAGGAAAGAGGAGAAGAGGAAGACCAAAGAGCAGGTTTATGGACGTGGTGAGAGAGGACATGCAGGTGGTTGGTTTGAAGGAGGAAGATGCAGAGGACTGGAAGAAATGGAAAGGGGTGATCTGTGGCGACCCCTGTAGATTCATTGTATTTTGCAATTTCGCTAGATATTCCTTTTTCCCTAATAAAATTCTTTACTACACTATACTTTAGAGTTTTGAAGGAGAAAATGTAACATTAATAACTAGAAACCAACAAACTATACAATCCCTGGAAAGAATGTATAGCACACGTTAGAAGTGTAGAAGATTGGGACTCTGATTTCATATTCAAGTCAAATTCATTTTCTGTGACCTGGTTATAAATCAATCCATCAAACCAAAATAAAGATAACAAATGCAATTACATTTGCTTTGACAAGAATTAACAGGTACCTTCAGTAAAAGCTGAACAGTCTTGCAATCAGAAATATCAAGCCATTAAGCTTTAATAAGTCTTGAATTCCAGCTGATATAATAATGCCTGGGTTCTTGTGGGCTCTTCTGCAGAAGCTACCCACTTTCTTGGTCATTTTTCATAGTTTAGGAGAGCCGTGCTCAAAAGAAATATGAAATGAAACTCAGCAACCATTAATAAAGCTCTCTTGATTTCTTTCAAATCCACTAAATTAATCTCTGGAAAAGTAACTGTTTTTAACAGGAGGTTTATTTCTGAACTTTCTGCCATTTTGGGTCATTTTCGGACTCAAAACCTGACAATGTCTGACATAATCTGACACAGACTAACCCTTCAGGCTCAGTTAAAGATCTTGTTGTTGCAGACTAACAAGTATCCACTATAAAGGCTGGAATGGGCCCGTGGACGATGGTAGTAGATCTGTGAAGATATTAAAGCAGATTGTAAAGTTGTTAGACTGGTCCTTGGAGATACTGATGCCATGTAACTTCAGTAACATCCTTGTAGCATTGATTTCACAGATGTTAAAATCTACAAAAGGTCCAGTCAACACCAAAGCATTGAGTCATTTTACTTCTTCCATGGGAAACAAGCAGCCCAGTAAAATTCAACGTCACCTGTGCCGCAAGCTGTGGGGAGGACAAGGAGGTGTGTTATTCATAGTAGCAAGGTCAAAGAGGTCATGCAACAAAAGCAATGGCACCTGTTGCCAGTCTCACATGTCTGGTTAAATAATGAGGTGTGTGAGGGACCAGAGGTCAAAGGGCAGTTCACCTGAGCTGAGAGACACATGATCTGAGAGATGAAATAGTTATATGGCAGTTCAAAGACACGGCGCCTCGTTTCAAGCACACTTAAAATCGGACAGTCAGCTGACAGGGCTCAGTACTGTCAATTGCCAGGGCCTGCTAACGCCAAGCTCTGGCTTTGAGGATAATGATGCTCCGTCATGTTTTTCATGCTTTGCACATCAGAGATGGGACTAAGACTTGGTGCTTCAAAAAAGCGCCTTTGAGGTGTCAAGTTTGTTCCTCGATAAAAATGGGCCACAGCGTTTTTAGTCTTTACTACATAGATAACTGTGTGTCATTCCGAGGAACCATGAAAGGAAGCCTGCTGTAGATGAAAAACTCAGCACAGTCATAATTTAGCCATGCTAATTCATGGTTTTCATGTGATGTCATGCGTCTCATAAACCTGGAAGAAAAAACTGATCTTTCTACCATTGACCATCAGATATTTTAATTCAACAAAATGCCAGAAAATTGTGTAATTGGATGCTTTAACCAATGATGGCTGAACCTCTCCAGAATCCCAGAAATGTCTACATCTTTGCAGTTAATATTTCATGAAAGATAAGCTCAAGTATGCCTTGACAAATTATGCTGGAGGGCTGTGTTCCAATCCATGCTCTTCTATACTTTTTCACAAGATTCAGGCATTGCCGAAGTGGAGCTCTAGCAGGGACCATTTTTCATGGCTGAAATACTGCAAAAAAAGTGCTCGAAAACGGCTA
Source organism: Hepsetus odoe (assembly GCA_017165825.1). Classification (NCBI taxonomy): domain Eukaryota; kingdom Metazoa; phylum Chordata; class Actinopteri; order Characiformes; family Hepsetidae; genus Hepsetus; species Hepsetus odoe. The sequence goes on from CM029370.1 coordinate 4,458,143, forward strand.
ATTCTCATATGTTTGAGGCCTAGACCAGTAGGTTCCTATGAGGTACCAATGAGCAAGGTACCGTCCCCTCAAAATGTATTTACTGGGGCTCTAGTTTTAAGAGTTTTAGCCCTACATATGTCTGTGCTATTCAAATAACCGAATGAAATGGTAAGATTGTTAGAATTGTCAGTGTGTAAGCAACATTTGTTGGCCTACCGAATACATTTAAGGACAGTTTGTGATTTTTTTTTTTTATAAATCTATACATTTATTAATGCGCATTGGTATTTTTAATATACACGCAATAATCCAATTTTCCAGATGTTATGAAAGAAAGCACTCAGCATGAGACCTGATGCCATGTTTCACTCAGAAGTGTGGGTTGGTTGGAAAACATGCTGGAACTTTCCATTCATGTGGACTTCATAAAACAAGTTGAATTAAGTCCATCCATCTATTATCTGAGCGGCCCAACCACGGTCAGTCTCACTGTCGAGAAAGGCTTTAAATGGGTTTTCAGTCCATCACAGAATAGACACACAGACAAACACAAACAAGCACACCAGTGGAGGCCATTAAGCATCTTTGGTCCATCTGACCTGCATGTCTTTGGACTCAGGGAGAAATTGACCCTTGCAATTCCATGTTTTATAATACGGTATTGGTGAATTTTGTTAAGTATTTAAGTAATAAATATATTTTCACACCAAGTCACATTGAAAAGTTACTTGATTTTATCATTGTGAGTCATTTTTTGTGGTTTATGGCTTCCTGCAAAGGTCATGCACAGATTGCATGTAGAGAAATTACACCTTTAGTCCTTGTTGATTTCTTCCGAATAAAATCTTCCAAAGCTGCTTAACCTCGTTCTGAAAAAAAAGGAACAACAATAAACCTGTTTGTCATGCGAGCTTAGGATTTGAGCATCCTGGATTATGGAATGGGGGAATGGAGGGCTCTGGCAGGACTGAAAGGCCAGGCTAGAAGCACTGAGCTCCCTGATTTCATCTCATTCACACGACTGCAACCTCTGCTTGTGCCTGCTTTCATTGCCGTCTACAGGCCAACAAAGCAGGAGCGCTCTTAGGCTTTTAAGTGTAGCCAGTACTGTCACTTCACGTATCCAAGCAGGCTGTGCAGAATATTAGCTAGATTATTTGACAGACTTTGGGAAAGATCCCTGTACTTATCACGATATTACCTCTGGGGTAAGTGGAAAACTGACTAAATGACATGCTTTGGCTCAGTAGTCACCTGATTGAGGAAGCAGATACGTGTGTATCCGCTAGCGTTAGCTAGAACCGAATTCAATCAGAAGATATGTATTGGTTCTCAGTGCCAATGAAACAAATCTGTATCTTAAAATTCATTGAGGGGGAAAAATTTACTTTGTGTAGGAGATCAACAATATTTTGAGGGACCAGTCAGTCATTTTCTGAGCCACTTGTCCTAATTAGGGTCGTGGGGGTGTTGGAGTCCATCCCAGCTCACACAGGGCCACACCCCAGACTGGTCGCCAGCCTATCGCAGGGAGAAATGAACTGACAGGACGGCACCTTGCTCAAGAGTACCTCAGGGCAACCCACCGGGAAGGGGTTAGAACCCATAATCTTCTGATCCATGGCCAACTCCCTAACCACTAGGCCACCGCTGCCCTTTGAGGGACCAATAGTATTAATATATAGGCTGCTTATGAAGTCTAACTCTAAGTCTAAGTCTAACTTTCATTCATGTGAGTGTATTTTTTCCCATTTTCTGCCCCCCTTTTGCATGCTTACACATCTCTAACAAGAACCACGGTCAGTTCTTCAGTAACTGGACAAATGGGCGTAACTGTCATGAACGCCAAATCCTTTGTTATTAATGGCTGTTTGAAGTGATCTTGGTCTAACCATTTAAATCATCTCAGCCATTTTGAAGTCACAGACTGTGGTCGGGGAAGAGCTTTCGATAAACATTCTCAGAGAGTTTATTAAACACCAGAACACAAGATTTAGGGATTACTTAAATGTTTGAAATCCAGAGCATGTTTTACAGATGTTGCTGTGATCTGATCATTTAGATCACAGCAAGACACACGTCGGATGGCAAGTGATCCGACGTGATGAGCACCACCAGCACGGAAAAACAAGCAAACAAATAAAACATGAATAAACACAGCAAGCATGGATTAAAGGCGCTCTCATGTTAAACTGTCTGGCTGGCTCGTATTGGGAAGCTGATTCACTTTCTGTACTCAGCACAGTAATTTACCTACTGTAAAATCTCGAAAGTAGTTTTAACCCACTATTCTTGTGCAGTTTCACAGATTTCATATAAGTGAAGTGAAAGTGATTATGTCCAGCACCCGGGGAGCAGCCATAGGGACAATACCAACCGTCAACAGATCACTCTAACTGGGTGGCTGGCATCTCTTCATGAATGACATTTCATCACCCCAAGCTTAATCCTAACAAGACTGAGCTTCTCTACATTGAAGGCAATCAATCACCAAGACTGGAACTTCACATTTCTTTTGGAATTTCACTTCTTGTCTAGGACTGCAAGGAATCTCTGTGTCACATCGACGATCAACTCTTTCCTCTCTCACTTTGTTGATTTTTCTAGGTCGTGCAGACACCGTCTCTTCAACATCAGAAGAATTCATCCTTTCCTTACCACCCAGGCAACCCAGCAGCTTGTCCAGTCCCGGGTCATCTCTAAACTGGACTACTGCGACTCTTCTGGTGGGTCTTCCACCGAAGGCAACAAGAGCACTATAGTTGATTCAGAACGCTGCTGCAAGACTCGTCTTCAACCGTCCCAGGTTCTCTCCTACCTCTGCTGCAGATCCTGCAATGGTTCCCCGTGGCCACCCGTATCAGGTTTAAATCTTTAACACTTGCTTACAAGGCCAAAAACACCCTTGCAATCTCTTACTTGACTGCACTTATTAAACACCGTGTCTCTTCTCGTCCTCTCAGACCATCAAGCACTGCTCAGATTGAACCGCCGCTCTTGAAGAGAAGAGGAAGACATGCATCAAGACTCTTCTCAGTCCTTGCTCCTCAGTGGTGGAACAAACTTCCCCTGGTGGTCAGAACTGCTGGATCCCTTGCTGTCGCATCGGCTGCGACAGAAAGTATTTAAGATATAACTTTTCTTTTTCTTGTAGGAGGCTCCAGATTGAATGAAATTGCTTTTTGATCCATGCAAATACAACCCACAGAACGTGAAGCAACAGCCACGCCGCTCGTCCGCCACATCACTCGTAGTCATCGGGATGGCTTCGCTGGGGTCTGTTTAGATGTATATTCATGAGGGCGACAGGTATCAGAAAGGCATGACCACATTCCCGTTATATAAAAAAATGGCCAGGGGTTTAGGTATGACGGGTCACCCCTGCATTTGTATTCATGAGAGACGAGATGAATGAATTAATGCATAAATGCATGACAAGAATGTTCCGAATTGTTGCATAAATGCCAAAGAACGATTTGGGGAAGGAGGGGGACATTCAATTGCAGGCTGAGAGGTCAGTTGATAGGCCCAGGAGACAGATGCATAAATAACTTGGTGAAAACTTGCACATGGATGTCTGGCCAAATTTTGTGCCTGGGATTGTTCGAGTAAGCTGAATATTTCTGATCACAAATGGAGTATCTGTGGGTCAAAAACACGTTCTCCGCCAGTAGATAAAAAAAAGGCCCTAGTCCCTCGCGATTTATCTTTTATGGGCATGTTTGACAGGGAGAGAGATAGATGAGCGGGGTACATCTAAGGACAATCTGTCTGAACAAGAGAGCCAGGCTTATCGCAGAAATGGCAAAACACACCCACGTTTGAGCATTATTATTTATGAGTCTGTCCCACTTTGATCTGGCCTGGCGAGGCAAGAGCCACACTGCTCTTCTACTGGCAGAGAAATGGCCGAAAGCTGTAGCTTGCAATGGTCCATAATTATTTCATAACTTTGTCAATACTACAGGCTCTGGGCCTGGGCCACTGGGGCTTTGAAGCCAAATGCCACGCAAACTGCCACTTGACCTCTAAGCAGTTTGAACCCCCACAATTTTCTGCAGATTGTTGTGAAATGTTTGCCCATGTCTGAAGGCGATTTTTTTAATGTTTTACATGAGAATGGAAGGGAGGAGCGATGAGTTGCAGATGGGGAATGTAAAATTGTCTTTAGGTCACCATACACACCAAGGTTTTGTCCAATCATTCAGGAATTTTGACTGCAATGCAGATACATCAATTTTAGTACATTTCAAACAGACCTACACATGTGGAGAAGTTATATGGAGTGTTAATACTGGTTAAACAGTGATGAATCCAAAGAAATAATACACTTTATGTTTTTTTCTCTGGCCTGGAAATATAAATATATGCGACATAAATATGCCATTTATATTCGATTTCATGAATCAGCCAGTATGCTTACTGTCCAAATGCAAGGTTAATGCAGCTAAAAACACTAGAACTTAAATTATTCCTGCAAAACCATTCACAGCTCAGGCGGTGCAGATCGGGATCTGGTGTAGGACACAATATGAAGCACTCACACCAATCAAACCAGTCTTCACTGAGGTCAGTTGTCAGGGTCTTGTTCCTTCAACAGACCTTTATTTTCACCAGTCACCTCTGGAGCAGGAGTGCAGATACAGAATGCGTTTTAGGTCACTTCACTAGAACTTTCCATTCCTGGTGTTTTCTGAAATATTGTCTTCAGTGTCAGGAACTGAATTGAAAAATCGATGTTATTTTTTGCAAAAAATTAGAACCTCGATAGCATTTTACTAAATTATTTTAAGCATTTTCCCAAAAAAGAATCCTCAGTTATACTTGTCACTCATTCAGTATCCATTTGTTAATATTAATGGATTTATTTATTTATTTTGCTTAAACGTGAGTCATTTCAAATAATTAATGTTACCAAATATTATAAAAATTATAATGAATTAAATATGAAAAAAGAACTTTATAAATGATGTCTGGTCTTGATCTGAAATCAGATTTGGTGTCTGAGACCAGGTCAAAAATGGATTGAGCAGCACTATGGAGCAGAGTCTAATTTAGACTGAAGTTCAGACCTAAACTAATGATAGAAAAGCCTCTCCAGAGCGTTTCCCAAGACTTTAGCGACTCATGTGGCTTCGGTAGACATGAGAGAAGTTATCTGAGGTTTTGTTGACAGAGATGAGACCTATGTTGTGATGAATGAAGCGCCAGAGGAACTGGTTCCTAACCCCAGATTCCAGAGGTCATCCTTGCAGGAAAAAACTTTGATAGGACTGTTTTAACTGAGAACATCCCGGGACAGATAACACATCATCATGGCGTCCTCCCATGACCTGCTAATGGGGTCAGGATAAAGAGCGTATGTGTAAGTATGTGACAGATGTCAGGAGGGGCGATATCTAATCAATATTAGTTAAACAGGCGGCAAGTGAAAACATCAGTGTGACATCCAAATAAGGCCAGGTTATCACTGGACACCTCACATCAGTGCCGGGAGAATACCTTTCATCACCTGGCTCCGCAAATCTCACAGATCTCACAATGTTGCGTTACTTACTCTGCCTGTCAGACTTCTCAATCTTCTGAAAGTAATGTGATTTTTGCTATTACTGTAAAATTAGACCAATTGAAAAGTAGAACCTAATATAATATAGAAAATCATGGCAACCTGGCAAAGAAAAGAAAATAATGGCAAAAATTTGATGCAGCCTTACAATAAAAATGCTTGCGTTGGGTCTTCACTGGATGCCACCCACAATCCAAAGAAAGGGTTAAAAAAAAGGACATCAGGATTAGAGATACTAAACTGTCTAACTTCCCAACTTTTTCCCCAAAAGCACTTTTTCCTGAAAGCTGGGATAGGATCCAGCCCGATGTAACCCTGGATGGATGGATGGATGACCCAAAATCACCTCTACCCAGTTTGATCACTTAATAACTAAAGCTAATAAAAACCAGCATAAATGCCTCATCAAAATGATCCAACACACGCTGCAATCTTTTGATTTACGCTGAAACTGTATTGTGAGAGGTGAACACCATGATTGAAATACCAGGTTTGTGCAAACATGCTTTGCTGTGCAGAGCGACAGACATTCTTTATCATCAGCCAGATTAAGCCATTAGGCCAAGCAATAACATATGCGCATTTTTTTGCCAATAAGGCGAGGGCAAGCTTTAAATCATCGTTAAAATATTGATCTGTGAGAGTTAATACGGGCCGGCTCGACATAACGAAGTGTCGTCTGAGCCGAGAGTCTATCTGCAGCAGGCCAGAGCTATTATAAGTGGCTGGCTGACACGGACGTTAAGCAGACTGTATTTCCATATACAGCCTCTTTAGTCTTTAGTCTTTAAAGGCCTCTTATCTGATTTATGGTTCAGTACATTCCACAGCTTTCACTACAGCGCTGTCTGCCCAGCCCTGCACTTTATCGGCCGAATAAAGGCCATTTTCTCTTTGTTTGTACGGAAATGTCCTAATGATACTGTGTGAAGGTCACAATAAAGCTGTGAGACACATTGATCATTAGGTTGACCTACACAGTATTAACCTGTCCACGTCCCTCCTATGACTTTTTCCTTTGAAATATGGGTTTCGCAGAATATAGACCAGACCAGACCCGGCATTTTGAGCTCTACGAGAGGGCAATTATATAATCAGGGATGCTTTTTTAAGCACCCAGCCCCAAATAATTTTTTTAAAATTTTTTTTTTTTATTGCCCAGTCACAACTTTTTCAGGCTTATTGCACGATGGCTTAGTTTCTTGCTCTCTAGTGTCCATGTTCTACACTTTGTAGGACTGTAGTATTGACAGTGGCTCCTAAATAAACTCATGAAGAGGCTTTTGGGTCTAGTGGTAGGATGCTCGAATATGGACCAAGAGGTCACAGGTTTGAATCTTACCTCCAGCACTAAAACAACTGGGTTCCTGGGCAGCAGTGGCAGTGGTGGCCTAGTGTTTAGGGACTAGGCCGCAGGATCAAAAGGTCATGGGTTCAAATCTCAGAGCAGTAGGTTGCTCTTAGGTACCCTTGAGAAAGATACTGTCTCCATCACTGCTCCCCAGGCACTTTCAATGCCTGCATCCTGTTGCATGGTGTGTTAAATGCAGAGTAAGCATTTTGTCGTGGTTCACTATGTGCTGTGCTGTGTAATCACAATTGCAAGTAGTCACTTTCACTTTCACCAAGCAAAAACCCCTTAACCCTAAGTTGCTCCAGAGGGACTGTCCCTGTAATCAGGAATTGGAAGTCACTCTGGATAAGAGTGTTTGCTCAATGTTGTAAATGTAAATATAGTGAATTCTATAACTTTGGTAGTGCATCATATAGGGGCAACGGTGGCCTAGTGATTAGGGAGTTGGCGACAGGCTCGGAAGATTGTGGGTTCAAACCCCTTACAATAGGTTGCCTTGAGCAAGGTACCGTCCCCGTCACTGCTTCCCGGGCGCTTTCATAGCTGCCCCCTGCTGCACGGTGTTTGTGTGCATGGGTTAAATGCACTGGTCCAATTTCATTGTGGTTCACTGTGTGCTGTGCTGTGACCTCGCAATGACAAGAATAGTTACTTTCACTTTCATATAGGGAGCTATCTGAGATTAAGCCCTAGTCATCATCCTGAGCATTCCACAAATATCAAAAACAGCAGCACTTTTCTGAGCACCTCGCAGCAAATAAAATATTAAAATATTAGGATTCAAAATAAAAAGCTGTATATAAATCTATACGATCACTGGCAACAGAAATAAGGGAGATGGAGCGTAAGTATTATATTTGATAATATTTATATTTGCTCTTGTGCTGGAGGCTGAGCTTTCCCAGCATCTTCATATTTCCGATTCATTTGAAGGTGATCATTTAAATCCGAATAGCCTGCCTCTGCCTAATCACCGCTGGTTAAAATCACGGAAGATTACATCATAGGCCATAAAGTTTCGCAATAAAACATAAGGTAGTGGTTTAAATTTTCATATAGCATAAAGATAATGAGGCCCATTAAAAGTGTATGTGCCAACCTTACATGCCAGCCAGCGTTTGGGCGCCCACAGTGATGAGACTGTCCTCGTTAAAGCAGGAACATTTCAGTCCAGTTATTTTGGAGGTGTCTGAATATAAATACAAATATGAGTAAAGAAGTGAAAAGTTGACTTTTGAAGGGCATTCAAAAGCAATCTCCCATAACACTGAACACTGACTGCTTCACTTTCCACCGTCATGGGAATCACACTCAATTCACACTTTTTCTCCACCGTCCACTCTCCCTTTCTTCTCTCTTACGTCTTAACATCTTGTATCTGTCGTGTATCATAATTTATTTGTGTTAAAATAAAGATATTTGTGTTGAACAGTAGGGAAAAAAGGTATAAGGATAAGAAAAAGGTTCAGATCAAGGTGATGCTTCATGTCTCTGGTCATTTTATCTGCTTATTTGTGTATAAAATCCACTTAATGGATTTTATGGCCTCTGACTTTCCCCTTCGCCTAAATAAAGAGTCTTTCCATGTGGTTGTTCGTGTGTCTTCAGAAAGCATATATGCCTGAAAGACTGAAAGATTGTTGGGTGCTTCTTCCACAGTTTTGATTGTATGGTCGCCCTATTAGTGAAGTAGACATATATGTACACCCTGTGTCCTGCTCTACCCTCTCCAGTCCCCTCCAGTCCCTCTCTAGCCCTGACACAGGCACCTGTGTCTGGTTAGCTGTTGTGTATATAAGCCCGTACATTTCTTTACTCCTTGTCTGGGCCTGTATGTTGACTCCCTGTTTGTGTTTATTTGAAACCCTTTTCTTCTTTCCACAGACTCACTCATGTTTGACTCAGATCAGTACTGATCAGCGCAAGCTCTCCTTTCTGGGATGGATGATGGATAGAGGGGTGCAGTAAAAGACGTGTGCATGCAGTGCTGCAGAGTTATTGACAGCTCATTTTTAGAGAGAACATTCCTCTCTCCTTTAGTTTTTCTGACTCCTGTTCTGCTTCTCTCTTTCCACTTCTCTCTCCATTCCTCTGTAATGTGTAAATATCACCCCACCAGCTCTCTCTCTTTCTCTCTCTCTCTCTCTCTCTCACTCTCTCTTCCTCGCTGACCCCTCTGTAACCGGCTCTTTTGTTGTGCATTTTGATGTGTTATTTACTTGCTGAATGCCTTTGATCTCACAAAGGAAAGAGAGAGAGAGAGAGAGAGAGAGAGAGAGAGAGAGAGAGAGAGAGAGAGAGAGCAGCTGACATGATGAATAAAATACAGAAAGAGAGACAGAGAAACACTGAAAGTGATAGAGACGTGAGAAGAAGAGAAACGGAACAGTGGGAGAGAGAGGAATGGAAGGGAGACGAGAGGTGAGATACATGGAGACACAAAGAGAAATATCAAGAGAGAAGAGAGAGGAGGAGAGAGGGAGAGAGAGAGGGATATCAGTAGAACAGGTAAAAAAAGACAAAAAAGAATAGATGTAAATACAGACAAAAAAGAGCAAGAGAAGAATAATGAGAGAGATATCGAGAGAGAGAGAAGAAGTAGAGATAGAAATAAAGACAATGAGAGAGAGAGAGAGAGAGAGAGAGAGAGGGAGGGACATCAGTAGAACAGGAACTACAGTGGGATCACGGAAGGGAAGAGACAGTGATGATAAATGAGTGTGGACAGCTGTGGCCACACAGGACTGTAGAGAGCTCTGAGATAAGTTTCTCGGTGATGCCACTTAAAGCAGAACCCTCCCTTATCCATCACAACACACAGCACCATTCACTGCCAGCAGCATCACAACAAAATGATTCAATATCCAGCCCCAAAAAACGACGCCTGATCATTTAATGTCATTTGCAACATGCACCCTATTTTCACTGCAAAACTAAACCCCACTGTTAACACCAGCTGGGCTTTCCTCTCAGTTCTTCTTTTTTTTTTTTGCTTCCAAAGAAGGAGACTTTCTTGTATTTTAGTGTATTATTGAGGGGCAGTTCTCCAGTTCTCCAGAAGGACAAAGTTCTTGTCTCTCATTTTCAGGACAGCCCCTGTACCTGAGCAGTTTCAGAGGCAGAAGCAGTGTGGGATCATCTCCACAGAGAATAGAACACAGACATCCATAGAAGATCTATGAAATGTCCTTCAAGAAGCCTTGAGAACTCTCTCAGGGCAACCTACTGGTCTGGGAATCGAACCCACAACCTTCCGACCCTGAGGTCTGTTCCCTAAACACCAGGCCCGGTGCACTTGTTGCAAGAAATCACTGCATCTTTTGTCTCATTTCCTGCAAGACATAAAGAAATGTGGCTCGATACAGTACACGATCACTATCATGGCTGTTTTGATTCAATCAGTTACTGATCACCTCCATTAAAATTGAGCATTTGTCGTGTTCAGTGGCATTCAGGTTTCTACCGATTTATGCAGAACTCTATAGCAAGACTGTTTGCTTTTAGTAGAGACAACCTTTATAAATAATCAATACCAACAATGCTTGTTTGAAAGTTTGAACATCCGGGCTGTATCTGCCTTTTTTCACTACGTTGTGACTCATGCTCCGTTCAATATGAACAGGGCAATGCAGGAGGATGCGATTGTGTCGAGGCCTCCTGCCGACGCACCGCAGGCCCCCGGAAAGGCCTTTAATAGCTTCTGACAGGCGAATCAAAGTGCAAGACGGAGAGCCGCGCTAAATGGCAGCTCTTTATTAATTACGGGGCAGGTGGACGCCAGCCAGCCGGAAGTAATGACAGTGCCTCTGAGCTGCATGAGACTGTGTTCGTTATTAAACCAAGCAGAATTCTCACCCCGTGAGGTGGAATTATTTGGCGACATCGAGAGGGACGATGTGAGACAGAAAGGTACGACCTGGATCCAAACGTCTGCCGTTCAACTGTTAGAATGAATTACCTCAGTCTTGAGGGATTGGCCGTGGCAGGGGTCCGTGCGCACAAGCCAGCCACGGGGTGCTAGGTTTTTTTTTCATCTGCATATGAATTGTATATGTTCCAGTAAAGATAGTCATCTATTCTAAACGCAAGCATTCCGACGTCAGGATGATTCTCCACGGTGGGCCCTGCTACGTCCCGTGCGCTTTAACTTAACGTGATTTCCAACATCTGCCTGGACAGGCTTGTTTCCTACTGCACACATTGCACCAACGTGCGAGACATTGCGGGCAGCCAACAGAGTATTTGAGAGAATGAGGAAACCTCTGAAGAAACCACGGCATGCGCTCTTGATTTTCAGCTGCCCATTGCTGTTCGTGCCATTTCAAGCACTGTTTCCATGACTTCAGTGCCACAATGAATGGTACCATACCAGAGAATGAAGTCTTTGACATGGTGCATAAACTCCAACACCCAGAACGATTCTAGACGTTCTAATTGTAGTTTTGGGCTACTGTTGACGGACGTTATGTGCTATATTGCGCGAATCCCAGACTAGTAGGTTGCCCTCCCCATCACTACTCCCAAGGCACTTCAAATAGCTGCCCCCTGCTGCTCACCAACAACAGAAGCTGAGAGTCACCTAAATGTTTTCCACACTTCTACACACTTTTCCACACATCTCAAAGTACAGCTCCTTGTGAATGTGGCACATACTTGCAGTGTGGTTTTAGGAGACAGTATGACTGATTCGGATCTGGTTTATGATCATCACCCCTTGTCTTTAGCAATGAAGTTCATTTTACCAGCTCTTAGTACGTCGTTGACCATGTTGACAACACTGCACCACTTTAGCAAAGATTTCTGTGATGAGTGTTTTTAGCGTCGCAGTCAAAAAAAGCAGCATTTGGATTCTAAACATGTCTGTATCTGGGGGAATTGGAAAATTACACAAATTTGATCACTACAGACATGAATTAAAGCCATGGCTAGTGTTTGCCAGAGCACTACAGTGCAGTCAGCCTTCCGTAAATAAAGTGAACACTTTGGTTCAACCCTTCCCAACTAGTGGGATTTTTTCATTCCCCTCCATTCAGTAAGCTTCCCTGGCTGATCATTGCCTTCTGGAGTGTAGCGGCCCGACCTTTCTCTTAAACATAAACACATATGGTGTGGATTTGTCTCATATAAAGACACGCATTCTTTGCTGCTTAACTGTTTTGGAGACGGCATTATCCCCAATTCTCTTCTGCTGCACTATTTACGTCTACAGTGAAGAAGTAGCTGGGGAATGTTAACTCCCCCGGCCCACCAATACCCCTCGGAAAGCCCTGGAGCCAAAGAGATGACAGAGTACTTCAAACCCAACTACCCAAAGTCATGGTCTTTCTCAAAAACAGTCTGAGGGCTATGGGAGTCTCTCCTGAGCGCCATTTTAAATTGGCAGATGTGTATGATGGTAGGGATGTATGTATGTGAGAGTTTAAACAGCTCTAACTTTCTTTATGTCTTTCCACCTGGCAGTTCAGTTCTAACCAGCCCAGTTTAACACAAAGAAAAAGAAAAACAACCACTAAAAAATAAGTAACCAAAGTTCCCACAAGCATATGAGTCCAATCATTTGGAGACCACAAGTATGATCTCCAACTAGGAGCCCATCTCTTTAATTGGCATCTGCTAGCTAAAATAATATAACTGCCAAATGATGTTCTCCAAAGGAGCCCTAGCTACGTGGTAGTAATGTGGTGGTGGTGGTGGTCTAGTGGTAGAATACTCTTCTATGGACCAAAAGGTCACAGCTTCAAATTCCACCTCCAGCACTACCACCATTGGGTTCCTGAGCAAAACCCTTAACCCCAGGTTGCTCCAGGGGAACTGTCCTTGTAAACAGAATAAGAGCATCCACTAAATGCTGTAAACTGGGAAGAAAAAAATGGGAAAAAACCCCAAAAAAGAACCATTGTTCCTCAGAAAATGGTCATCAGCATGGGCCAAGAACAAAATCCACCACCAGTTGCCATATTTGGTTATCATAAGTTATCACTGATTGCGTTTCCATATCTGGCATAGATAGAATCTCATCATGGTTCAGTTGGGGTGTTTTTTTAGGGCTGAAAGTAAATTAGCCCTCCATCTGGAGCTGAGTCCCAGCAAAGTTGGTCGGAGACCACTGGAAGAATTTCCCTCGTAATAAAGCTCATTAGTTTTCATGTGGACAAAGAGCATCATGTCACGGAAAGGTACAGTATAGATTTAGAAAATGACTCTCATTGGCTTCCTGTCTTCATTTACCAAAGAAAAGACTCCGCTTTCCTTTTGGCCACATCGGGCCCAATTTGAATCTGTCACGCTCCCTTTGCTTCTGATGGGTCTCGGAGAGACTGTGTGTCATTTTTATAACTATTCCTTCCTTTTTCGCCTGCATGAACTCTCCGGAACAGAACCTAATGGTGTATGATCACTGAGACGAGTGGTTTGGTGATAAAGAGGAACTTATAGAGTGATAATATATATAATATATATAAGATATAGAGTGATGAGATGTGTTCGCTCAGTTATTTCACTCAAAGTCTCTGTGATTTGGAGCATAGGCAGTGAATTATGCTGCATATAACAGAATTAGGTTTCTGTTACGGAAGCCTTCAGCATGCAACCCTTCATTCTAGCCTGTTAAACAAGCCAACGGATGCCGCTATTTATTATTGTGCCACATTCTAAAAAACAAGGCCTGATACCATATAGATAAGGCTACACTTTGCTGATGGAAGCAAGACTATTTGAATGTCAGCCAAGTGCCAATTTTCATGATAATTGATGGCTGCTTTTAATATTCGGCTGCTTCTTTTTGAGTCGGGCGGTGGACCATTCACTGACCCGTTGTTATAGGAGATTGTTTTAATGCCCCAGCGTAATGACGACTGGGACAAATACAGATTAATGTGTTGGTTTCTGTAGTAAATCACATCAATGGAGTTGTTTAATTGCCCAGAGCCAAGCTTTCAAAGAATGTGGACACACACTGGTAATGGCCCCCAAGTGCTCCAACAGATATCCAAAGTAGGTTTACTCACTCCATCACTGCCTGCATTATCAGAATGAAAATAGTGCAAGCAGGTCTTATCTTGTTTAGGTATTCAGATACATAACCAGGCACAGATGACATTACTAATGTCTGGAGTGCTGCCGTAGTCGGGGAGACTTCTTATGTCTGATCATAAAGTAAGGACAAAATCCAGGGCTCAATATGGTGCCTACTGTGAGTTCTTCTATTATAAAAGTAATAAATTAAGGTATCTTTAACAGTTAAAATGAAATGGTTGGCTATGATTTAGGTATTCAGTTTGTATGATGCCAGTTGCTCTATATCAATGTCCATTACTTGATTTACTTTATTAATTAGTGCTGAAAATTAAAAAAAAACAAAATGTGACTAATATGGCCACTCTTCTTTTTAATAACAGTCATAAACTTTCCATTCATGATGTTTAAATGTAGACAATCAATGTTTGTGCCGTCACAGTCTCCCAGACACTATTCAGAGAGGTTTCTCTTCCCCGTAAATCTCCCGTTTAAGAAGAGCCACAAGTTCTCAACAGGGATTAGATCAGGTGAGGAAGGGGGTCATGTCATTATTCTTTCACCTTTCATCTTTACTGGCCACACAGTGGAGAACTTCCATGTGATGGAGCATTGACCTGCAAAAACATCTTGGTCTTCTTAAAGCAATGCTTGAAGAAAGTGTCTTCTAAAAACTGGCAGTAGGTTTGGGAGTTGATTTTGAGTCTATCATTAACCTGAAAAGGTCCAACTAACTAATTTTTAATAATATCAGTCCATACCAGTATCCCACCTCCACCTTGCTGGAGTCTGAATGGAAGTGGAGCTCTGTGCCTGTTACTGCTCCAGCCACGGGATCTTCCATCTGGTCTTGAGATGTTTCTTGGCCCAGTCTTGAGGTTTCAACTGATGTGTCTTGTTCAGTGGTGGTCTGGTTTAAGCCTCCCTTGCTTTGGTTGTGTCTCTGATCACTGAACACCTTGTACTTCTGGACACTCCAGGTAGGTTCAGTCCTGGAATATGACAGCACTGGAGGATAATGGGATCCTGGTAGCTTCACTTTTGATTCTTCTCAAATCTTTGGCAGTTAATTTGTGTTTTTTTGTCAAGACATTTCTTGTGACCCTGTTGACTATTTGCAACAAACCGTTTGTTGGTTCTCTGATCACGACCCGATATCTTTCAATCAATTTCAAGAGTGCTACATCCTTCTGAAAGACTTTTTAATTTTTTAATTGAGTCAATTCTGCCTCTTTTTGGCCCATGTTGCCTGAGTAGGAAAAGAAGCTTCTTATTAATTCTGCACACCTTGATGGTGATCTCCTTAGACCACACCCTCCTAAATGCATTAAAATGACAAGAAGGTCTGGCTTTTGGGAAACAATATATGAAAAAATAAGGGGTTGGTGAAAACCAATGCACAGTACTTTCCATAAAAAAGACCCATTCAAACACAGGTAGAACATGCAGAACCCACACAGAAAGGTCTCAGGCTTTCCCAGCCATGAACTGAACCCAATCTGGATCCTTCAAACAGGAAGCAACAGCACCACTCACTGCATCATCATACCATCCCATGGATTTCCACTGATTGACAACTCACATAAAAAACACACGGTGTCTCAGGCATCAGCCGCTGTGTTTGAACAATTTCAGGTGATGCCTGTCAGCTGGGGAGCTTGAAGCAGCGCTGAACACTATGGATGTTGGGTTCCTTTCCCCACCAAATTCCAGTATCCTCTAGAATGTTAATATTATTAATATTATTAATATTATTAATATTATTAACATTATGTAATAATATTAAACTACTCAGAATGATCTACAGAGACAGCATTTACATTTACATTTACGGCATTTAGCAGACGCTCTTATCCAGAGCGACTTACAGGTCCTAATTACAGGGACAGCTCAGCAACCGTAGGCATAGGTCCGTAGGCAAGTACCCTACCACTAGACCACCACCACCCTGGGGCAGCAGTGGTGCAATAGGTAATGCTGTTGCCTCACACTGAGAAAGTCCTGAGTTCGATTCCCAGATGGGACGATCTGGGTCCTCTCTCTGTGGGGTTTGCATGTTCTCCCCATATCTTCGTAGGTTTCCTCCAGCTTTTCTGGTTTCCACCATCCAAGAACATGCAGGTCAGGTGGACTGGAGATGCTAAATTGGCCATATGTGTTTCAGTGTATTTGTCCGTGTGTCCGCCCTGCGATGGAATGGCGTTCTATCAAGGATCTTTTCTTGCTTTCACCCTGTGAGATCTGGGATAGGCTCCAGCACCCCCTGCAACACTTAGAACAAGCAGCTAAGAAAATGAGTGAGAGAGAGAGAATGACTTTTGTGATACATGTTTCAAAATGAAGGATATTACAAATACGTGTTACATGTGTTATTCATGCAACCAAGATAAATTAGGCTGCTCAGGAGGAAAAGGCCTGACCTTTATCACTCAGTTATCAAACTCTTTATAATTTTACAATCAGTCAAGATGATTGCATATAATCCAGAAGGGTCTGTTTATCTTGGATAGGTTAGAGTGCATTTCCAGCCAAATTACCCCGTAAGTCTGTTTTACTTCTATTTGTCAGAGTGGATTACCTTATCTCCAGCAACTAAGGCTTTGCCTCCATCAATCAATGATCAGCTTTGGTGTATGAAAATGAGAATTAATGCTTTAATGAAGTGAAAGTGACTATTTTGTCTCTAAGAAACACAGCACACAGTGAACCACAATGAAAGTGACCTCTGCATTCAATCCATACACAATGTAAAAGTAGGAGGCAGCAAAATACATTGCCCAGGGAGCAGAGCTGGGGATGGTACCTTGCTTAAGGGTACATCAGGGCAACCTACTAGGCCACCACTACCCCTATGGGCCATTCAATCTAGAGAAACAGTAATAAATTGAAAGGAACTGCCAGAGATTTTCTTTCAGAAACTCCAGAGTGGGATGATGATCTCTGTAATCCTGGGACGCAGTTTGGGCCAGTTGACAAAAACCCTCTATGCTTTGCTCAGGCATATGTATGCTGGGGGGCACCCACATTATGAATAAAGGTGGTTCCACAGCCAGCATTGCACCAGTGATTGCTGTAAGTTGCGCTTATGAATTAAACATCTGCCGGCCTCTCGGGTCTGAAGGAGGGGACATGTCTAAGCACTTTCATATTCTCTAATTGCTCATGTAAGACAACCACAATAATACAAGCAGCGCGGGACAGCGACCCAAAGAGAGAAAGTAGGCCGGGTGGGGTGTGAAGCACACCGACAGCGCAAGTTGTTACTGAGTGGATTTTTGAGCTAAAGCTGCTGTAAATTCCGGTGCCAGGCATGCAAAGAACTGATTTTTTATTTTAACTCTTCCCCTGAGGAGCCTCAAAAGATGCAATTTATATATAAAAAAAAAAAAAATCGAAATCACCTAAGAACACAGTGTCTGGCAAGATAAACTCATTTTTTTGTCCCAGAAATGAACAGTGAGGTCTGATTGAAGCATTAAGATGCAGTGCCAGGTCCCCTGAATTGTTTTTTTAATTTTTTTTAATGTGCTGTAATCTTTTCTAATGGGGCATAAAGATCATCTGAGTAACAGAGCTTGACTTAATATGTTCAATTTTTAATGTTTTATTAATATTACTTTTGAATTATGACATTTGGGTAGGTATTTCTACAAAAAAGGATCATCATTTCTAAATGAATGACCTTTTTTCTAACCTTCATAACCTACAGATTGAAAAAGTAACTGCATCCTTAAGACCGATCTATGTGAATGACCTCTGTTCCGGTTGACTATTTATAACGTCAGCATAGGACATTCCATGTATATGAAAGTAAAAGTGACTATTTGTCATTGTGAAACACAGCACAGCACTCAGTGTACCACAGAAGTCCCTGATGCTGGGCTCATATGTAAAACCCAAGGACAATAAAAGAAAAGGTGTGAAGGGTAAACACAAAAGACCCGACTGATGCCAACCTCCATTCTCAATGTCCACTGCTTTGGAAGTACGTTGTTTCCAGTCGGCTCACAAATACACATACAACCGTAACAGCTCACCTAGCAGGTCTGCGCACTGGAATGAGATGCCAGAGCGAGTGCATGAGTGGTGAAAGCTCTTTTTGTTTAATCAGTTTGCTCCTTAACAAGATAAGACTGTCACATCACATTAGCTGTGATCTCCACCACGGCTGCCGAGGAACCGCAGTGGCTGTGATTTATGCCACGCCTGGGCTGTGCATAATGCCACATTATGAAGCAGTCACTCTGTTTTATATAGTTTTCCTAAAGCCATATGAGCAGGATGGCTTGTTGAATTGGGGGGGGGGTGGGGGGGGGTCGCTCCTAGTTTTTATTAAAAAAGCTCTGCAAATTTGCCATGGGTTGTGACTATTTGTGCCATGATAGATTGGTCTATCCCGATTATCCCAGTCATGGTTAATAAAACGTGCCAGTATGGTGAGGATATGGTCAGTACAACAGCAGGATGGGGTAGATATAGGAGTACGATGACAGCATGACTGTCAGGAAATGAGGAAGAAACACAACTCTGAAAATTTTGGAGGATGGTTTGTTGCTAAATCTAACACGTTAGCCCTTCAATCCAGCTGTTGGGAGAACTTGCGACTTGCTCAGCAAATGGAGAACTTGCTTTTTTAGAACCAAAGCTCTGATGGCTGTATGTATGTGAGGTAACAATGAATTAGGTACAGTTGGATGTTGAGTTATGTATCATGGCCAGTAAGTAGGGTAGCGTCTGATGTTGTAACTGTAGTGTTTTAAGCATCATGTAGCAGTGGCATTATGGGATATTGTGCTAGACCACATTCAAAGGCCATGTTTGAGGATACAGGACATGTAATAGGTCCTGAATGATAAACCTTTCATACAATGTTTTATTAAATACATATCGCATAAGATCAATATTATATAAAAATACGAAGCTGAAACTGGACCCTTAAAGGGCCCCTTATTACAACCGGCCCATAATGCAGTGCATGTTTCTTGGCTGGATTTTCTGGCTTAAGAGTTTGTTTACTAAATGCACCTTGGAGATGATGAAGTCCTGTATTAAAGCAGCTCCCCAGCCTCCATCTGCCCGATTGTGCTCGAGTGGAGAGGCCATTTTGGTAGAAAACTCATTTTCGCCCTCCTAATTATTTTCCATTACGGAGTAGATTGGAATTGGACAGTAATTGTCCGGCCAGAGAAGAGCAGCCCCTCAGCTCAGATCAGCTGTGACAGGCAGACATCTTAGCAGCGCGTGGCTATTAGGAAGCTTCCGCGCGTCTGATCGCTGGGCTAAACTACCCCCTCACGCTCAGGAACTCGGGCGTTCAGAGCAAGGTCATGGCTGAGGCTGTAAACAGACGATATTTCTAGTGAGATGCTTTGTTCTCCACAGCCTATGATGCTAAAGTTGGTATAACCAATGCTGAGGTTCTCATGAGCAAGTAACCGGGCCCAACATTGCTTCTCGGGTGCAGGTCTTATGGCCTCCTGCTAAACTGTGTGTATGGGTTTAATTCAGAGAAAGAATTTACTTGTGGGGCACCATCTGTACCGGGTCATTATTTTATCTAAATAGTCATTAATTTTATTAGCTACTCATTAACTAGATGATGTTTAGCAAAACCTGTTTCCCCCTCTTTCATTTTATGATCTGCTTGTGCAAAATAGGGCGCGGGGGTGCTGGAGCCTATCCCAGGTCTCACAGGGCAAAATGGGAGGAAACACTTTGGACAGGGTGACAGTCCATCGCAGGGCACACAGACTAACAAACTCACACCTACTTTAGCATCTCTACCTGACGTACATGACTTTGTATGGTGGGAGGAAGCCGGAGCTCCTGGAGAAAACCCACAAAGACATGGGGAGAACATGCAAACTCCTCACAGAAAGGACCCAGACCATCCCACCTGGGAATCCAAAAAATCAGTGACAGAATATAAAGCTTAAGATTGGATTGGGTTTTTCTGAGAAGTTTGTTTTCCAACATCGTTCTACAAAAACTGTCTTTTACATCCAATTATAGATGCCTGAAGTGGGAGGGGTCAGGGTCATCTTAGCCAACCAGAACCATGAATGAATTTCTAATAATAGGGCTGATGTTAGGACAATTTTGCCACTTATTTGCCCTTGAAGCCTAACAGGGATCAGGGTGGTGGAGTAGTGGGTAGTGTTGGTGCCTCAAAATGAGAAGGTCCATGTCTGCACATTTCTAGGACATGCACACCAATTTGGACATGCAGAATTCCTTTGGGCCATGTGATGGTCTGGCAAACTGTCCAGGGGTCTCTTTTTGGCCAATGAGTGCCGGTATAGGATGCATCTCCCCCTTTTAACCCGGCTAGAATAAGCAGCTCAGATCAAGGATTGGTGGTTGTTGGGTGATCTACCCCCTCACACCTGAGTGTACAAACACCTAACCTTGAGCTTTTCCTCCTTGATATTGGTGTTCCAGGCCCTGAGAAGCACCCGGAGTTTCCCCGTTCCAGGAAAACTGTTTTTTAGAGGTTTCACAGGGTGCGCTGGGGCTCATCCGTGTCCGATCAGAATGGCTCTCCCGCTCGAAGCCACTTTGACATTCCCGGTGGAACTAACAGGGTCGGCGCGCCTGCAGCTTTAAGGCGGATATGTTCGGCACTGCCAGGGAGCGCTCTGTTAGGATTATGATTTTTTCTAGCTTCTTTATCTGAGCGATGACAGAAAATCCTCTCCAAATGCAGTGTGGTTTTCTGCAGCACCAATCAATAAAAGTCCATCAGAGCAGGTGGGGGGGAAAAAGAAAGACAGACAGAGGAGAAAAAGACAAGGTCTCCTCTATCCTCTTGCCCGTGCATCCCCAGTCGGCGGTCTTTGTGTGCTTCAGGTCGAGGTTATGAAGATGGTAATATTACATCATGGCTTGGCACAGATCCATCACGGAAAAGAGCCTGTAAATCAGTTTTTATTGAGAGGATATTAGTTATAACGGCTTGAAGAGCAGTCGCACCACAGTACAAGCTGCTAAAAACCAAAAGGCCTCGCCCTCTGCTTCAGCCATGACTTTTCTTTTAAGGGGACAAGAAATGGAGGACTGAGACATGGACGTAACTCATTCAGATTCCCTTGTAGACATCCAGGTGGAAAGTGTGGCATGAAAGCATGAAAACCCCTAAATTATAACACACATACTTCAATGAGGGCAGTTCTCTCTTTCACGCTCTCCTTCATTAGCTCTCTCTCTCTTCCTGCTTCTTCCCCCTCCCCGTCTCTCTTTCTCTATTCTTCTCTCAAGTTTCTCTCACTTTTCTCTCATGCACATCCATCCCTTGTCCCATCTGTCTTTCTCTCTCAGTGCCCCATTTATTTTTCCCTTTCTCCACTTGCCTTTTTCTCTCCTTTACTTTATTCTCTCTCATATCATATCTCCTTCTCTTTCTGTCCTACATTGCCCTCCCTCATCAGTCTATTTTCTCTGCCTTTCTTCATTCTCACTCTTTCTCACTCCTCATTTTCTACTCTGTTCATCGTTCTCTCTATATGTTCATCTCTGTCCCCCCACCTCTCACTCTCACTCTCTGTCTCTCTCTCTCTCTCTCTCTCTCTGCTGTTTGTCAGTCCTGAATAAGAGACGTGTCATGTCAGGTCAAGGCAAACTCCACTGACAGTGTTTTTTGTCATCAATCCTGCACATTAATTCTCTCTGTTTTTTCTCACTCTTGAACACCCGATGTCTGTCTGTCTACCTGTCTCTCTGATTTACTCATCTCTACTGTATCGATTTAACTATTGGAAGCTGCGGTTACTGCTTTACATAGTATTTAATTAAAAAGTCATTGTGTGTCAGGTTTAAGTCCTGTTTTTATATTACTCTTATGTGTATAGTTATTACTATATTTCTTCTTGTCCTCTTTCTCTCTCTCTCTCTCTCTCTCTGCTTCACAGATGGGTGGACACTTTGACTGGACTGGATTTTGATCATTGACTGGAGAACAAATTAACCATCTGTACCTAATCAGCCTCTGTGAGTCAATAAGTGAGTCAATATGTTTGTGTATGCATGTTTGTGTGTGTGTATGCATGTTTGTGTGTTTGTATGCATGTTTGTGTGAGTGTGTGTGTGTGTTTGTGTGTGTGTGTCCAAATGTTTATGAGTTCTCCTTGTTTCTTTATAATTTGCAGGAAAATGAGACAAAAGATATCCTTCTGTCTCTTCATGTAATCCCAGACACGCTGGATGATGTTGAGATCAGGGCTCTGTGGGGGCCAGAAGAACTGATGCTGGTTGGAAGGCAAAAGGTGGAAACACCAAATATTGATTTGATTTAGATTTTTCTTTTGTTTGCTCACTTTGCTTTCTGTAAATTGATAAAAATAAACAATCATTTTTTTTTTATTTATATTTCTGAAAGCATTCTTTGTTTACAGCATTTTTTCCACACCTGCCTAAAACTTTTGCACAGTACTGTAGATAGATAGATAGATAGATAGATAGATAGATAGATAGATAGATAGATAGATAGATAGATAGATAGATAGATAGATAGATAGATATACACTTTTATACCTCCTACTTTTTGGAAAGGAAACCTGCAGAAGTACCAACCTTAGGGTTACCATACTTTATGATAAGATTGATGAAGGCAAGGTTTCTTCTGATGGGCAGTGTAGTGTATCCGTTATCTCCTCTGTGACCCCCTTCCCTTGGCATTGATTTCCCTTGCTATACATCTCATGGTTTTACTGGAGCTGACCATTCCTTTGATGGGATGGTGAGCTCTAAAAGGCCTCTTTTGATGTGGTTGGGTCCAAACACAAGGTCCTGACCCCCACTGACCTAATGCACTGGACTAGGTTGAGGTCAGATAAATTGCGACTCCATAATTACATTATTAAGGGGTTATGGTCTTTTTTATTGCATTGATAATCAATTTATCAAACTGCAGGCTGTAGCCATGAAATTGCTAAAGACTTGGCAGGAATTGCATGTTCGTATTTCCCATAAAGGTAACAGACCTTCTTGCAGTCAGGCTCTGCTGTGGAAGCTGATTAGATATAGCTAATCAAAGCCAGCTTGGTGTTTTTTTAGTGCTGTTGCATCTGTGACGCCTTCACTTCATCATGGTCGGGCACTTTCGGAGAGGTAGTATATACACAGCGTTGTCAATCACCATTACACGGCTGATCAGTATAGTACATTGTGACAGGCAGATTATGAGATGTAAACAATGAAGACCTAATTAAGATGAAGTGAAAGCAGGTCTCCATTACAGCAAAGCCTTTCCAGACAGAGTGCAATTTTCCAGAAATGTTCAAAATTGCAGCAACATACTGTCAGCAGAGCTTGCATTTTTATATTTAAAGAACTCATATAATACACTGCCTGGCAACACACTAATATTTCATTGCCTTTAGCTATCACGACTAGCATTCACGATGGTATTGCTTCGATAAGCCTATGCAGTGTCACTGCGTTTATTTTTATCCATATTTGCCATAAATTCTCTCCAGGATCTTGATGGGAGATTCGAAGCATGACGTGTTCTCCAGCACATCCCAAAGATTCCCAATGGAGGTAAGTTCTGGAGGGGGCCAATTCATGTTTGAAAATGATGTCTCATGCTCCCTGAACTGGCATTTTCATCTTGTAAGATGTCTGTGCCATCAAATCCATTGAGTGGAAAAGCTGGTCAGTATATTCAGGAAGTCAGCTGACCTTATATTTTGGGCACATGATGTTGCTGGACCGAGACCTGTTCAACTGAAGCAATTCCAGGTCATAAAACTGCTTGGGCTGCATGAGGGGTGTATAACTTCATCCATATCACTTCTTATCCTGGTGCACCCCTCACTCTGGAACAGGGTAAATATGGACTCATCAGGTCACAGGAACATTTTTCATCACTCCACAGTCTAATCTTCATGTGCTGTAGCCATTTTCACATTTTCCATTAGAATCACTGACAGGCATGTTTCTTAAGGCCACACAACTGTTTAGTCCCAACACTCTGAGTTGTCTAAGCTCTATGTGTAAAGGGATGCTAATACTTTCACTATTTAACTGTCCTGCTGTTCATTTTTACCATTATGTTCCATCCAACATTGATCTTTGATCACAATCATTCGAGATGTTTTTTTTATAGACCACATTTCTCCCTCAAAGATGATGGTTCATCACTATCCTTCCAGTGTTTAATAATGAGTCCTACAGTTCTTAACCCAGTTTAGTGGTTTCAGTGATCTCCCTAGCTATTTTCTTTGCTTGATGCAGGTCAATAACGTGACCCTTCTGAAACAGCGGAACACTTTTCCCAGGACTACAGGATGTCTTCCGACATGGTTGTTTAAGAAATGGGATACTTACTGGATCACTCATTCACTCACTCACTCACTCAATTTTAGCCGCTTGTTCTCAGGGTTGCAGAGGGTGCTGACTCCGTGCAGAGCCACGCAAGCTCCATGCAGAAAGGACCTGGACCATCCCTGGGAAAGGAATCCAGGACCTTCTCGCTTTGAGGCAACAACGCTACCCACTGTGTCACTGTGCCGCCCCACTCACAGTTTGGGAAAAACAAAGGCTCCTTTGCTTAATTATGTCCATTTTGACAACCTGACATATTGCACAGCATCCTGTGTTGGGAATTGATACCTATTAATGTTTGTCTACAGTTCATCTGAAGCCAAAAAAGTGAAAGTCATTGCAAGGTTACAGCACAGCACACGTGAACCACAACGAAATTGGACCTCTGCTTTTAACCCATGCACACAAACACCGTGCAGCAGTGGGCAGCTATTGAAAGCGCCTGGGGAGCAGTGACGGGGATGGTACCTTGCTCAGGGGTACCTCAGAGCAACCTACTTGTGAGGGAATCAAACCCACAATCTTCCAATGCAGGGCCAACTCCCTAACCACTAGACCACCGCTGCCACTAGAGTACAGTACAAAAGAGTACAAAAGCAAGAAGCAGTCAAAGAAACATCACCACAGACCCACCAAGGCATGGTCTTCTGTCCACCTTGTGGTCCCCAGCATCAAAGGTTGTGGGTTTGAATGCCAGTAGGTTGCCCTGAGGCCACTGAGCAAGGTACCATCCCCATCACTGCTTCTGAGTGTCGGATCCTGCTGCCCACTGCTGCATGTTGTGTGTGGTTTAAATACAGAGGATGCATTTCGTTGTGTTTCACAATGACTAATAGTCACTTTCACTTCATTTGAAGCTGTGAGTTGGATCTTCAGGGATTGGATCATGTTGTCCAGCACATGCTTGATCAATGGAGACCCAACCCCAGAGTACCTACTGGTAATTCTACCAGTTGGGGCAATGTAGGGGCAATGCACTTACCAGCTCCAAGGTGTCGGGTGCCAAGATTCAGTTGGCCATTTTGATTTGTCGAAGTCTTTAAAAAGGTTTTTAAAAAGACCTCCTTCATTCAGCATGTCAACACTGTTCGTTTGTCCTGGGCCTTAACATAGACAGAAAGGATAAGCACTTCGTTGCTGGTCATATGGTTTTGGTTCCTCTGTACCATAACTTCTGTGCTTGTGTTTGTTCACAACCTCCACTCGAGCCAGTACCGGTGTTATTTTGGAGTGTGACTGAAGGTCGTCTCCAGGCTCGGGCCTGTCCCGTTATTGTGGCAGATGTGGCTCTTGTGAATGTGTGTTAATCAGGTGCTCGCCGAGGGAGGTCTGTTTGTTTGGAGATGTAATAAACAACCAGGAGAGGTGGCCGAGATGTGTGATGTGGGCTGGGATGACATGTTTGCAGCTCGCCCAGGATCCGCCTGGTCCTTCAAGACACGCAGGCCTCTGTGGCTCCGAAATGAGCCAGAGCCTAACAGAGTGTGGCAGGTATCATGACTCACTCTCTGCCACACAACGTGTAGTGTGTAGTGTGTGTGGGTGAGAGAGGAGGGTTGCTACATAAGACAAAATCCATACAGAAACTGTTAAAACTTCTCGATTTTTGGCCTAATTATTGCAAAACTTTAGACTTTAGAGTTGGTTCCTTCGCTCCCACAGTTATGAAATGCCTAAAAGTACTGCAGGGCCTATAATGGTTATGGTTGGTTATTATATGATTATGTAAAAGATGAACGTGGGTGGTTTTCCCGTGACACTGCTGATGCGTGTGTGTGTGTATATCGCATCCCGCTAAACCTATTAGTGGTGTAAAGTGAAAAAACACAATCAGTGTTTTGCACTGGGGGAAAACTCTTCAATGGAACACACTAGAAGCACCAATTTCAACTTTCAAAGAAAAGAAAAGGATTGTAGTTTTACCAATCTGTTGTTTTGGAATAACTATAAAAGCCTTTATCCACCAAGGCTCCCTTTATCCACCCCATAATGCCATTTTCACTTCAAAAACGTTTGTTAAATGGAGCAGCAGGACAATAAAAAAGAAATGGCTTGCTATTTATGGCTCTCTCCACCAAAATAGAAGTCCACCACAACAGCAAAGACAGTCTGGAATAAGGACAAGACCAATCTTTAAACTTTAGACTTTAAACTTTCAGGTTACCCAAGACAGCTGGCACTTATTTTGAAACAGCCTTCATTGAAAACATGACCTGATGCCACATCACCTTCGATCATTATTTTAAAAATCTGCTACCACTTTCTTCAGTCTTTAATTATGATATCTGCTGCCACACTAGGCTCTAAGCAGCTTTCAGCCTGTAAAGTCAGCTCTAAAGTCAGCTGTCCCTCTCTTTGGCCCTTCTGATTTCATTCAACATCCTACCGCCACTCTGAATTTGTTTGAAAAAAGTCTTCGCCTTTTTCAAAATGTCCATTCTTTGTGCTGCTGCCACTCGTGGTTCAAAACGCCTGCTGCCATTCTTTCAATCAATGAAATCCACTGCAAATCGATGTCTGTATCTACCCAGAACTGCTGCCACTTCACTCTCACACAAAAAAAAAAAATCTGCCATTAAATTATTTCTTGCTGGTTTCATGATTTTTAAATGTATTTTTCATTCATTATTTATTCATCATTTTGCTGCAACCTCTGAATTTCTGCTGCCACTTTTCCTTGACCTTTGTTCACGACATCTCCTGCTGCTCTATTTTCAACCTGTTAAATAATCAACTGCCGCTATGAAATATTGGTTTGAAACATTTTTCCTTTTACAATATGACCAAAAGCGTGCTGCCAATCCTTTTTTTTTTCCTACTGCCATTTGTAATGATGTCTGTGTCCACTAAACCCCTTTACTCAAGATGGCATTCTGTAATGCATGGAGGTAGGATGTAGGCGCGAGATTGATCGAGCTTTAATAAATAAAACACAAAAGATTATCCAAACAAGAATCCTAGAGGGATAAACAGAAACACTGAGAACTAAGACTAAACCAAACTGAGCGAACAAACAAGACAGTAACACATACCAATGAGGTAAGATGTAACAGAAACACAGTAACCAAGCACAGACCTTGGACACTAATGAAGGCAAGGATTTCAAATGCAAGAACGTGGTAATCAAAGGCACATGACACAAAAAATAAGCCAGGAGTCATGAAACTGTCCCACACATTAGGGCACTGAAGTGTAAAACTCATTTTTTACTACCAAAAACAAAACTGTAGAATAAAAAGAACTGCTGCCACACAGCTGCCATATTGCTTTCTGCTGCCATTCAGTTTAACGATTTTAATCTGCCGTCTTGTTTTGTTTTTTGATTGTCTCATTGTTTTTTGTTATTCTGCTGCCATTCTGCTTTTAAAAATTCCCTGCCTGCTGCCACGTAATCTTCATTCAAAAATTCATGCTTCTGTTTTTCACTTTTTATTCATACTTTCATGCTGCCACCCTAATTTTGGTTAGATTTCCATTGCATTTTTTGTTAGACTTAGTTTTCTGCTGTTAAACTTGCACTCTTTTCTTCAGAACTTCCGCTGCCTCTCTTCTTTGACATTTTATTCAAAATATCTGCTGCCATTCTACTTTCAGCCTGTTCATAAAATCATCTGTCGGTGTTTCTATGTTTGTAACTTGCATTTAATTTTACAATAAACAAAAAATTTAAAATAAACTACAGCTGTCACACAGCTGCCACATTACTGTCTGCTGCCACCCACCTTTAAATATAGTAAGCTACTTCCTTGTTCAAAAATCCACTGCCAATCTATATTTGTTTCCACCCGAGGCTTCTTTGCTGCTGCCATGCAGCTTTGAACCTGTTTAGCCTTCCTTTCTCCACATTCACTCGTTCAACTTTTACACGTTCACATCTGCTGCCATTCAAGTCTCTCCCTCCAGCACACATCTGTTGAGGTTCATGCTCTGCTTGTGCAGGTCGAATGCCGTTCAGCTCTCGCTGGTTCCCGCCTGTTTCTGCTCAGCCGTCATTCATCCACATGTTCTGCCGAAGTTTGAGCTTTTATTCTGTCCCGCTTGTCAACTCCAGTAGCTGTACACAAGCATTTCCCTCCACACAGCACCACCGCACTGGAACTAATGAAGTAGGCTATTCTCTAAAGTTTAGAGTCCTCAGATGTGCTGATCACGTTATGAAAGTTCAGATTAAACATAGTTAACCATTGCTGGTGGATCATAACCAACAGAAAATGCTGTTATTGCCAAAGGAAAGAAAGAAAAGGAAAATATCATGCAAGTTTCAGCTTTCGCTGGTGTCAACAAAAGATGTCCTATCTCATTAAAACAAGAGGAAAGCCTAGAATAATTAAATAATGATGAATAAATAAATAAATAAATAAATAATTGCTATTATTGTTGTTGTTGTTTTGTTGCTGTTATTGTTGTTGTTATTATTAATATATTTAATTCGATTTTTATTATTATTATTATTACTTAGCATTGATGCATTTGTAAAATGATCATGTTTTTTTTGTGTGTGTTTTTGGGTAGGGGTTTGGATGGGGAGAACATCCTTTGTGAAATTTTGGCTCTTTTCTGACACTGAATTAAATAAGAAAATAAAAATGAAAGAAAATGAAAGCTAAACTCTTTAGAAATTATATTAATTGAATTTCTAATGTAGCCATGCAATTTAATTTATGAAATTAATTAAATTAAGCTTCACTCAAATTCCTGGGCTGATGGCACAGATTTAGAGAATATTTCATGTCGTTTTGTTTTTTGTTTGAGAAAGAAATTGTAGCGCTGTTCCAATGAGGGCCCCTGGGCAAATACTAAAACCTAGCTTTGAACTGCGTGTCTTTTTGAGTCATTTGCAAAATAATAATAGCAATAATAATAATAGTCATAATACCCCAATACTGAATGTCTTTAGGATCAATTTCTCAATGTTAGAAAGAGCTATGGTTGATAGCGTGGTTGTTAAACACCGCTGGAATTACCATGGTGACATGCGTTGAATCTGGCAACCCATCAGAGCCTGTGTTTCTAACTGGTAGCCGGGATCTCAAACACGTTGCCCAATGGAACAACCCGAGACTGACCCCATTCTCATATCTATAGGTCTGTACTCTTAGACAGCACATACAATAATAGTGTAAATGTAAAGAACAATGTGCTCAGATCCCAGAGGGTTAGTTTAGTAATACAGAGGGCAGTATTACCTCTAGGCTTTGGTTTAATATCACTCTAGATTGCCTTGAAGGAGTCCTTTGGGCTGAAATGATTCTGTTATTTATGGTACTACAATTGCTTGCATGTTTTGGGGGCTGGCTTTTGCACTTGAGATTATTCACGTCAATGAGTTTAATCCATTCAGCAAACAAGAGCCACCAGTCCCACGGCAGGCGCGCTCAAATTGCACTCTAACTCTGATGGGCTGATCAATTATTAAGAAGCAAACAATACAGTCATTTAGAAGCCCTCCTTTCTCGATTTACGAGTCTTTTATTCAGCAGGAGTCCCATGCAGGAAGAGTGATGCTTTCAGGATATTGATGGAATCTTTTGGACACCATGATTTATCTTCACCAGGTGAATTCATACTTTTGTAATGTTTTAATGTGATTAACTAGCAATCACATTTCCATGCATTTCTTAAAAACAGTCAGGATAGTCAGGAAAGAAAGGTTTACTTTTGCTTACACTGACCTAACAAGGCTACTGTAGATTCACTAAAGGAAGCCGGTGTTTTGCTGCAAGTGAGTCATTTTTCATCGCTTATTAAATCTTTTTATAGCTCCTTAAAATTATTGTTATTTGAATATTTATTTTATTGTTGTGTTTTAATTAATTTTTTTTTAATTTATTTTAATTATTGTATCACGTTCAGTCACAAAATCAACTAAACATATCACTTGCTTCAGATGTATGCAGCTGAAATCTCCTTTATTATTATTGCTTTACCGGCTAATGCGTTTAATAAAAATGTGATTCGAGTATTTCCTTTTTTTCTTCTGGATGAAATCGCTGGGGTGTGTCACCAAGGGCCCCAGCATGGTGGAAGTTTATTCTCCAAAATTGAAACAGACTTTCTTGCGTGTTTTCTGAGATTACCTGGAATAATGTGCTATGAAAACAGTAGAGCTGTGAAAAAAGCTCCAGCAGTTATTTTTGCTTTATTGTGTGAAATGTTGCCAAATTACAGCACCATTCAATAGAAGGAAAACGTCTTTTGAGCATTATACTGTTGCCAGATTACAATCCATTCACCAGCCAATGGCTAAGCTCTCCCAAACCTCTACGTCCTTTTGTTCCCTGCATGAATCAAATAGAACCTGAGCCAGAAGAAGAGCGACCAGGAGCTGGACGGAGACCCAGAATAAAGCATGAGAGAGAGAGAGAGAGAGAGAGAGAGAGAGAGAGAGAGAGAGAGAGGCAGAGCTTTGTGTACAGATGGGATCAGGAGCGCTCAGTGTGCTGAATAATCAGACTGGGAGCGTTTCATGCTTGACCTTTCCAGGCGGAGAAAGGGGCCGAGGCGAAAGCGCTCGGTGCAGAGAGAAAGAGAGAAAGGGGGAGAGAGAGGGAGAGAGAGATAGTGGCCCTGAACTCGCCCTCTATTCTCCCTCAGGCCTCACCCAGTCACTGCCAATCTCCATGACATTTCAATACTTCAATGAGAGGTCGCGCAATTTTGTAATGATAGCATCAATTTGAGGCCGCAGGACATGCCACTCAGGAAGCAGCGCGCGGGACAATGGGGAAGTGAGGATTTAAGCATTTAGCAAATGCCAAGGTAGTAAGAGAGTCAGTGATAGGTTCTGTGCTCAGTTCCGCACCTTCCTTTAATGTCCCACAATCAGCTAAACAGGATGTGTGCAGATAGCAGGGTGGAAATTCACTCTTTCTCCTGTTTATCCTTGAGTTCAAGAGCAATTCAGGCCTAATTCATTCTGTTCACAATTAATCCTGCTTGCATATACCACTGACAACAACATCCGACAGTCTACACCATAATAAAACTTTTATGCATTATCATATATTGTATTTTTAAAATGCCTTATTAGTGATTAATATCAAATTTTAGAATTCAAAATACATGTACACATTAAATTAAATAAATTAATTTATTAATTAATTTATATAACAAATTCTAAGGCAAAAGTCAAAAAAGGTGAAATAAAATGTAATAAAATGTAATTAAATTTAATTACATTTCATTTCATTTCATTTCATTCACCCACAATTTCTGCCAAAATAAACAAGTAGGTTTAAAATTAATCAAGACTTAAATAAATGTGTAAATGTATATGTATATCTTATTTCTTATCCATAATAGTTAAATCACAATTTTTTGCAGGGATATTGATATAACTGCTCCAAGTTAGAATAATACTGGCCCATTCCACCTATAAAAGAAAAGGATCTCTGCTCACTGATGTGGTGCCACCCTGGAGAGCTGAATGTGCCAGCCTGTAATTGCTGGTGCATGAGCCACTCTTGCACCAACAGTCTCCTGCCCACCGTAATGGCTGTCTGGATCCTTCAGTATAACAGTCAGAAACTGTGCCCTTCAGGATAGAGGGGTCCTGGAGCAGAAAACAGCCGAATGTTAAAGGACATTTCATGAGCAGTAATCATCTGAATACAGTCAACTAACATCCAGACCTCCTTCACTCTCTGACATTGCAAGAACATGGCTCAGTGCGCTCTCTTCATGGGATCCCCAGGTTTTCAGCCTGACTATGTAACCTTCATCGAAACTTGAAGGCACGACATTCATAGAAAGGTGCTGCTAGTGTGTTCATTCTGGATCCAGTCAGCACCTTTGCTGACATCCAGATCTACAGACGTCCAAAAGTTGGACACCACTAGCAAAATAGCATATTTTGGGATTATCTTCTAAGACACACACCCCTAACAAAGAACTGCATCTGTACATTTTAATGCATAGTGACTGGTGAGCTGAAATTAAAATAAATGTGATAGCTGCTATAATAATAATAATAGTAATAATAATAATAATAATATATAATTAATTGCTAAGGAATTAAGAGATTTATCACATAGACCTGGGATGTTCTAACGTTTGCATTTGACCGAAGGCACAAGTTTTGATGATCCTTGACACAAAGCCTACATCTGGGACTGGTGAAATTTGGTCTGCAGGCATGGTCATCTCCGTGACAGCTTGCCCAGTCTCATCTGGTCTCTGCTGCTTTCATCCCTCCATAGAACCCCCTCATATGTTGAGGTTTCAGAAGTAATTTTCTGATGGACCAAACAGATTAGCAAATGTGATTATAATAATAAGCTGCTTTATGATTAACATACCACACTATGAGATCCTACAGGACAACCCACTCAAACAGTTTACTCACTGGTCATCATAAATTCATGTCAACTGGAAAATTATATATGTGCAGCAGCTCTTCTTGTGGTTTTGCTCAGCCCAGGACTTTCAATAAACTTCCTGCCAATGCCCTGTTTGTCCGGGGTGGGGGGGGGGACTTCAAGGCTATGGCCCATTTCAAGACTATGGCCCAAAATTAAGCCTTACACATTTTTTTTCGCTGTAAAAATCACTTTCGAATCCCAGACCAGCAGTTTGTCCTGAGGTACCCTTGAGCAAGGTACTGTCCCCATCACTGCTCCCTGAGTGCAGGATTTGCCTGCCCCTGCTGCACGGTGTGTGGGTTAAATGCAGTGATTGCATTTAATTGTGCGTCACTGTGTGCTGTGTTCCCAAAGACAATTAGTCACTTTCACTTTGTGCAATGAAGTCTTACTTTCCTCCTGGGATGTCAGCCAATGCCTTTAATTAAACTAACGCCGGTCTGAGGTCACTCTACTATCCTCCGCACATGTGCTTAGTTGTCTACACACTGTAAGATGTCCACAGTTCGCTGCCTGGTAACAGCTATGATGGTAATAAAGGTCTTTCTTGTTCACTTGTTGGGTCGACTGATTACAGGCACTATAAATATGACTAACTTCATTAAAGTTAGCTATAAATTTTATTTGTAAATGTATAATTATTAGGGACAGGGATGGCATGATCCTGTGCAACCACTGTTTAACAAGAATTCCAACTAATGAAGACGTGCAACTGAAGACATGTTGAAAATGTCCCATTGCGTGTGTTTATACTAAAGACATCAACAACCACTAATGATGCTGGGTTCCTGAGGAGTTGCCCATTTTGAGGGAACGTTTCTAAACCCTATCCCTTGTTAACTGGTTCCAAGGATCAATGGGACACTCGAAAATAAGGACGGGGTGAAAATATGAAGTGTTCCAGCTAATGGCAAAGAAATGTATTCAATCTGGCCAAACTGACCAGAAAAATGAATAACGATTCATATGACCTTTTAGGACTCAGACAGAATGTCTCCGTACATTTCCTTCCAGAATTCGGTAAGAGAGAAAGAAAAGAGTGGAAGAGGACGAAACGAGACGTGGCATGAGACTGAAGAAACCCGACTCTCTCGCTCCCCGGTGATGGATGAGCTATGATGGCCCTCACATCCACGAAGCCTCGCCATAAACATGTCACTACAGCAAAGACAAAAAGAACACTGTTTTACTGGCCTCGTCTGGAGGTCTCTCACAAGTGTGTGCGCATCCCATCTCATCCCTCATTCATTCTCTCCTTCTTCCTCACCCTCTGTCTCACTCACATTCGCTCGCATTCCCTCTTTCATGCTGAATGACAGATTGAGATGAGTCGGATCAAGTGAAGTCACCCCGTATCACTCAACAGTGGCTGCTTTACAGCTGCTGAAGAATGATGTCTTCCTCTGTTTCTGCCTCCACCCACGCAGTCTGCCCTACTGTTTTTTTTTTCTTTGTTTTTTTTTTTTTTTTTTAAGTGGTATTTGGGCAACAAAAAATGAGCAGACAAGATAAAATATCCAGAAGTCCTTATAAATAAATAAATACCTACTATCATAACATTAATAACTGCTTATTACACTAATTCTGTTATTCTATACAAAAATTATATTGCTTATGTATATATACATAGGCAATATAATTTTTAATAGAATAATAGAATTTTAGATTTAATCATTTAAAATCCTTAATTTAATTATAAATACATATATATATATATGTACATTTATATATATATATATAAATATACATGAGCTTTATTTACATCACCTCTTCTGCCTGCCTCTTTAAATCTCATGCCTGTCTTTGTCACTCATTTGAAACGAAGCCCTGGAGCAACACTAAATCATCGGTCTGACCCTCTAACCCTTTGAACTTTGACCGCTTCTTGCATGTCGGCACTGGTCACAGAGCAGCAATAAAGCACCGAGACATTGCGGCCGGGGCAGAGCCGAATCGGAGATGGAGATTTGATGTGGTTTATCATGAGGCAGGATTCCTTTCATGGTTCTTGAGTATGATTCATTCTCAGTCCATCCTCGTTCCGGCTAAGTTGTCAGGACGGACGGACGACCTTGATGAAGCGCATTCCCGACGCTAGCAAAAATGATGCAACAGTTGCAGCAATGAGGAAAGATTTTTTTCCCCTTTTATCGGGGACAGAACTAATTGTTCAAGAGCTAAATACTCATACTCTGATGCAAGCTACGTCATCAAGTCAAAACTTTAGGGACACCTACATGGATGATATTATCTTTTTTTTTTTTTTTATACAGTTTCGCTGGACCAACTTGTGTTCAAGGGTCTTGTTCCAAAACCCAATGATGGTGGAAGGACTTGAACCTTTGGGTCCATTGCCAAGTGTCCTACCACTAGATCACCACCACCCAGAAGATTTTCTCATTTTATAGAGCTCAATCCCCGGAGTCCAAGGTCCCACAAGATGCCACACTTGACTTTACTCTCTAAATGGGCTTTTATTAGCAAAGAGTTCTACTTGAACTGTCCAAGGACTATAACACCAAAAAACCTGAAAATAAACATTAACTTCACTGCTTCACTTTCATTCGTGTCTCTTCTAGTCCTCCCGTTATAGAACATCACACTCAATACACATTTCTTCTCCACTGTTCACTTTCCCTTTCTATTTTTATATCTTGCTATAACTTGGGGGCAGCGGCGATCTTTTGGGTTCGATTCCCTCACCAGTAGGTTGCCCTGAGGTACCCTTGAGCAAGGTACTGTCCCCGTCACTGCTCCCTGGGCGCTTTCAATAGCTGCCCACTGCTGCACGGTGTTTGAGTGCATGGGTTAAATGCAGAAGTCCAGTTTCGTTGTGGTTCACTGTGTGCCGTGCTGTGACCTCGCAATGACAAGGGTTGTCACTTTCACTTTCAACTTTTATTCCACTTTGAGTCTTAACTAAGGTTTTTTTTTTCTTTCGCTCCCTAAATTTTAGCACAAATATTGAACTGTCTACTCCTAACATGCTTTGCAAACACAGTATGCTTTCTTTCTTACCTGTAAAGGAAAGAAAAGGTAAGATGTCCCTTACACAGGCAGAGTGTGTGCATTTTCAGAATCACTCCTGTACACAAAACCCCACACCACTCATGCATGAACCTGTGGCTTTGAGATTCAGCAGCGGAGCTTCACCTCCCCTGCCCAGATGGCTGAGCTTTGATGACCCTGCCGCTTTTCCTCCATCTCGGGAAAAAACGGTTCAAAACCCCTACCGCCTGAAAAAGCTGGGCGGCGTGATAGCCATCACCGGTTTCTGTGCTGAAAGTACCAAGACTGTGAGTCACTGAAGCCCGGCTAGAAGGCTAAAGGGAGTGGACAGGCCTTTGGAAATGCAGGATCTTCTCTCAGGGCCAAATCCCTGATGAGAAGGAGAGGGCCTTGGATTTACTACAAAGCCTCGCCATCCAAGGCCATCTTCAACCAGCCTGTCTCCCTCACCTTGCCTTGCTCTCACAGGCTTTTGGTTAGGGAAGAGAGCGACAGTCATCGAAACGGCAGAGCGGACAGATCGCGGGGAGAAGACAGAACAATGGAGCCTTGGAAAGTCTTGAAGCTTGGGTTTGAAAAGGAGCCTCTGAAGAACAGAGAGATGGAGGGACTAGAAGAGCCTAGGAAAGAGGTGAATTTTAGCATTTTGCGCTTCGGAAGAAGCCGCTGTCGCTGGAGTGAAATTAAAAGCCGAGTGCGATTTGCTGCTGGTTGAGAAGTCGAGCTCCCAAAGCTGAGAAATCCCACTCGCGGAAACTACAAAGATGGCCACCCTTTGTTGCCGTTTCCTTTTTCTCGCATCAAGGCAGCAGGATAAAACAGCCGTTTATTGCTTGATGTACAAACAGCTATGCAGGACAGAGCCCCAATTTACGGAGAATTTGTTGTCCCGCACTTTGGAGTTTTTTTCTTTTTACCAGCAACACAGAGTTAGGGTTACACACTCCTTTCTTAGCCTCCCGCTGCATTGCAGAAGCTCACAGAGACTCGTCGAGGTTTATTTTGGTTGTGCATTTACATGCCCGCTGTGTCCGGAGATCAGGCCTGTGACATTCTGGGTCATGTGTGGGTGTTTTGGCTGGGATTCGGCAGTTCCATGGCTAGGAGCGCCGGCCTGCTGTGCTTCAGCCTGTGGAAAATATGAATTAGGAACAGGATTAAAGAAGGCTGCCCAAAGAAAGGGCTACCAAAGAATAACAGGAATACTTTTGAAACACATATCCAAAAAAGTAGTAAAAAATTCTCAAATGTTGTCTTATTCCTGGCTGAGACTCCAAGAGAATCAGACCAATTTTAAGAGCCGACAATCACAAAAGGTCTGCCAGTTTCAGGGTGATCTTGATCGATTTTCTTCCCAGACTTTCCCCTGCTGTGGGAATCTTTTCTTCTGGGATCTACTCAAAGTCCAGTGAGGCTGTCCCAGTTTTGAACTGTTAAAATTTTCAGTATTTGCATATACAGTACGTGCAAGGGTCACTATGAAAAGAGGGTAAATGAAAAAATTCAATTAGAGCCGAGCTGAACTGAATGCATCATTGTGTGCAGAAGAAGTGCTGAGCCTAGTGGCCAAATCAGGAGTGAAGTGGATTACAGAAACGGAGGAGAAACCTGTCCAGTTAGGCCAAAAGAAGGAATAACTACAGCGAATTCCTCACTTTTCACCGCCATGTTGGATTTGATCTAAAGCTACATTAGACCTGTGAAATCCTGCAAACAAGTTTCAAGTTTTGGTTTCAAAGTTACAATTCAGAGCTGTATGACTTCAGGTGTTTATTGCATAATATTAATTACAATTTTGTATTGATTGGACAATATTTCATCAGAGATTTCAAAGAGTGAAAGCTAAACTGTGATGGTCTTGATCAAAAATACATAAGCATATAAATTCCAATGTATAAATGTACATATAAATTGCAGCCCTACTGTAAATGTGTTATAACAGGTATGAAAGGCTTGATCTATTAAGATTATTCCCACCAATGGAAGAGGATTATTATCACCAACACTTATGCGGTGGCCTGGTTTTTAGCGACTAGCCCCCAGGATTAGAAGGTCGTGGGTTTGAGTCCCAGATCAATAGGTTGCTCTGAGGTACCCTTGAGCAAGGTACTGTCCCCATCACTGCTCCCTGGGTGCCAGATGTATGGCTGCCCGTTGCTGCACGGTGTATGGGTAAAATACAGAGAAGGCATTTCATTGTGGTTCACTGTGTGCTGTGCTGTGCTCACAATGACAAGTTAGCACTTGCACTTCCACTTGCATTGATACCTGTACTGAGTCGACTGCATATGGCATCTGCAATAACATGTAGTGTTATTTTTAGAAACTCTTTTGTTCTAAGTTTGAAGACATTTTCCTGAATCCAGTCCCTCAGGGTCTGGGAGTGGAAAGAAAGTTCTCCACTGATGGACCCAGAGGAGTGGACGTGTGCTTCTTCACAGAATGCAACGCATGATTATTGGAATTCACCAATGGCTATAAATAAATCAAGAGAGAGATAGAGAGAGTGCAATGGTAACCTGAATGGATGTTTTTCCCTCTCCTGGAGTCCATTAGCCTTATAAAAAATGAAGACTTGTATTGCGGGTGGACAATAGACGATCAGAGCACCCACTGTTCAACAATAACTGCAGTCCAAGCACGCAAACCAACCAGCCTGCGATAAAACCTCACTTGTCTTTGCTTTTTTTGGAAAAGCGTTTTTGGAGTGGCTTACATGAGGCTGACATCATGCAAAGCTTGCTGGGAAAAGTTTACACTGCATTTGCACTCCCAAAAAAGTCCAAAAATATTTATAAACTTGGCTCTCTCAGAAAATGACTTCCAAAAAGCACTTTTTCTATTTTTTTGTTCTCTTAAGTTGAGAAAAACTTGGGTTACACAAACTGTGATTTAGCTTCATGCAGTCCCATCAAGGCTCCCTGTATTTGTATGATGTGCTGATGTGCCAGACATCCAGGACCGGTCCAAATGTGACCTTTTGCATAACGATCCCATCTCGTAAAGAGACAAAAAAATCTCAGTTAAGTTCACCATTTCCGAGCAGTGTTGCTCGGTTGTGTTGTCGTAGTTCAGTAAAAGCAGCGCTGATTTGCTATTGCTATTCAATTGCGGAAATACTGCTGCACTGTTTCCCAGCTCAGCATTGATTGCTTTATGCTGTGAACAAAATTGATTCAATTTGTAGTTGGTTGTCAGCTGCAAGTGCTCCGGCTCTAATGGGACATGCCGCAGTTTTAATCGAATAGGAAGTTCAGTGACAGATCATTAGGTTGTTGGAATTTAATCACAACTTGTTCTGTATGAGTCCTTTTTACGGATGTCTTTTAGGACTGGAGGGCAAGGCGGTAAAGTGTTGTTTCACATTGCAACGCATCGAGGCTACAATCACGATGGTGCGATAATAGGCATCGGTGTTATTTTGGGCTCCTTTTAGCAATTTTAAATGGGGTGATGTTGCCAACCTCACAATACTGTCTATAAATTCTGGTTTGAGAGTTAACTTTCATACTTTTTTATTATTTTTTTTTATTATTTTATTATTTTTGATGCCACCAGTTATGCCTACATTGGAACTATGGTCGAAGCCACAGGGCAGTGGTGGCCTAGTGTTTAGGGACTCATAATCAAAAGGTCACAGCTTCTGGCCCAGTTGGCTACTATGAGGTACCCTTGAGCAAAATAACACTGCCCAACATTGCTCCCTGGATTCTGGATACATGGCTGCCCCCTGCTGCACTGTGTGAGGGGTAAAATACAGTGAAGCACTTTGTTATCACTTTCATTTTCAAGGGCAGTGATTCCCCATTCAATAGCTCCAAGCCATGAGAGGCATAGTATCCATGCATTATCAAATCATCTTATCATTATCACAGTGACTGAGGTATGCTGGAGCCTCTCCCAGCCATCATAGGGTGAAAGGACACACCTTGGAAAGGTTGCCAGATGATTGCAGGGACAACCATGCAGATACGGGAAGAACATGCAAACTACACACATTGACCCCTTCATGCTGTGAGGGAACAATCATAACATACATTATAGAAACCAAGGTCATGGAAGTGTGCCATCTAATATATATATATATATATATATATATATATATATAATATAATATATAATATATATCAATATATAGTATAATATATTGCTGGTTTAATATATAATAAACCAGCAATATATAATATATATATATATATATTGGTCACTTCAGCAGCCATCTTGCTGGTCAATATATGCCTTATATCCTTTCATTGTTTTTGGCGATTTGAGCAGGACATTTCTGATTTCATTGATGGATGTTACAGGCACATACTTACCAGTAATATTATAAAATAATGGCATATAATGGCTTGAGTGGGAGGATAGCTGTGAAATAGAGAAGTGTACTGGTTCTGATTTTCAAGAATTATAAGGCTTCTTCTTCTTCTTTTGGCTGCTCCCATTAGGGGTCACCTCAGCGGAGCAACCAACAAGTACCAGTGAGACTGAAAGGAAAGGTTTACTGGATGGTAGTGAGATCAGCTATGCTATATGGGTTGGAGACAGTGGCACTGACAATAAAGCATTCAGCAGAGCTGGAGGTGGCAGAGTTAAAGATGCTGAGATTTTTTCCTTGGGTGTGACGGAGATGGACTGGATTAGAAATGAGTTTATTACAGGGACAGCTCAGGTTAGGCGATTTAGAGACAAAATCAGAGAAGTCAGACTGTGTTGGTTTGGACATGTCCAGAGGAGAGATGAAGATTGCATTGAGAGAAGGATGAGCTGCCAGGAAAGAGGAAAAGAGGAAGGCCAAAGAGGAGGTTCATGGATGTTGTGAGAGAGGACATGCAGGCAGTTGGACAGAAGGAGGAAGATGCAGAGGACAGGAAGAAATGGAAATGGTTGCTTTGCTGAGGTGACCCCTAACAGGAGCAGCCAAAAGAAGCAGGAGAAGAAGTCTTATAATTCTCAACATTAGCCCATAGAATTACTGATAACTGCTTGTAGTTACACATGGGAAACATTGTAAGAACATTGTTAACATGAATGCTGTTATAATCCATGATAAACACTACACTAAGGTATTAGTAATCTCTCTGTGTCACTACAAAATTGTGTGTACATCTATGCGTTCCACTTCAAGTTTTATAATTCCTTTAATGAAGGCTTATACGTTTTAGAAGGCTTAATTGTCAGCAGTATTATAAGGTATTCCGTATGCTGCGTATAAGTGCATAATTAAACGTGTTATGAATGCACAATACGTATTGTAGAGTTTTGTGACAGATTCTGCTCTGGCAAATAAGGTTAGGTGAAGAAATGCATGAAATTTTCAACAGGGCTCAAAAATCCAATCTGTGATGCAAACAGCAGACTGCACAGATCACAAAAACAACCACATCTTTATTTTCTGCTCAAAAGATAAACAGTAATATAATCTCCTCGGATGTTACCGTGCTCATTGTTGACCTTGCGTGGAGGAAGTAATCAAGAAAAGCACCTCCATGCCTGATCACCTACTGCTGGGTGTAGATTTACTCCTTTGTTTATTTGAGGTTATCTTTTGTCCCGTTACTTTTAGCCACTTTGACCAAAAAAGGGGGGTATACAAATTATATAGTTCACCCACTATAAATCATACTGTCAAACTGTAGCTGACATTCTGTACTTTACCATCATATCCAGTTATTTACAAACTACACTGTAGATTCCTTGTAATTATAGGGACCTTTTCCAAAGCCACATCATGTTTCAAAAGATTATGCCTTACAGCCTGCTTGGATACGTGAAGTGACAGTACTGGCTACACTTAAAAGCCTAAGAGCGCTCCTGCTTTACAGGCCTGTAGACGGCAATGAAAGCAGGCACTAGCGGAGGTTACAGTCGTGTGAATGAGATGAAATCATGGAGCTCAGTGCTTCTGGCCTGGCCATTCAGTCCTGCCAGAGCCCTCCGTTCCCCCATGCCATAATCCAGAATGCTCAAATCCTAAACTCACATGACAAACAGGTTTATTGTTGTTTTTTCCTTTCAGAATGAGGTTAAGCAGCTTGGGAAGAACTTACGCAAAGGAAATCAAGGAGGGCTAAAGGTGTACATATAAATATATACATTTATACATTTATATATACATTTATTAATTTACCAGACCCTTTTATCCAAAGGGCTTATAGGCATTTCTTACTGTAGCACTTCCAATGTGCTGATTGGCCAGTACTGCCTGCCCTTCCGCATCTCTTTCATTTATGCTTGATCCAGCAATTTATTTAGAAACTTCTTTGGACTGCAGTTCGGCAAAATTAAGGAAAGCACATTCATTCGACTATAAAGAAGCAGACGAGACGGGCAAAAAAGGCAGACCACCCATTCCCAGGCCCTGCGTGCTTGTTTACTTCCAAAATTGTGGATCAAATCAAATGAACACGGCAAACCACTGACCATCCGTTCATCCATCCATGCACCCATGCATCCACTGAGGTCGGCAGGGTGCTGGAACCCATCCCGGACAGGTTGCCAGTCCATCACGGGGCACACATGCCCCTGCAATCACAGCTAGGGGTCAATTCAGCGTCCCCCCCAGTCCAGGTGTCGTTCATGTCTATGGACTCCAGGATGCAGGGAGGAGATGTGCTGGGAATCAAATCCAGAGGCTTCAGCTGAGGAATTTAAAAGTCATATTCAATGCTGTGTAAAGTTTTTGGATCCTTGCTTTTTGAGGGAATAATAATTAGCCTTCTTTGTTCAGTTCATATAGCCGTAATTGAAATCCCCACCCTTTTTTGACTCCAAGTCACAATGGTCATTTTCCAACAAAGTGAAATATACATGTTGAGGTTAAATTAGAATCAGTCGTGCTTGAGAAATGGTAATGATAAGTGACTCAAATAATAAAAAGCAGGTATATTGTATTTGAGCCATAGAGGGAGCGTAATTATTCTGCAATGTAATATCACCATGGGTTCCCATGCGTCGTAATTGGAGTCAGACTTTTTTCCCCCTATTATTATTTTTCCAATATCCATTTATTCATCCTGTGGTGCTGGCCATTTCCTTTCTATTATGGTGAACTCCACATTAGATGAAACCAATGTCTCCAATAATTACATTTCACAAACTCTCAGTGCGCAGGGAAGCAGAGTGGGAGCCGGCGCTGGGAGGCACGTGGGCGGAAGCCTCCCTCGGATTCGTCTGCGGGTCGCTCTCCAGCAGGCAGACAGGAGCAGGTAGACAGCCTTAAAGCTGTTTATTTATCCTCTCCTGTGTTACATGACCTCACTCTCCTATTGTTTTATTTGAGGGGATTATTTGTTTATCTGTGAAGGCCAGCTGCTTAACTTCACCGCATGCACACGATACTGACTCAGTGATGAGAACAGCAGAGAGAGTTTACTGAGGAGCCAGACATTACACGGTGGCCTGTGTGTGAGGGTCTGCGTGTACTCCATTTTATGCACATATTTATGCAGATATTTTAGTTTCTAAACTTTGCTGCATTAAAAGAGATGTATATATATATATATATATATAAACTGCTCATTTTGTTTGAATTA
Organism: Hepsetus odoe; assembly: GCA_017165825.1. NCBI lineage: Eukaryota > Metazoa > Chordata > Actinopteri > Characiformes > Hepsetidae > Hepsetus > Hepsetus odoe. The sequence continues at coordinate 4,501,286 of CM029370.1, forward strand.
ATTCAACAATTAATAACAACAATTAATTAAGGGGCAGCGGTGGCCTAGTGGTCAGGGAGTTGCCCAGCATCGGAAGACTGTGGGTTCGATTCCCTCACCAGCAGGTTGCCCTGAGGTACCCTTGAGCAAGGTACCGTCCCCATCCCTGCTCCCCTGGGGCTTTCAGTAGCTGCCCCCTGCTGCATGTGTGTGTATGGGTGAAATGCAGAGGTTGAGTTATGTTGTGCTTTGCTGCTTTTCACAATGACAAGGGTAGTCACTTTCACTTTAATTTCATTCATTTATCTATATTTACAGTACTGTGTAAATACAACATTTACATTCATAAAAATTAATTGCAAAAGTTTTTGGGACATTAAGCATTTATTTAGATAGAAATCTGCTTATATTAAAGTGAAAGTGACTACCCTTGTCATTGTGAAATGCAGCACAGCACAACACAATGAAACTCATTTTTCACCCACACACGTGCAGCAGGGGGCAGCTACTGAAAGCTCCCGGGGAGCAGGGATGGGGACGGTACCTTGCTCAAGTGTACCTCTGGGTAACCTACTGGTGAGGGAATCGAACCCACAATCTTCCAGTCCAGGGCAACTCCCTCACCACTACGCTGCCCCTTAATTAATTGTTGTAATTAATTCAAACAAAAAAAGCAGAAAACACAAACATATAAATAGTTACTAATATATAATAGTAATTTCATGCAATTCAAAACTATATATTATATTTACGCTCTCCTCGGGAAATCCCAGTAATGTATAATTAGTATGTTCTGTTCAGTAACTGGTTTGGTTAACAGTAAGCAATTCATAAGAAATCAAGAATTTCCTCAGTATTTTTAAAAACGTATATTTTTTAAAGGAGCTTTAAATTCATTGAATTTATTTTAAGAATGTTTTTTTCATTTATTGATTTTTTAATCTATTGGCTTATTGGAATAAGTATATATACATATATACGTATATACGTGTGTGTGTGTGTGTGTGTGTGTGTGTGTGTGTGTGTGTGTGTGTGCCATTGGGGTGCCACTATGTATAAAACATGTTGTATGTTTTTATCAATGTCACAAAACCATTTTCTTTCTTTCTTTCTTTCTTTCTTTCTTTCTTTCTTTCTTTCTTTCTTCATTTATATATTTATATTTAAGTATTGAAAATGAGTCCCCGCATTCTGCTTCACATATTGCAACATTCATTACAACGATTAAAAAAAAATAAAACAAGTTAAAATAGGAGTGTATAAACGGATGATACGTAAAAAGATGTATGTACAAAACAGAAATAATAAAAGAAAATAATGTGGTAAGAGAAGGTCTTGGAGCTATTTATTAATATATTTTAAATCATTGTTACAGATTTTTCGAAATTATACAACCCTGGAAACGAGGCTCCCATTTCTCTGCAATAACAACAAACTGCTGCCTCTGCAAAACTTACAAATTACATTCAGTCCACACAGATCAATCATAGACCATCTCATAAATAAAATATGTTTGCTTTCGTCCCAGCTATTATATAACTTGGCCTGACCTACTTCAGCGTGTGCAGCATGGAGGTACATCGCAGGAGCTCAGTGACCTTTTTTTTCCCACCAATCACTACTTATTGCACAGGACACTTGGGTTTGGATGACCTCCTCGACGAGTGAACTGGAAAAAGTACTCAGGGCTCTAAATAAATCTCTCAAATACACTCGTCCTGGGCCGTCCTCAGCAGCACGGCTAACTGGTATTTATTTCAAGGCATCAGGAAGTAGCCTTGGTCAGACCGACATTCCTGCCCATCAGAAATGTTTTAGATTCAGAATCGCGTCTGCGAAAATCACAGGCAAGGCGATGGGTTAATGAATTCCCAAGTGGCTTCTTTGCTCCAAAGGCCGTCGGGACAAAGCGAGACTTTAACCAATGGAAAAATAGTAGTGAATCGATTTCTCTTTAAGCTGCAATTATAATGGAATTGTAAAAAAATGGGAGAATTCTGACCTTTATGCATGAGTTCTGGATTTTATGTTGTTTAACATTAAAGCCAACCCTGAGTTGACAAGGAAATGAGTCGTGCTGCCTTGTGTCTTTTATAATATAGATTAAAAATATCAATTATAGGCTTTATATTGGCATTGGTTTGTGATCAAAGCAAAAAACGAAAAAAGTTAATGCACCAATTTCATGCCTCGTCTGCATTTTAATTTCATAGTGCGTAATCTGAAGAAGTTCAGGGTTTGTGACGCCCGGAAAAATGTCATGAATTGACACCACATCCCTTCATATTATCACTTGTAGCCTGTTTTCCTTTCACGTGAGATTGTGTTCATATGTCTCACTCACCTTGCACACCATCTAGCATCTGTGAGCCACTGCTGTGCTGGTATTTTATTTTTTCACTCTAGAGTTAGCTATTAGACTGAGATTACTCGTTGTTTTTCTATACAGTCTCCTCCAAAAGTGCTGGAACAAGACGGCCCATTCATTTGTTTTTGCTGTGGATTCAAGACATTTGGATTTGAGATAAGTGTGAGATTTTCAGTTTTTTAGAAGTAAATGTAATGGATGGATGCGAATCCTTTAAAGTGAAAGTGACTATTTGTCATTGTGAAACACAGAACAGCACACAGTGAACCACAACCTCTGTATTTAACCCACACATGTGCAGCAGGGGGCAGCTATGGGGATGGTACCTTGCTCAAGGATATCTCAGGGCAACCAACTAGTTCTGGATTCGAACCCACGGCCTTCTGATCCTGGGGCCTAGTCCCTAAACACTAGAGCTGCCCCGTTGCTACGCTGCCCTGCCCCTTTGTTCAGCCAGTTTAAAACTTGCATCCCCAGATTGATTGGTCCTCTGATTGGTCAATCCAAGGTTCAATGTGGTTGCCAGTGGTGGCTCAGTAATGAGCAGTTTTGGGTTGAGTATTCTGGATTGATCTACAGTGTCTTCAGGTAGAACAGTGCAGGTCAAGGTAGGATTACAAAACCTCTGAAATGATGGGTATAAACAAACCTCAGCAAGCATTATTAATAATTTATAACAAAAATACAAAGTGCAACCATGATGAACACGAAGGTCTGATGAAGCAGTCAAACGTAAAGCTCACCAGTTAGAAGACAAAGCAAGAAATATGCTTCGCAGGTAAATGAGAGTTATTGGCTCACTTTTAGGCAAGTAACCGATGCACATTTAAGCAGCTTATTAATAATTCTAAAGCATCTATGACAAAATGACCTAACATGTTTTTCATCATTTAGACACTTGATAATTGTGGACTAATTGGAAAGACGTACCACCAGTGGTCATTTTCAATTGGTAGCCATCTATGTTGGGTAGTACAGATCAATGCAACACCTCTTATATCAATACATTTATTGTCTCTCTATTTGCGAATGTATGTTTTTAATGCATTATGTCAGGATGAGCAGATTCCCTGCATTGCAGTGTGAGAATATGAGCTTCATAATCTCTCCATAGACCTTTAATAAGCTGAAGAACGACAATGTAGTCTTTAGGAATTTCACTGAACTTTGTTGAGAAGTGTCAGCAGCAAACATTTTTAATGATGAGTAAAGACCCTTTCAGGAAAGTCCCGTCGTTCTGTTCATTGTTCCGTGGCCGCAGGAAGCTGTGCCCGCACCGGCTCTGACATGAGAGGATGTGCGAGGGAACTCCAGCCAATCTTTTTCCTGAGAATATTTTTCAGAAAAAGTACCTTTTCACCAAGACCTGAGCCTGATCAGTGCCAAATATTTTCTTATCATCAAAAAGCCACATTGTTTCAGCCTCTCATGGGCTACGGCTGACGTATCGAACCTTTTTAATGCCTTATTGAACCTGGGCTGGTTAAAGTGGCCCAGATCAACACTGACTTCAGGCCAAGAAAAACACAGTATTGTCTTCATTGCTCTCCTTACGTCCTAACGATCTTGGCATGGCCAACGGACACTGGAGCCAAAAACACTGATACAAATTAGTGCTGGGAAAATAATATGCAGTATATGTTTTAATTGCTCCACCTGCAGGGCATTAGCTCAGAAGGAGAAGTGGGGAGTATTAAAAGTGCATTTGGTTTAACTTACTGTTTTTGGCTTTGGTGTTGCAACATATAATCCAAACATTAGCGGCGAAGTGAAAAGACGGTATGAGATGTCAGTATGGCTTAGTGACGCGCCTTTGAAGTACTTGACGTTGTTTACATTCTTGTGCATAGTCGAGACTACACACCCTATTAGAAGCACACACACACACACACTCGGCTTGGTGGGACATGATGTTTGGTATATGGAGCACGTACTGTACACCGATAAAAGGTTCTTCAAATGGTAGACTGTGTTGGAAGAAAACTCTTTAACTTGTATATACTCTTAAACAAATATGCCTCCAGAGATGCAGAGAAGAGGCGTGTTTTCTGGAGAGAAGCATTACTGTTCACAAACTAGATAAAGGTATAAAAAACCTTCACATAGCATGAAGATTTCGGTCCAGCTTTGAATTGCCTTTATGTTAGGAATCCATTCGTCCATCCATCTATCCATCTATGCATACATCCATCCATTCCTTTCTTCATCTATATCCATCCATCCATCCATCCCTGCATCCATCCATCTGAGCTGATTTTCCCGTCCGGGGTCACAGGGGGTACAAAAGCCAACCTCAGTGCTCAAAGGGTGAAGGCAAAAAAAAACAAAATTATCCTCAGTCTATCAGAAATACAGTCAGATACACTCAATCTAAGGGACAATTTAGGTGGGTAGAAACCTGAGTACCCAGGGGAACCCCTGCAGACACAGGGAGCATCCAAAATCAGTTCCTTAAATAACCATCCTCTTAAAGATGTTGCCCAAAATCACATAAAAACCCTTCCTGAACTTAATTCATATTAGATCCATGAAGATTAACAGTGGAAATGAGCAAAATTCCCCTATAAGACAATTTGGGGACACAATATTTTTAGATAACATTTATAGAGCTTTTATGAAAATGGTCAGTTTATTCTGATAAGCGTCACTAGTATTAATGGTTTAAGGGACTGAACCTTTAGAAATATTGATGTAGGTTAATATCAATTGTCAGAAAAGACTTATTTTCTAATGCAGCCCCCTGAACACTGCTTTTTAACCTTAACAAATATCCTTGGTTAACATTAAAATTGTAGAAAATGAAATGAAAATTTTGTGTAAGTTTACTATGTAGAAGATTGATTAATGTCATGATGGCATGTGTAAGAGAAGGAGACATGGAGGCGCAAGTGCACAGCGAGAACAAAAGACTTTTACAGGAGTTCTAGCTGTGAAACAACCAACACACCAAACACTGAGCATACAATCAGAGGTTTCCAACCCAAAAAGTGAAAAATGTAGTTCTTCTCAAGTTCAAAACCTTATATAATTCTGCTGAACACAAATGAAAAAAGCTGCAATTTTATTTTTAGATTCCAGAAATAAGAAAATGAAAGCTTTTATTGGAATATGTCCTATAATGATATACATTCAAATCATCCTCACACACTTTCCTGTTTTAAAGAACAATCCATTAAAGTATCTTTTGTATTCTGTTGCACCCATCCAGCACTTTCTAGAACCTTTGTATTTTAACAAAGGAAAGAGTTAAACCCAAATCAGGTAGCGACCACTTTTAACAATTTTTAGCACCAACAGTTTTTTAGCTTCACCTCTTTTTTTGAGTTAATCCTCTGCCTCAGGGCTTATTTTTAGTGTATCCATCACTTCAAACTCCATACCTGCAGCTTACATTACAAAAATTCTCTCCAATAGATGAAAAAAGGTTGTTGTTTTTGGTGAATCAATTTTGCATGAGTAGCATGCATTTGTGCAAGATGTCCTCCAGCACTTCTCCAGCTTTTCCTGTCCTTCTGATGGATCAAAACCGGAATGTTGTGTTAAATATTTGATTGTTTACAATCAGATCAACCGCTTTCAGAGTGGCGTCTCCTTCCTCATAACACACCTCTTTTTGAAAATGAATTATTCACCTGTGTCGTGTTTCGCCGTGCTCTGTCCTGACTGGGCACACCTGGCGCCTTGCCATGTCACAAGGTGTGCCTCATTAGTCTAAAGGTATGTAGATCTGGGTCAGGGTAGAGCCGTCGGTCATTGTTCATCCTTGGTGTCGTTGTGGTCTTTGTTTTTATGGTTTGGTCAGACCATCCTCCAACAGCCCTTGAGTCGCCAACACTCTTTGACTGGGGAAAGCCAGAGCTAGCCACCAGGACACGCTAGCCAGAGCTAGCCACCAGGACATGCTAGGTAGAACCCTCAGTGGGGGTTGGTGACCTCAAGGGGGCATGCTCGGGAGGAGAACTTGACGGCGAAGAGCAAGCATAAGAGATGCAAGCGCAGAGCTGAGGTTGTCGCTCCAGACTGTGTCGTTCTCTGTTTAGTTTGCTCCGGAGACTCAAGTGCGGACAGTCCTCCCTGCTGCTCGGGAGGACAGCTGTCAGTTACTGGCTTCTGCTGTGGCCCTGAACAGGTTGTATCACCAGGCGTGTCTCATTAATCTAAAGGTATAGAGATCTCAGTGAGTCAGGGCAGAGCCGTCGGTCATTGTTCATCCTTGGTGTCGTTGTGACCTTTGTCTGACTGCGTTTGTTCATGCTTGTGTGTTTTATGTTTATGTTTAATAAAACTCCTCTCCATAATCCTGACTCCTCGGTAACGTCCAGTCAATCCCACCTCAGCGTGACAACTTGCAGAACGCGCATTTTTTGCTCAGCAAAACAGCTTTGCGTTGTCTTAATAGACCACCTCAGAGTCCTCTTCACTTTAAAGCTTTTTGTAAAGAAATCTATCTTCATGATCAACAAAATCAGATTGATCAGGAAATCACATAAGAAGAGAAACAAATGGAGCTTGAAAAGTTGCTTTCATCATAGGTTATAGGTCAAAAACCTCACCGTTCTGATCTCCATGCCTTGGGCCAAACATCCCAATCAGTGCTCCACTCGCTGGCTTTAAGCCCAGTCCTTTAAAAGATCTCCTTGTAAATCTGACAGCTTGGACACGCCATCTCAGCGTCTTGGGACTAGACATCCATTAACTTTCCTCAGGATCGAGTGTCATTGCTAGTCTGAGCTAGTTTTAGTAGCGTAGCATGTTTTGAGTTCGAGGTCCAAAACAAAACTAATGGCATCTAGGAGAGTCCTGAGAGGCCTGTAGTGGCGGTATCACTTTCACATTCACCCTCCACAAAAATACCACCAGGGACCACAACACTGGGTAAATCACAGAGCTTGTAATGACGCCACTGTCAGATGGGTTGTGCAGGGCTCAAGAAAGGTCACCACCACTCATCCAAAATATACACTGTCCTTTGGTCTTGGAAAAAAACTCTGTAAGGCAGGAGATGACAAGAAGCTTACATTTTAGATGCATTGAAACCGGGGCTCAAATGACGACATTCACATTTTCACCATTTTTTTTTCAAGTGATCATCCCCTTTCAGGTTTTGTGAGCTCTAGTTGCAATATGCTACAATGAGGACCAGGAGGGGTGAAGACTGCAGTGGCAGCAAATCAATAGTACACAAACCAATGACAGATCATTCCACAAGCTTTTGATTTATATCATATGAAGCATGAAGCACTGAAGAAACAGATACAGTTCCCCATAGGGTACTAGAACCCATGATCAGAACTTTGTGGGTTCAAGTCCCAAACCAATTACCCTGAGGTTCTCTTTAACAAGGTTCTGTCCACATAGGTTACTATAACCCATGATCCGAACTTTGTAGGTTCAAGTCCCAAACCAATTACCCTGAGGTTCTCTTTAACAAGGTTCCGTCCCCAGCATTGTTTTCATGGTGCTGGATGTATGGCTGCTCACCTCTCCACTTTTTGTTTGGAAGATTGTTGAGGTAAGTGTTTAGCATGTTGTTTTCATGTTAGTATCCTGGTGATGCTGAAGGCGGAGTGGTTTGAACCTCTTTATCTAGGCACCTTTTGTCTTTAGGCACTTTAGGCATTTTGGTAAATCATTTGTTTCAATTTCTTTAAATAAATCTACTGAATATGTCAAAGGTGAGACAGTGTGACTGCATTGGTATTGGCATTGAAAAGGTGAATTTTTTGCCAAACATAAAGAGAAGCTCAAAACTTTTGCACCTCCTTGAACTTACGATGGTTTATTCTGACAAGCGTCACTTGAATTGGCTTCATCGCACAGGGTTACACCAGTGGACACTTATAAGCCATACATTTCTGTCTCTTTATTGCTGCCCTGCCAAACTTTCTTTCAACCTCTTGTCCTTTCTGTGCTTCCCATACTCTCTCCTGGTTTTGCCAATGTCACTTACCTGCCATTTGTTTTCCACCTGCCATCCCAGAAAGCCATTATCTCTTGTAATGAGTGGACAGTGAAGTTACTGATGTCACTCTGAATGCACAGGGACATATTGGACCCACTGCCCTGTGAACACCTGCGCTGTACCGACCCCTGCTAAGCCCTCCTATTCCCCCCTATGGCCCCTCCAGCTGTGGCCCCAGTGCCCAGAGAACCTTGGTTCTACCCCCATGTAGACCTCATCATTATCACTCACAGCCTGTAGCAGCTCAGAGGCCTGCAGGGTGCAGGCAGGCGGGCATAGGAGCAGATGTTGCACACTTCCAGCTGCTGAATGCGAGGTGACAGAGGAGACAGGAGCATGGTGCAGTGACAGCAGCTGCAAATCATCACACTCCTAATAAGAAACAGTAAAAAAAAGCCCATGAATGTTTCTAAGACTTTAAAAAAAGTGATTAAATGGGTCAATGTCTCAGAAGCACCACATTTGGTTACACTAAAATTCCTCCAAAAGGATGAATATTTCTTGAAATTTCTTCAGGCATGTACACTGTCTGGAAAGGTAGGGTACAGGTACATTTTGGGATGTCAAAAACAGTGTCATTGTACCCTCAAAGGTGAAAGATTTTAAACTCAACCTTAATTTCAGCAAGGAAAGATTAAGTGGAAATTTTAAACCTTATAAAGGTTGTATCGGGGTAACAAGGTATTTGCAAAGGTATGAAATATGGGATGAAATATCTTAGAAGCTTGTGTATGATGTACATAACACACTTATTTAATTGAAGCTTTACAGTAAAATGACCAGAAATAATCACTGATTAACATTCGGTTTTGTTGTTTGTGTGTTTGTTTACCTTTAAAGAATCAAAACATGAAAAGCTCCAGACCAGACAGTCCACCGTCTGAGCCGACTGTCTTCTTGATTAAACCGACCCTTATTAGACTCTACTTCCTACTTCTGTTCCAGATCAGCTCCATCATACTGGAGTATCTGCGGCCACAAACTCTAATGAACCTCTTTTATAGTAACTCACACTTTACCAGCAATCAGTGCTGAAATCAATTTACCTTGCTTTTTTTCTTTCTTTACTACTTTGGTTGTCGACCAAAGGAGGACGGGTTCCTCTTCTCAGTCTTTTGAGTTCCTTCCAAGCTTTCTTCCTCCAGTTTTAGGGAGTTCTCCCTCTGTCACCTTTGGCTCGCTCACTGGGGGCTGGAACATGGATTCTGTACTGTGGTGCAGTGAGTGACACTGTCACTTCACAGTGAGAAGGTCCTGGGTTCGATTCCCAGGCGGGACACTCCGGCTCCTTTCTGTGTGTTTCTGCTGGACGCTGTTTCCTTCCACCATCCAAAGACATGCACATCAGTTGGACCTGATGAGTGGCAAAGAAGTGAGTGGGAGTGAGCGAGTGGTCTCTTAAAGACCCTGGGAGCATGAACATGACCATCAGAGTCAATTCCCATTGTGAGACAAAAAGTGAAAGTGACTATTCTTGTCATTGTGAAACACAGCACATCATACAGTGAGGCACAATAAAATTCAAACTCTGTGTTTTACCCACACACACTGTGTAGCAGGGAGCAGCTATTAAAAGTGCAGTGATGGGGACGGTACCTTGCTCAAGGGTACCTCAGGGCAGGACTGCTTTTCCACTAAAAGGGAATTGTTTAAACTGCACAGAGAGTTTTGAAAAGTGGGTTCCCAAATGGAACCAAAAAACTGTTTTTCATTTTTTTCTCCAGTAAGAGGCGTGTCAGAATTTGATGGGCATGTTCTTCTCTTTGTTTATTTCCATTGTGCAGCCTCTCCTCTGTTGATGAAATATTCTGTAATACAACAGTTCTGCTTCAAGCTGGTGGAAATGCAGATGGGTTTGCCAGATGCCACCAAAGTTCAGGGAATCTTAAACAAAACTGGCTCAAGAACAGGTTTTCTAGAATTTGAAGGAATACTTCCCAAAACAGCTTGAATAAGAACTGTTGAGTGAAGTGCAGACTCAGCTCGAAAAGAAAACACCCTAAAACCACAAGGAAGAGCCAACAAGGGCAAACAAGGGCAAACGAGACTCAAATGGAAATGCTCCCTAACATCTTGTGGAAGAAGCACTCAGAGGACACCAAGTTCTTTAAGAGCATGAAAAAATTTGACCCAAAACTATGATTAATTACCAAGGGGTACGAATAGCGCTGAAAGAGTTTCTCACAAGCAAGAATTGATAAATGCAATCCCAGTTTTCAGCTCCTATAAATAAAAATGAAAAAAACATCTAGGCATTTACCTCCCAACAATTTACCCGGGCTCAGACCATTACAGAGAAGGTTTGAATCTCCTTTAACGTATTAATGTATTATGAATCAGAAAGTCATGGACTTTCTTTCATGGAGTGGAGATTTAGAATTGTCCCTCCGCCAGAAAGCATGTGTAATGCATTACTCTTCCTTTATAAGAAATGACTTCAGAGACCTGGGTCATTTGAGTATCCAAACATCGCTACACTGGATTAAGTAAGTTCATGCCCTTGGCAAAGCAGCAGGTTTTATGGTTCACTGCAGAATTAAATGTGCTGAAATAAGCTTCTACATTCCTAGCATTGGTCATTGGTCACCCATACTGTTCAAAAAAGCACCATGCAGGTACAGAAAAGCCTAGAAAAGCCTACGGTTGGGATGGGGTGCATGGTAGTCAGTCCAGCTCAGTAAATTAAACTGTAGTGGAATATTGTGGAATTATGTTCCTTAACTAGCATCCCATCAGCGCCAAGGACCTTTTGTTTTTTTTTGTTTTTTTGAGAGTATATAGTACTGTGCAAAAGTTTTGGGCAGGTGTGGAAAAAATGCTGTAAACAAAGAACGCTTTCAGAAATATAAATAATGATTGTTTATTTTTTTATCAATTTACAAAATGCAAAGTGAGCGAACAAAAGAAAAATCTAAATCAAATCAATATTTGGTGTTTCTACCTTTTGCCTTCAAAGCAGCGTCAGTTCTTCTGGCCCCACAGAGCCCTGATCTCCACATCATCCAGTGTGTCTGGATTACATGAAGAGACAGAAGGATGTGAGGAAGCTACATCCACAGAAGATCTGTGGTTCGTTCTCCAAGATGTCTGAAACAACCTACCAGCCGAGATCCTTCAAAAACTGTGTGCAAGTGTACCTAGTAGAACTGATGCTTTTTTGAAGGCAAAGGGTGGTCACACCAAATATTGATTTGATTTAGATTCTCTTTTGTTCATTCACTGCATTTTGTTGATTGATGAAAATAAATTATTAACACTTCCATTTCTGAAAGCATTCTTTGTTTACAGCATTTTTTCACACCCGCCTAAAACTTTTGCACAGTACTGTATAATTATTTGTCATCTTCACAACATGTCAATCGCATGGAAGAGACTATTTGTCATTATGACACACAGCACAGCACACAGTGAAACACAATGAAATGCAACCTCTTTGCAACCCATACACAATGTGCAGCGGGGGCAGTTTCATCCGGGGAAGATAACTTGCTAAACCCACAACGTTCCAATCCTATGGGCCACCACTGTTGGAACAATACATTTGGAACAATATTCCCAAACCGAAGGTACAGATGGTGCACCTTGTGGGTACCACCTTAGATGTACAGTCAGTGATGCTTTCCTGAAAATGCAGGTCATTTTTCCTTTATTAAAGATGTTAAAATTCTGCTTTGCTCTTAGCTTTTAAAGAAAACCAACAGGTTTGGGGCTTGCTGCCCTTTTTTCTCCATCACACACACATACACATTTACATGCACACACTCTAGCATTCATGAAATCAGAGCCAAAGCAATGTAAATGGAATTGCAATCCCACAGTCATTCATTTTCACCATCTTTAAACAAAACATCTTTTTGCTGCTGGCGTAGACGCTGGTTGCAGGGCTTGCCAACACTTGAGCATTAGTCTTAATTGCAGTGGCATTTTGACTGGGACCTGGGTTGCCTTCCAGAGCAGAGCTCTTCCATGCCAAACTCCGGCATGTCCGGGGTCTGACCCACACCCATCTGTCAGTGGAGCCGAATGTTGCGTTGAGCCCCGGCTTAAGAAACACTCTGTAATGAAAAATTGCAGAGCAGTGATTTCAGAGGATGCATCCCAAAGAATCTGCAGAATTAAAGGTCTCCAGCTGCCGGCACAAGCTCCTTCTTTGGTTTTCCCGAGAGAGCCCCTAGTTCCTGCCAACTCTTAACCAAGTCCAGTTGTTTTTGTGATTATTTGGCCTAAACGCTGCACACTATGATGGATTAACTTTGATGAGGAGGAAGGAAGGAAGGCAGTGTCTGGTCACCAAATATCTTAAACTGACCTGCTTCAATGACAGAATCCAGCAACACTTCAGGGATTAATGTTTGCTTGATAGAAGTAAAGAAGAAATCAACATCTTGCAGCCTCATAAGCATAATTCCGCTGAGATGTAGAGAACTTTGATAGCCAAGGACATTCTGGCGCATTGTTTCTGCGAGCCCCCTCACCATATGCCACTGTGAGTTAGGGAGAACCTGCTGAATCGACTATTTGCACTTTTGCAAGTCATGGAAATATGTAGCAGTGGCAGTTTAATCAATATCACACTGATCAAATGTATGTCATGGCATTATAAAATTTGATCCGAGCCTTTCCTTTCTCATCAGCTCTGGGGACTGAACCAGAGCAGGGGGTCCACTGGGGCAACAAGTGGCATAATGGCACTCCCAACCCACACTGCCTGGCCACAGCATCAGCACCATTGGAGATAAAAACCAGTCACTTCCTCCCAGTAACTGAGTTACTAAGGCTTTGTCAATGCATGGTAGAGGGATTTAAAGGGGCCATGATGCTTGTGGGAGAAACAGACCCTGAATGTGACGTTCCATATAATTCACTCTTCTGCATCAAAAGGCATGAGTTAATCAAATCCCTCTCATACTCTGACGTACGCACATATCCTCTCACTCTGATTTCATAAATCAAACGCAACCATAATAGAATCAACCCACTTGCCGTAAACCACTATTATCAAGCATCCATCATAAATGAGACACGATCACAAATGAAACTCTTCCCCGAAGGCACCTGAGAGTCTATATTTGTGCCATTTTTCGTGCGTGTCAGTAAATGGACGGCTTTCACAGGGGCAGGTGGGATTATGAATTCAGTATGCTGCGCCTCTGAGCTCTTTGCATTCATGACACTGATTGGAGGAGTCAAGAGTAGCTGCACTTTCTTGCCACGAGAGATACTAGGGTTGGATCACAGGGGTCAAATGCAGATTTATTATTTCTTCTTTCATGTGCTGACATGTCATTTATGCACAGGAATTTCTCTACAGACTGAATATGAAGAGTCGGCACTCTTTCAGAAATCACCTGAAGCTTCACCATGATCCGGTACCATTGAAAGAAAAACTGTTTTTTCAAAAATCATTTAAAAGTGAGAAAGATCTTCGGTCTACACAGCAAAAATTATTTTCAAAAACATCAGTGGAGGTTTTTTAGGAGCCAGATATGGTTCTTCTACCTCTTGTAGCTCCACCGTGCTGGACTATACCACATCTATCAATGTACAGTTTTCCTCTAGCCAAAGGTCAGTGGTCAGTTTATGACCACATAACTTCTCTAGGCTTGATTCTGCGGCAGTAGAGCCATTAGAGCCCCAGCATATGTGTATAGGGCTCCTCCCCTAGTGAAGGACAGCTGAAAGTAATTAGGGGATGATTCAAATCCTTTTGAAAACTGAGGCTCCTTAACCTGTAGGATTTGGCGTGCAGAGATCCTGAGGGATTTAACAAAGCAGGATTTCTCAGTTTATGCAGACAACAAAAGCACAGAGCCTGTGCAATATGAAAAGATTATGCAGTCCTATAAGAAAACCCTTGACATTGGGCTGAAGTTTTTTGGCTAATTTAGAAATCCTACCTTGGTCTCCCACATATATATATACACCCATTTTTATGTGTATGTGATACTGGGAATGTGTTTGGTCCCCAGGCAATGCCTTGGCCAACGTCACAACATTTGTTTGGTTGACCCCACTTAACCTAGCACTGACAGCGAAGTGTGTTAACACTCCAGTAGCACCAACGAGGCTGATACACTTGCACCAGCACCAAAGTATGCCAGTGCCACATCAGAGTCACTGTTCTGTTGAGGATGGCATAGACATCTGGTCAGCAGTGTTGGGGTGAGTGATGAGTGAAGGGTGTTTAAGATGCAGTCTGGAGTTTTACTCCTACATACCAGACCTGAAAGGCAAGTAGAGCTAAAGTGGCCAATAAGTGTGAGCAACAAGTAAAAGTAAAAAGTTGACGGTGAGCAAATGTTTCAAATAAAAAAAATGTAAAAACTGTGACAGGTTGGGGTGTAGGCCACCTTTATGCAGTGTCTGATTGGCCCTTTGCTGAGCTGGCTTCCGAAGCCGAAGAAATAGAATGAAAAATCTTTATGCTTCATTTGATGCCAGCTTATTCTCATCATTTTCTGTTTTCTCGTTGTATTTATTACTTTGCTTGCAATGTTTACTCTTTTATTTAGAGGTTGCTATTGATTTTTTTTCCTTCTTCTTTTTTTTCACAATATCACCCTCATTTAGAAAAGCGTAAAACCAAAAAAAAAAAAAAAAAAACACTATCCTGTTAACCCAGCCGGCAGGTCTGGGAAACATCATGCCTTTTCTGCTATGTACATCATCCAGTCCACCCCCCCTAAAATCTGCTTGCGAGATCATTTGCAAATAATTACCATCAGCAGATTTATTTCACTCATGCCCAGGTTTTTAATTAAATAACATAGTGAAATTAATTAAGATTACATCCCTTAGCCAGACTGAATCAAATGATTGCATCTCTCCCGGTGTGCGTGTCCTGGAAGCAAATTCTCTTAAAAGCCAGCGGAGGTGGAGGTCATGAGGAGGGGGGTTGCTAAATTTTCATCCTGAGTCAGGCCGATTTGCCCAGCTCCCCTGTGTGTTAGCGTGTGAATGTGTGTACAGAGCCACATAAGACCACTCCATGTCCTACCAAAAGTAATTTGCTCCTTAATCCTTCTCGTAAGATGAAGGGACGTAAATGAGCTCAAATGGTCGGGCCCCATGCTTGCAGGGGGAAGCAGTTTTGAAAAGAGGAGCATTATTTGATTTCCATAACTGGAAAAGGGAAATTTGTGCTATCACTAAAGATGAGATGTGGTACATAAAGGTTCAGTGGGAGTTCAGGAAGCGGTGGGTGGGCTGATGTTGGAAAATCAAAAAGTGATTTCTCATTCAGCAGATAACTTCCTCTGAACAGCAGGGCTGTTTGAAAATAAAGGTACAGCTGAAAAGGGAAGAAGAGAACTGGGGAAACCGTACACCGAATGTTTCTTAACCTGCAAGATTGTATTAGTTTTTAGTCAAAATTCAACATTAGAGAACCATGTGTGTCGCTTTGGATGTGCCATCTTTAATTTTGCTTGTGGAGATGGGCGCCAATAAGACTATAAGTAAAGCAAGTGACCATAACTAGTATCACCAAAAAGGTCAAACTGAAAATAATGGTAATAAAAATCTAATTAATTATATTTTGCAACATTAACATACTTGAAATTTCATTTCGTTTTTTAATTTTTAATTTAATCTTTTTTAATTTGTTTTTGATCATGTTATTTGACTTTTATCATGACATTGTTGATACAATGTGTCAACAGCTGCATCTCATTATATTTCTTTTATTTTGCTCTACTCACTGCAATTCTGAGCACCCCTGGGTCCAATAATGCCGACACCACAGGTAGCGCTAATAAAAAATAAGTTTTTTATTAGTAACTCATAACTCCGATAGGAAATTTGGTAAAAACATCCAATCTATGTCAAATTTATTTATTTTCCGAAGAAAAAACATTAAAATATAATAGAAATGAAGAAATGAAAAATTTTAAAAATTAATATATTTGCCTTGTTTTAGCTATTCACGATGCCGATTTGAGTTTGATGATATAGAAATGAAATGAAATATCATTAATGTGTTACTATTACTATGATTGTGCAATTATGTAAATAACTACAAAACTTTTCTATTACATTGCAATAAGAATAAAATATAAATTTAATGGCAAATTTTGCGACTTGTTGACAGATTTCTTAAACCTGAGGGTTAAACAAAAGTGCATTGATTATGTAACCGGAAACATTTGGAGTGCTTATAAGGATACTGGTGAAGGAGTGCCATGACCGCTCCCTCCACTCTTTCATTCGTTAAGTCATTATACAAATGACATGAACTAGAATAGTCTTCTTGATCAATGTAATCGTATGGTGGATGGAGGGCCATCAGCAGTATTGTGCACGGAGAAGAGTCTCTGCAGTGAGCTGATTAATAAACGCCATGGCCAGTTTCTGCTCATCAGGACAGTCTGATTCAGAGGCTGATGCTGATGAAGGGCTCTCTGATTACTGGCTCGGTTCTTTCTCATTGTGAGAAAAAAAGTGTGAGAGACTGAGAGAGAAGAGAAAAGTAATGGTGGAGAATGCATTGAAAAAAAAAATCATGGAGAAAATCTACTTTTGCTGAAGTAAATGTGCTCCATCAAGTTGGTGAGGAAAAAAACAGCATCCAAGAAAACAAACTGGGATAGTTATGCTGTGTTTTTGCTCTCCGTGTCATGAGGCTGCAGGTATTTCCACTCTTATTCTAAGCCAAAGCCTAAGCTTGGTTTGATTGGATAGATTTCAGCTGTGGACACCAACAGACATATAAGCACCGTGTGCAGGGAAAATAGTGTGTTCAGTGATATAAGCAGTGGCTCGCAAACTGGAAACCATTATTGAGGCATAGTTGCACACCTTGAAGGTGTTGCTTCACCTCTGGCATAATGCCTTTAACACCCAGGAGGTGTGAAGATACTGGTTGGGTATGGATACCTATTGAGAACACTCAAGCTGGAGTGTTACTGGAGTGAAATTACTAGCAACTACAAAAGTACATATAATTAGAGCTTAGAAATGACTCAAAGAAGGCCGGAGTGTCCATCTCCTTTCTCGGAAGGTGGGTGTCCAGTGTATTTTGGTTGTTTTCCACTCCTTGCAGACACTTGGTGAAGTGGACCAGGTGGGTTTGAGGAGGGAAACCATCAAGTTTTGCTGGATAGTGTCCTTCAGGAACAATTCAAGAACAAAGTGGTTGGAGAAGAGACAGGGAAAGGGTTAGACCGGGGTGATGTTTATCTTAGGTTCAGATTAATGGATGAGGGAAATGAAGATGTATATGCAGGGGGTGTACAAACACTGAAATACTCATTGGCCATGGTGTCTGGTACACCTGTCGTGGAGATCCACTTTAGACTTCAGCCAGTCGGGTACTTTATCAGCCTCTCTCCACCCTTTCAGTTCCTCAATGGAGAAGGACCACCATAGGACGACCACTATCCACATATTAACATGGTGGATTATTCTCAGCTCAGCAGTGACACTAACCTGCTGGTCGTTGGGTTGTGTGTGTACCAGACTCAAGACTTAACCCAGAAATAGACCCCCATTACTCAAGACTCGACTTAAATGCGGGTCCAAGTAACTCAACTCAAGAAGTGACTCAATCTTAGAATCAAGAGACTCAAGATTGGACACAGACTCACAACCCAAACCTGTGTCTCAGCTCACGCCTCTGAGACTCCACTTAAACCCACACCACAGAGATGTGGAGATTAACAAAGACTGCCAGACCACGGACTTTAAACTCAACTGAGACTTACACCCCAGAGATTTAAGACTTGAATCAACTCAAGTCAGCCAAGAGACTCTAGAATCAGCCTGACTCAGGCCAGGGACTGCAGACTCCATTTAGACTCATATCCCAGCGACTCAAGAGTCAACCTGACACAGCCCAGAAACTAAAGACTTGACTTAACCTAGAGATTTGAGACTCAAACCAGAGAGTTTCGATATCTGACACATGGTCACATGTCAGGTATTTTCTGAACACGTTTGTAAAGAGAACCATAAAGATTGAGAGCCTTTAGTTGGAACAGACTGAGCTAAGTGTTTAGGATTGCTGGTAAAGGAGGACTGCATGTGTATTCTAGACAGTGTGCAATAGAGAGATAGCAAGTGTGTGTGTGTGTGTGTGTGTGTGTGAGGCACTATATTGGCAGCTCTGTGCTCTGTGCTTGGCCTGTCTGTTAGTTCCGGCTGGCTGATCTCACTTCATCTCTCATCACTGTGATATCCGTCTGGAGACAGGCCGTGCTCCTGACGACTGCCACCATGTCGGCTCCTGGCCCCTCTGCTGAGCTTCACCACCCTCCCCCCAAGTACCCCCCCCATCAGTTTCCACATCCTGATCCCAGCAACACCACATGAATATGCATTCAACTCCAGCACCCTGCTATCGCAAGCTCTCCACACAGCCTCTCTCAGACTTGTCATATCTTAAACATGCACTCTGAGGCCCGGCCCAGCCAAGCTCAACTCTGATGAAGAGTCATGAAGAGTGATGGAGAGATGCCATAGCATTTAAATGCAATAACATAAATATTATTCCTTTAAAATGACATAGAACTTTGGTTTACGTTCTGTTTTAGGTTGAGGTTCTTTACTCTTTCAGTTTTAGAGCAGCAAGAATATAAAGAGCAACAAAGCAAGAAGGAAAACAATCAGTCACGTGCACAAATGCGATGGCTCGGACTGAATGTCAGGGATCCACAGTATCAACAGAACACTTCCTTTTTCAATTAGCTCAGGTTGAAAACAAACAAAGCAAAAAACAAAAAAGATCTCCATTTTGGTCTGTTTAAGCTGCCCTAAAAAATGTGCACACGATAAGTGGGCCACGATAAGTGGGCTACGAAAAGGTGAAGCATGTTAAACAGAGTTTAACTAATCTGAGTTATCTAGTTCACAATTCTGGTTCATGAAATCTGACCCTCCTAACCACACCCCTTTTGATTTCCTTTCAAAATATAAAGAAATTACTTTTGC
Organism: Hepsetus odoe; assembly: GCA_017165825.1. Lineage (NCBI taxonomy): Eukaryota > Metazoa > Chordata > Actinopteri > Characiformes > Hepsetidae > Hepsetus > Hepsetus odoe. The sequence continues at coordinate 4,520,521 of CM029370.1, forward strand.
ACAGTGCTGTGTTTGCATACTAGTTATTTATTTAATAGTTAATAGTTAAACATGATAAATTAGTGGGCATACTTTACTTGCCAAATAGCAATCACGCATTTGTTAATAGGGGGGCGGCGGTGGCCTAGTGGTTCGGGCGTTTGCCTCGTGATCGGAGAATCGGGGGTTTGAACCCCTTCCCAATAGGTTGCCCTGAGGTACCCTCGAGCAAGGTGCCGTCCCTGTCACGCTCCTCCCTGCGATGGGCTGGAGACCTGTCCAGGGTGCGTCCCCCATCCTCGCCCTGTCTGCGCTGGGTTGGACACCAGCACCCCCCCGTGACCCAGTTTGGGACAAGTGGCAGAAAATGGATGGATGGATGGATGGACATTTGTTAATAATTTAGCTAGAACTGCGGTCGCCTCACAGCGAGAAGGTCCTGGGTTTGATTCCATGGCGGGACGGTCCGGTTCCTTTCTTTCTGTCTGCATGCTCTCCCCGTGTCTGTGTGTTTCCTCCGGTTGCTCTGGTTTCCTCCCATCATCATGACACGCAGATCAGTGGATTGGAAACACTGAATTGGCTGTAGGTGTGTGTGTGTGTGTGTGTGTGTGTGTGTTTGCCCTGTGATGGAATGGTGGACTGGCCAGAGCCCTGTGAGAGCTGGGAAAGACTCTAGCACCCGCTTATTCATTTCTATTAGGGTGTTAATAACCTAATAATCCTCCATTAATAAACTCATAAATAAACCTTGGTGGTTGCTTCGCTCATTTCACAACCATAACTCCAAGCGAGGTTCTGACATCAAACCATATCATACCTATAATTACAGAGAACGGTAACGCAATATATTAATGGCCATCATCTGTCATGACTGCTCATGACACCTTCCATATGTCTATGGCTCCGCAATGCCAGTTAGGCAGCAGACTGTTTAATTACAGCACATGTTCTCCTTAGAATGTACAAAGTCTCCATCTTTCTGAGCAAGTTTCCACGAAGCCTTGGCAGATGGCCCCCACTGTCTTTTAGGAGAACACTAAGGCCATCAAGAGTCACCGAGCAAACATAGCATGTCACCAGCTGGCAGAGAACGGCGAGTCTATTATCTTATTTCCTAATGAGGTTCCTCTGAATTGCATCACAGAGGGTGTTGAAAAGCTGGCCTTCAACAGAGGACAGTGTGATATAGAATTTTAAATGATTTTTTCTGCTTTATTTATGAGCTCTGGTGTCTTCAAGTCATTGCATGAAGCTGACATCATCACCCTGGATCCAGCGCTGGGTCTGTCTATGTTTGGGCGGCTAAACTTTTACCTTCGTCTGAGCTATACGGTACAGCATGCCTTGTCTGGTCCCGCTTCACATCTCTGAGTATGATATAACTTAAAGTGACATGTTGACTTCCTCCTGTTCTTCCAACACAGAGGTCCTTTTGATCTCATGTGCCCCTCCAGCACTCCTCCATATACAGTGCTGACAGATAGCATGTTCGCACGTACGTTTGTTTTGGAAGAGCGTCCTGGGGCCTGTTAGAGTCATGGAGAGCTGTGAATTACTTTACAGTTCTGCAGTAATGGTCTCAAGAGCTTTAGCAAATGAAGATCTTTCACAATTCCAGACTTTTACAAATGAGAGAAAGATTAAGGGCTTTGCATGAAAACTGATAGTAATTTTCCTGTACATTTTCATGAAGCCTCATTATTTAATGCTATTATATAGTTAATAACACAGATCTGCAATAATACAGTCTATTAATATACTTTCTTTCGGCTGCTCCCGGGTCGCCACAGCGGATCAACCGTTTCCATTTCTTCCTCTCCTCTGCATCTTCCTGCACCCGCATGTCCTCTCTCACCACGTCCATAAACCTCCTCTTTGGTCTTCCTCTTCTCCTCTTTCCTGGCAGCTCCATACTCAACATCCTCCTCCCAACATAATCCTCGTCTCTCCTCTGATGAAAAATAAGCCCAAAAATATCCAGCCTTGAACAATTCTGTGATTAACAAATGACGAAGGGCTAGAGGATGCCTAACACAGATTGCACACTCCAGCAAGTGCTTTAAGGTGTTTCTGATAAAGTGGCCAGGTAGTAATAGTCAGGCTTGGCAGCGCAACGGCATCTTGAAATAATTTTGCAGTTCCAGCTCAATTATCTACATATCACTGCTGTTCTATATCGAAATTATTTTGTCAGGCAAGACTGATGCGATAATCATTTTGCCTAGAGGGTGCAAGCGATCCCTGAAGCCCACCCTGACCCACTGCTAGACTTACAGGCTGAGATTCCTTCCAAAACGAAGGATTCATTGATCTGCTTCTTCGCTGCCTTCGCCTGCACCGCAGCAGGCTTACTTTTTGGAGTGATAAATATTGCCATATGATAGCATTTCAAACAGCCATGTTCACAGCGCTCCGGGGCAATTAACCCAGCAGACCTGCATGTGAATTATTTACAGCCCAGATCGTGCAATGTGACCCTTCAGCTTTCTGCCCGGAAAAACACACCTGCCCTTCTGCCCCGAAACGCACGAAGAAAGAGAAAAACTGTGGTCATTTCTGATCACTTCCCATTAACTTTGTTGTAGCACAGCAAATGTTTTGCTCAACTGGAAAAACATTCCTAATTATCGCCTACAAGGTCATTTTCCAACCTCATTTTGGCTGTTTTAGTTGCTGTGCCTTTAAAACGTATATGCAAATGAGGTCAGTTATTACTGGTTGGGTACTGTGAGTACAAGTTGAATACTGTGCCTCCATCACAAAAGCAATCTTGAATGAAATTCACAATAGCAGTGTGCCTAGAGGGGGGTAAACATGTCTAAGCTGAAAAACTGAAAATCACAATATATATATATATATACAGTACTGTGCAAAAGTTTTAGGCAGGTGTGAAAAAATGCTGTAAACAAAGAATGCTTTCAGAAATGGAAGTGTTCATCATTTATTTTCATCAATCAACAAAATGCAGTGAATGAACAAAAGAGAATCTAAATCAAATCAATTTGGTGTGACCACCCTTTGCCTTCAAAACAGCATCAGTTCTTCTAGGTACACTTGCACACAGGTTTTGAAGGAACTCGGCTGGTCGGTTGTTCCAAACATGATTGTGTTTCTCCTCCGTGTGACACTGATGATCATCAGCACCTGTTTGGTAAAACTGGTTGATCACACACCGACTATAATCCTACAGAATCCCTGACTTTGTGCAAGTGTACCTAGAAGAACTGATGCTGGTTTGAAGGTAAAAGGTAGTAACACCAAATATCGATTTGATTTAGATTTTTTTCGCTCACTTTGCATTTTGTAAATTGATCAAAATAAAAAATCCTTATTTATATTTCTGACAGCATTCTTTGTTTACAGCATTTTTTCACACCTACCTAAAACTTCTGCAATTTTAAGTTTATTTGCAATTTAACGAAATTTCCTCTTTAATATATATATATAATAGAAGTATTTTAAAGGGGAAATTTCTTTAAATTGCAAATAAACTTAAAATTGTAGTTTAATTTAATTTAGTTAATTTCATATTTTGTTTTAAGCAATAATATTAAAGTTGAATAAGCCTACCCTTGTCATTGGGAAAAGCAGCTTAGCACAACACAACACCCTCTGCGTTTCATCCATACAGCAGGGGTCAGCTATTGAAAACGCCTGGGGAGCAGTGACGGGGACGGTACTTTGCTCAAGGGTACCTCAGGGCAACCTACTGATGAGGAAATCGAACCCACAATCTTTCGGTCCAGGGCAACTCCCTAACCACTAGACCACCGCTTCATGCAATATTTTGAAGAGCAGCTGCCAGAATAGTTCAGTTTTTCAAGGATTTGTTAACTTATTTCTTTTTTTTTATTTTTATTTAACAGTGTACCTATTGGCACCCAGCCAGAGGATTAGTGTCACGCAGAAGTTCTGTCAAATTAAGGATTTACCTTTCGAAACCCAGACACCCCTCATTCAACATAGCATTGACATGTTCAAACATGCCAGTAGCATTCACAATGTTTGAAAGAGGTATTACAGTAAAACTCATTTTCCAAAGAAAGAAATCCAAGCTAGGAATATTTCAGCTCTGTACAGTTATTGAGCAATAGCCAGGAAGTGAAGAGTAAAATTGTCTACTGGAAGAGAGAGACAAAGCAGATCTGAATTCACACAAAAAAATGTATTTTCAGAAGCTAAATAAGGGGTTAAATGTTCATGCTTCATTTTGTTAGTTTATAGACAGTCAAAGCATGTATTGAATCAGTATTTCCGGATAAAAAACTGAAGGTTTGTGGTAACTAAGGTGATGCAAACTACATTATTTGTCCAAAAGTCTGAAGACCCCTGCTTTTCTGGCATTTCTTTCTTCTAAATGCATTTAAACTGTTTTTGTGGTGCAGCGTTAATAGGGGAGATCTATTGATCTATGGGGCTGTTTTCATTTCAAGCCATGGCCAGTCAGAAACACAGCCTGTGATAGGCTGAAAGGCTCAAAGCATTATTAGATCATTAGCGGTGGCTACAGATCATGTAAACAACAACAATAGCTATTTCCAATATGGAGAAATAGATCAGATCAATAAAAGATAGATCATAATCCCAGTTTATCATTTTGGGTTTATTTCACATAGTCTTGGGGCAGTTCAGTGCAAAGTTCTGAAAACAATATGATCATCTTTTTTTTTGGCTTCTGCACGGCGTTATTTTTACAGTAAAAGGTCGTGATTGTTGTGCAGCATTGCCAAAGTATTTCGTTCATTGTAGGCAACAGCTTTTGCAGTGAAGTGAAAGTGACTAGTTGTCATTGAAACACCACCACAGGCATCCTCTACACACACCTTGCAGCAGTGGGCGATTATGTCCAGCATGCTGGGAACAGTGACAGGGATGGTACCTTGCTCAAAGGTACTTTGACTGGTCTAGAATTTGAAACTATTGTCATCCGATCCTGCTGCCAATTTCCTAACCACTAGACCACCGCTGCCCAGTTTTGGCAATGTAAACCCACATTTAGAAGGTTCATTCATAAAAAAAGAGCAATTTCTTGGCACTGGAGCATCCCGTTCTATTGGCCTTTCTATAGGCACCAATCAAGTCCTCTGGACAGCTTTGAAAATTAGGTTCAACTGTATAAAGTGTGTATCCTTGGCTTAGACTTAAGGGTTTAAGTCCTGCATCCACAGAATAGTTTTTCGCAATGTGGGTCACTGCCTCTAAGCATCGCTCACCTCAGGTGGACCATTGTTTGATCCAGCGGCCTGCCTGAGACAGTTGCATCAGGAGATCTTGTTGCGATCAATAGGGAGCAGTCGTTAATCCACTCTGCCAAGGTGTTGATTTGTTTACAGTCGGAATTCCTGCCGACAAGTTGCCACTTCCGCTCTGACAATCATACAGCAGGGCGGGAGGCTGAAGCTATTTTTAATGGCCCTACTGGTGAAGGGCTGTCTGCGAAATTGAATTCGTACAATTTCCACTGCAATCACGTATTAGCATCTCAGCTTTCTCTTACCCACTTTCTCTTTTCCTCTCTCTTTCAATGCCAGGCTCTCGGCATGCTCTTGTTAGGTCGTGCCAGAGGCTTCGAATTAAAGATGCACTCGATAGCTTGGAGAAGGCGTAAATTAGAAGGCGTCCAAATAGCAGCGACGGGCCAAATGCAGACCCTAAGAATGTTTTTGACTCGGCTCCAAAAAGGGTTTTAAAGGAAACCAGAGTTGCTCCCAACGACAACCTTCAAGCTGAGAGTCAAATATTCCACTGACGGCTGAAAGATTGCTGCACTGATATACAGCACCTTCTAAATCCTCTGTTTTAGGGATATTTGAGCAGCAGTGAGCATTTCCTTATGACAATACTTCAGTATAAGGGTGTGTTTTCAGAGGATCCTCCAGGGTGACCCATCAGATAATGTCAAATGATTTCTCAGAATATATGTCACGTTTTTTAAATTGATCTTGTTATACTGCCTTTCTAATAATTGTGCACCTTACATTTTAATAATTAACATTTTATTGAAAAACTCAATGGGGAAATTGTTCAATGAAGATTTTTTTCACAAGAATATTTAATGGGACAGCACACTGTTTATTTAAATATAGATATGTGTGTAAAAAAAGAGTCAAAAGTGCAGATTCTTTATTCTCTTAAAGTAAAAAGTTCAAAGTCTGAAATCTGAGTCATGATTTAGATTAAAGGAGGTCTGAGTCACGAATCAGGAAAGGGCGTCTGAGTCAGGTCAAGGATTAAATAAGGGCATGTCCGAGTCAAGTCATGTCAATGTATGGTAAGTCTGAGTCTGGCTCAGAGTCTGAGTCACTGACTCGAGGCTTATGTAAGCACAGTAGGTTCGAAGCCTATGGCACATGAACAGAATGAGCTTTCTGCTAAACCGATAACACACAGCGTGTATCATCAATAAACAACAGGCTCTTAAAGGAAAACAAAGCAGATGTAAAGGAATTAAAAGTGTCCCGTCCCGCGCGGCCTCCTCAACGTTCTGCCTCACAAAAGCCTCTGAGTCCCTGAGTCGCATCCACCCGAGGTCTGGATGTTTGTGTGTTTGGATGAACATGATGGATATGCTGCAGCATTCGCATTAACGCGCCACTTTATGCATTTAGCCGAGTCCCCTGGTGTCCCCGGCGCCGCCGCATAGAGAGATTGCACCACTTTGTTTATTTCACAGCCTCCATATTAAAGTATAATTAAAATGCTTCCCAAAGATGATGCACTCAAAACAGACGTCCCTAGGCAAATTTGAATCCCGCATCACCCTAATGTAAAAGTACTTGCACGCATGCATGCATACACACACACACACACACACACACACACACACACACACACACACACACACACACACATTGTGGAATTTCTCTCTGGGCCTTGTGTAATGATTCACAACATTAGCCACGATATTCCATCTCTCTCTCTATCTCTCTCTCTCTCTCTTTCTTTCTTTTTTTCACACACAGGCAGACACAGACTCATGCTTGTATTGGAGTTCTATGGAATGCATGAAATAAAAAATATGTGTGTGTGTATGTGTGTGAGTGTGTGTGTGATGGAGGTCTTTTCTTACTCTTCAAATTATGCTATTTTATAGATAGGAGGTCTTGACCCAGATGTGAAAATCCCATATACTGTATAGGTTTAATGCTTGGAAGTACCTATACATATTTCATGCCCTTTGATGGGCTGGTGGCCCGTCCAGAGTGTTTCTCTTACCTATGAGTCCTGGGACACCCTCCAGCATCACAGTTTGGATGAGCAGATGGAAGACTGGAATATAAGTAATGACATGTCCCATGTCTTACAGCTATTAAATGCAAGTATTTCCCTAAAGCATGAATTCAAGCCTTTATATGACACAGAAACTTAAATCTTATAGATTCAAGAAAATCAACACAAACCTTTCATGAATTCCCAAGCAAGCACATACCACTGTGTCTTAAAAAGTCTACACCAATCAGCAGTTTTGGAAATTTTTGTCAGCCATTGGCTCCACCCGAAATGACCTCCAAGCTCCATGTGCAAGAAATCCGATGCTGTCCTGTTTCCTTTCCCACACACACTCTCACTGATGCAGCGCAGATACGGGCGAAGTTCTGGAGACGACGCTGGCCTGATCTGCTAAGCCTCTTATCTTGTTTGTGGTACCGGATTCCAGAGTGACACTTGAGGACACACACATATTACATGTATACACACATTGTTATTTCACATCTTCCCCCTCCGTTTTGAACGAAGCCCTTATGTCAGCCTGAATTCAAAGCTGTTCTGCAGGTCTGGTATGGCTATAACCTTCAGTAATACACCACTGGAAAGCTGTGACAGCCCAGCTTTGATCCAGCAGTGAGGCTGAAGCAGGGTGTGTGAAATGAGGGAGAAATGCTGAGAGCAGCGATTCTCACTCACACATTGGTTTTCATACCTCCTATCCGGGTCGTCACTAAAGTGAAAGTGACTATTGTCCTTAGGAACACACAGCACAGCACTCAGCCACCACAGCAAAATGCTCCTCTGCATTCAACCTCTTCCTCTGCATCACACACACACACACACACACACACACACACACACACACACACACACAAACCACAGCAGCAGCCAGTACAATAGCACCCAATTACAGTGAGTGTCCAGAGAGGTGTGTTGGAGATGGTACCTTCCTCAAAATTGGTCTGAGACTCAAACTCATGAATATGCAACTAGGGGGACTTACATACAGTACTGTGCAAAAGTTTTAGGCAGGTGTGAAAAAATGCTGTAAACAAAGAATGCTTTCAGAAATGGAAGTGTTCATCATTTATTTTCATCAATCAACAAAATGCAGTGAATGAACAAAAGAGAAATCTAAATCAAATCAATATTTGGTGTGGCCACCCTTTGCCTTCAAAACAGCATCAGTTCTTCTAGGTACACTTGCACACAGTTAGTGAAGGAACTCGGATGGTAGGTTGTTCCAGACATCTTGGAGAACGAACCACAGATCTTCTGTGGATGTAGGCTTCCTCACATCCTTCTGTCTCTTCATGTAATCCAGACACACTGGATGATGTTGAGATCAGGGCTCTGTGGGGGCCAGAAGAACTGATGCTGGTTTGAAGGTAAAAGGTGGTAACACCAAATATTGATTTGATTTAGATTTTTCTTTTGTTCGCTCACTTTGCATTTTGTAAATTGATAAAAATAAACAATCATTATTTACATTTCTGAAAGCGTTCTTTGTTTACAGCATTTTTTCACACCTGTCTAAAACTTTTGCACAGTACTGTATATACACCGTCCCATCACTGCTCCCTGGGCACTTTAATTAGCTGTCCCCTGCTGCGCGGTGTGTATGGGTGAAAGCAGAGGTTAAAGTTAGTTGTGGCTCACTGCATGAAATGTTTCATGTTTCATGTTTCATAATGACCAAAATAGTCACTTTCACTTTACTGCAAGTGTGTGTATGCGTGTGATATATCTAATATATATATATATATATATATTTTTATTTGCTAATGACCCTCGGGTAAAAGGTTGAAACCACTCCCCCCAAGTATATTGGCCTCCAGCCACAGGCTCTGTGACGACTTTTAATTGATCTCTGTTTACTCTATTTATTTCTCTCCATTTATCTCTATTTCCTGCACTTCCTGTTTCACTGATAATTCACGCCACAGCTTAATGAATGAGTTTATCACTTTTAATCCAGTATCTCTAATCACTTGTGTAATGTGAAACATTTGCATGGGACATCCTGCAGTCAGCTATGATTAAATCCATTTTGTCAATCCACGTTACGGGGACCATAACGTGTTCACTCACAGTCTAGTAAACATGTCAGTCACAGCTTGCATGCTGCTTCTCTTTATTGCATGTCTGTTTTATGGTGTCACATTATCATCATCCGGACAATCTTGCTGCAGCTTCTGCAGTTTTCATAAATATGTATTTTTTCTCCCTCTCCTTCTAGCAGTTCCCAGCCATGTTTCGGCAAGGAAGAGCACAGTCCGGTCCCTTAGCAATCCCGGTAGCAATTTCCACACTGCAGTAGGTCATTAGCGGAGAGGTCTACAGGGCCGGAGCCTGCCTGTATCATTATGAGCAAAACACAGCCTTGAATTGATATTCATCTCGCTTCTCGGGCCCTTTGTTTCACACATAAAGTCATTCTGATTCATTTGGCTTGTTTGATCTGCTCTTGCTTTTTTCCCCCTCTCTCTCTGTCACAATGCAAAATTAATAATTAATAGTGCAATACCCGTCTGATTCTCTTGTCAATTTAAAAGCCCAAACAAAGGGCCTGCAAACGCCGAGGACGCCAGGTGATCTCCAGAGAGAGAGGAGCGAGTTACACGATCAGAGTAATGAGGGAAAATAAACTGTAATCTCCTCGAAATTAGTTCCCACAAAAGCCAGCATTCTGCCAAAGGTGACTTGTTTTTTTGTTTTTTTTTCTTCTTCTTTTTCCACACCTGATCTGCTTCTTGCTGAGATGCTCTTTCCAGTTGAGATAGACCCAAACACCAGGCTCTGGTGGTCATTAGATCGGCTCAGCGGGTGCCATTTATCAATGCGTGCCTTGACAGTAAGTGACATTGGAGATTTGATTGGGGCCAAGAAGATCTCGAAAATGCCCGCCTTCACTGTTGACAGGCGTGTCAGCATGAGGCCACTCAGGAAGGCCGCTGAGGAACGGACAGCCTTACCTGATCCCAGAGGCGTCTGTCACACAGAGAGAAAGATGTCAAACCCAGAGAAGAAGCACATAGAGAAAAACCAGCAGAATGGGGGTGGTGGATGAAGGTAGGCTTCAGTCTTTATAGTAAAGCCAATCACATGAGCAATTTTTCTACAGATTGCTCCATTTTTAGTCCTTGTTCTGGAAGATTGTCTCCAGCTGGACCTGTCTTTTCCAGGAGGTGAGCCAGGGTTACACTGAAGGGTTGAAGTAAATGAACTTAGGAATACAGATTTTTTTCAGCTTCAAGGTGGTGACCATATGATCCACAAAAATAGCAATTTAATTGAACATTGAGTCTTTGTAGCATGTTTTGCAAATTGTGAGGATTGTGAAGAATAATATTCAAATGCAAGGTAAGTAATGGGAATAATTTTTACCCTGGTTTGTTAGGAATATGAGTGGCTGGAGTGATCTGTGACAGACTGGTACCAGTGAGAGTAAAAGGGAAGGTTTGCAGGAAAGTAGTGAGACCAGCTATGCTATACAGGTTGTAGCACTGATGAAAAGACAGGAGGCAGAGCTGGAGGTGTCAGAGTTAAAGATCACTTCGTTGGGAGTGATGAAGAAGATCAGGATTAGAATGAGTACATTAGAGGGACAGCTCAGGTTAGACGTTTTGGAGACAAAGTTAGAGTAGCGAGGTTGTGAGGAGATACGAGGAGTATATTGGGAGGAGGATGTTGAAGATGAAGCTGCCAGGAAAAGGGAAAAGAGGAAGGAGGTTTATGGAGATGAGGACATGCAGCTGGTCGGTTTGAAGGAGAAAGATGCAGAGGAACGGGAAAGATGATCTGCTGTGGCGACCCCTAACAGGAGCAGCCAAAAGAAAAAGAAGAAGGGGTGGCGGTGGTCTAGTGGCAGGATATGCACCAATTGGTCACAGGCTCGAATCCCACCTCTAGCACTATCACCATTGGGTTCCTGAATAAGACTGTTAACCCTGAGTGTCTCCAGGGGGACTGTCCCTGTAATTAGGACCTGGAAGTCACTCTGGATAAGAGCTTCTGCTAAATGCTGTAAATGTAAGAAGATTTCAGAGCTGAAAATCTCATTAGTTTGCATTTCAGGTCTGGTCACCTCAGACTAGAGATAAAACAGCCTGATAGACCTATAGAGCAGAAATCTATGAGCAGTTTTTAGAAAATAACGTGGCCGATGAGCCTTCATTTGATCATTTTAACAAATTTACACTCGCTCTTTTCTTCTAAAGCAGATTTTTGAATGACCGCTGGGTGAGATTTCTTCCTAAAATACTAAAATAAGTTGATAAAAAAATGGTTTTAGGCATGTCTGTAGTAAATCCATCTGTACAGCAAACATCTCAATTATGTTTAGCATCCAAAACACATTAGCATGTTGCTATTGCTATATACCGATACGTTTCATTACTTTCAGACTATCCTGCCAGCAATCCCTAGGGAATCACTTTTGCATGGATAATTAATTTTTCATTCAAATGCTACACTTTAGTTTTATATTATGATTTTTTGGAACACTTTCTTTAACATAACCTGAGGTAAAGGCAGGGGTCGTTAATTAATTCCATAAATGGCCCAGGGATGATTTCTGCATTTTTCATTGGGGGTATGGTAAATTAATTATGCCCAAAGATCCTTCTGTAACCCTGGGATCATAGTTCAGCTCTAAATGGTGTCATTAAAACATAATGGTCCCATTTCCCAAAACTGTCTTTGCCATTTTGAAAAGCTAAAAGTAGAAGTATTACACTAAATCCTATTAGGGGTTCCTGTTAATCCATGAAACTAGACACTTAACAGAGTTCAAAAATTCACTGGCCTGGACTTAAATTCACCAGTAACAGGATTAGTGTTACTGAAACATATTTTGCTTGACGTATTCTGAGCAAGAGGAAAATAAAGAAGATTATGCTGTCTCCCAACTGCACAGTGGTAATGGGGTGCGATATTTTTTCACAGTATTTAAAGTAGGACAGCGGTGGGAATGGATTTAGGACATTGTTGACTGCAAAGGAGACTTCCAGGTAAATGAATTTTCATCTGTTTTTGGCCTGAACAAACCTCCCACATCTGAACCTTCAAAAAGGCTGATGGAAGCTCATTGCATGCTGGGAAGAAAGCCTCTAAACCCAGCGAGATGTGAGAGGAAGTAGAGCGCTCCATCATATCTGTCCTCCTTGACTTTGATCAGTTTCCGAAGCCACTTTTTATATTCTAGTGTGAGGGCAACTGCAGCCTATGATGAGAGAGGCAGGAAAAAACATTGTGGCATCTGCAGGTCTTAGCAGTGTTGACTTTTTTGCTTTCTTTTCCCATTTTTATTTAATTTCTCTCTTGTTCACTCTGATCTCTCCTCATCATTTATATACCCTCTTGACATTGAGATCAAAAGGAGTTTGATTTTCAGAATTTTTTTGCAATCTAACATTTGGCCCGAGGTTGCTTTTCCTGCATCATGTCTAGTTTTAGTTTTAATAACTGAAGAAAATAGTAACTAGAGGGCTATCATACTGAAATTTCAGACATTTACCTGAAAAAATAACATTGGCATTGGACAGATAAGTTGTAATTCGATTGATTTTTCTAAGTAATATTTAAAATTGTATTTTGAATTGATACTGGAAAGTGACCATTCTTGTCACCTCATCATTTTACCCATACACTTGCAGCAGGGGGCAGCTATTGAAAGTGCCTGGAGAGTATTGACAGGGACAGTACCTTTCTCAAGGGTACCTTAGGGCAATCTGCTGGTCTGGGATTCAAGCCTATGACCTTCTGATCATGGGGCTTAGTTCCTAACCACTAGGCCACCACTGCCCCTGGAGTGCCCTGTTTTTTGCAAATTGTACTTTTTATTTAGCTAAGACATAAATGTGAAGTTATATTTGTCCAGTCCAGGTCGATTGGCAAATGTTTTTTTTTATTTTTATTCTTTAATATCGGCAGTATGGTGGATATATATCAATGAACAATATCAAATCATCCACAAATCCCACATTTGTGCATCCCTGATAGCAAGATGAAAACTGGAGCTATGCTCTTCAAGTACTGGAACCTTAATAGGAACCTCTAGCAAGCATTTATTAACCTTTTATCAGTCCAGCTTAAACTATGGCAAGCACCCTCTTTTTCCTTTTTTCAGAGTTCAGAGGATTTCCTGAACTCTGGGCATGGTGTTAGTGATTCAGCGACACTAAGTTTGCTGTGGAGGGAAATTTGGGCCAAGGTTGAACTGAGGTTGAGCCAATATCAAAGCGTCTGGGGACCATTAAAAAGTCTTTGCCCGGACTGACTGCATGTTGCCCCGAAGCTCATCTCAACAGGACACTTCATAACTCTGACAGAGCATCCAGAAATGTTCCATCCAAAGGGAAGAGACTCGCTTGCCTCAATTAAGCCTGTAATTAGCTGTTTCAGATGGTTGAACACTTGGACGAAAAAATAGTTGGCTCATGCTGCAACTGGTTGGGAGGGACCCGCTGGTCTTCTCTCCATTCTGTGTATTTCCTCTCATGCTGGGAAATAAGTTCTAATGGAACCCAACTATAAACTCAATAGTGCAACTGTCTGAAGTATTTGGCTGTGATTGATTGTAAATGGCATGTCTGTGTTTTGACTGTGGTGGATTTATTGTGTTTAAGCTCTTCTCAAAATCAATTCATGTTACATATCTTTGCTATTAAATTAGAACCTTCTATATTTGGAATTAAACTTTCTAACAGCGAGAAGGTCCTGGGTTTGATTCCCAGGTGGACCTTTCTGTCTGGAGTTTGCATGCTCTTCCCCTGCCTGTGTGGGTTTCCTCCTGGAGCTCCACTTTCCTCCCACCATCCAAAGACATGCACGTCAGGTGGACTGGAGATGGTAGGTGATCAGGTGACCTCTACATCAATGAGCAGTAAACTAACAAAAGCAACAGCAAAGCGGACGAATACAGATATCCTTGAGAGCCTCCACTGGAAAAAGTATCAATGAGCTGTAAGTATGAGCTGTAATTACATCTCATTGGCTGACACTGTCTAGCAGAAACACATTCATGTTCATGTGAAAATAATATTACTGAATTCTATTTGCTCAATGGCACAACCATATTTTCCCGTAGACATGTTTTTTTTGTGTTCCATGAATGTTTCATGAACCCTGGCTATTAGAATGGATTGTGTGTATCTGTGCTAGCAAGGTGAGTTTGCCTGTGATATACTCTCCAAGGACATGGACACGTCTATGGCAAAGCTCAAAGTGATAATTCACTCTGAGAGCCATTTTAGCGCATGCAAAGATGGCCATGTCTGTCTTTGGGCCCAACGCACCAAGACAATTACAAAAGCAAGCCATGCATATCAGTCATGTATTGACTGTTTAAAAAAATCGCCTTCTCCTATAACACATTCTACCAGTAACCTTGCTTGTCTTAGATGCTCTTCTCTGGACCCATTTCTGTCACCTATTTGAAAATACCAATCTAATGCCATTAGAGCGTTCCCACATTATCATGGCCTCTACATAATATACGCAGGTGTACGATTCTATTTCCAGCAGGCGTGGCGAAGACCAGTTGAGAATATCTGAATTAAAATGCTTTTCCTTCCAAATTTGACCTTATTAGAAGATATTATATGACTGAAGGGTATATTTCTAAAGGAATTTAGCTCAGAGTAAGATAACAATAAAGCACTTGAGTGGAATAAAATCTCCTTGCCCTATTTTGTTATAAGCCTACGAATGTTGAATTTGAAGGCCAGGTGAACAACATCTATTTAAAATATGCATCTCTTACCACTTCCAGAAGAACTGAAGAGGAGCTAGAAATGTGCCTAATAGAAAGCATACACACATTTAGAGGCCATTAAGGAACCATTCTTTCTTAATTTATTTGAATGAATGTTTTATATTAATGTAAAGAATGTCCGGCACAGTTTGGTGAGTCCTTCGCTCAAGCATAACTGATTTAACTCAATTAAGTCAATATGTCTGAAGGGATGTGGATACTGTGGCCCAGATTTTACGACCAGAGTTTAAGCCATTTAGACCATGTTTCTCATTCAAGGAATTTGTGAAAGTGACAGTGAAAGTGAAAGGGACTCATTTGTTAGTGTGAATCACAGCACAGCACCACAACAAAATTCAACCTCGGGTTTAAACTCATACACACAGGGGGCAGCTATTTAAAGCACCTCAGGAGCAATGAATGGGACGGTACCTTGATCAAGGGTAACTCAGGGCAACCTACTGGTTTGGGATTCGAACCCATGACTGTCTGATCCTGGGGCCTAGTCCCTAAACACTAGGTCACCGCTGCCCTTTTGAGGAAGTAAGGTTTCTAAATACACGCAACCATTAGGAATCCCAGTGGTGTCAGCCAACTGTTTGTCTAGTTGAGTTATAAACTCTTAAAAAGACAAGCTAGATTTTTTGCAGCTCTAGTTTCAGTCGTCAACCAAAACCTAAACTGTCAAGAAAATAGCAATTCATAAGAAGTAAGTAGCTTTTTTATCCTTTCAGAGAAAACTAAGGCAAAGTAACCAGAAAGCCTGACAGATACCTTATTTTTCCTTTCTTTGCAATAATGTTATGAAGAGAATTGCTCCAGTTATACAGACACAAGAAGAGTTTTGGCTTCCCTGCAGCAATTCCACCTTTTTTTGATCATGAAAAACTGTAAGACTGGAATTTATAAATACTATAAGTAGGACAATTCTACACTCAAAAGTTTTTGTTTTTTTTTCAATGTCCCTTCCACCTTTAAATACATCATCAAAGTGGGCCTATCTGAGAAAACTCTAGAGAAATGATTTGGGCACCACTGAAGGATGGTTCACTATGGACATAGCGCAGGATTCCTTTTTTAGTTCCTCCTTTATTCACAGATTTGGAATAGAACCCAAACCAGGTAAGATTAGGAAATAAACAGGACTCCTGTTATCTTTTTCCAGATGATTTCTCCTACCTTTTATGTTAACAGTGCGGTGTAACACTGAGTCAATTGGATCAAACATTGTTTGATCTGATTGAACTTTCAAGGCCTTTTGCCATGGCAGCACACACAGCCTTGTGCTTCAGACCAGACAAATTATATCGGATGGAAGCAATTGTGGATCCCCGCTCATTTTCCGAGCGCAACTCCAAAGGAGTGTGTCTAATTACCACATATTATGCAGAGGAAATCAAAGCCTTGAGAAAAAAAAAGCCTTGTCGTGAGTCATGAGCGACTTCTGTGAGCTCTGAAAGATAGCTGATTTCACCAGGCAGTGTCAGCACAGCTGGATTTCTGCTTTGAATGGACGGAAAAAGAAAAGAAAGGGGCTTTTTGGAAATCTGATTTATCTGACTTTTGAATTACTCGGGCAATTAAGCAGCCCAAATTCTTTGGAGAAACATGTTTGTAAGGAGGAATGCATTATTCTGCAACCACAAGAATGGCTGTCATTCACTACATACTTGAGTCAAAGGCTTTTACAGTTTGGGCATGTAATTGAATTACTGTTATTACAGTTACAGAGAAGGAATATATATATTTTTTCCTCTTCTCAGAGCAATTCTTGAATAAATGAATTCAAATTGACGCATTGCACATATTTCCCTTTATGCTTAGCCCTTCACTTTGGAGTGTTGGCTTGCAAGAGGAGAAAAGCTACAGCACAATACAAACACTAATAGTCACAGCTAGAAAAGTCTCCTCTATTCTGCTTCTTCTGCTCCTGTGCTGCTGCTGGCCCACAGCATCCTTCCGCGCAGGGACGTTCCCTGTAGACATAATTGGGCCGCGGGACAGTGCACCGCGGTGGAAATAAAAGGGGGACTATCCTACAGTCAAGCAGTCAGAACAGACAAGTCAATGGGGACATAAGTAGTGCCTAATTAGGATTAATACCTCACTCCAAGGAAGCACACAATAAAAATATCAGCTCCCTGGAGACATGAACCAAATCTGACAGGACCAGAAGGCATTCCGGCTCCGTAGACTTGACCCAGAAGTATCAAGACGGTCGTTTTATTGGCCCCCGGCAAACGACCGATGCAAGGCCGAGCGGCGGTGACAGCTGTGGGGCTAATTAGCTAAACTAGTCTAATCAAGATGACCCCCCTGCTCGGGCCAACGAGCAGTCATGGATACTCTTCAGAGCTGAAAGAGAGGCTGAAAGGTCAACTCAAAGCCCACTTCAGTATGTCTTGCTGTGGTTTATTGTCTCGCCAAGCGAGGGGTCACCAAGAGATGGCGGAACGAGCAAACAACGGACAGGTGGATCAGCCAATGTCCTTTTAGTTGTTTGGCTGGGTCTTCTCATACACAGTCCCTTGCCATTTGAACAGCTGGGTATGGGCCTGGTTGGACACCAGTTTGTTTTTTCAGGGACTCACAGCTTGGTGGATCACCTCCAAAATTTTGTCCCTTTGACCTGCTGGTGCTGTTTAACCTGGCAGGCTGAGTGCTTGTTCCTCACTGCCTCTTTGAGCGGCACCAAGCACATCAGCGATCCAGAGGGGAGCAGTCTAGTTAGCTGTCTAGCTAGACAGTATATGTTAGAAATGATCTCTTTGAGCACCTAAGCAACCAAGAGGCTTTGGGTATTTTATTTATTTTTTGTTAAATTGAGACATTTCCTTCCATTTTTATTAAATTACCTTTTTACTTGTAATCTTTAATATTAATGGGGTGCATAGTATTTCAGATGTCACTTAAGGGGATATGTTCAGCCCTTACTATTCCCCAACAGATCCAAAAGCAGAAGCTACCAAGGCAGGATAAAAGAACAATCCAATAAAGTATAGAAAACTAAGCCAATAAAGTAGCAGAAGGATAAAAAAATTGTTGAAGAAGGTATGCTATTTGTTTATAAATCATTAGGAAATCCCAATAGGTTGAACGGATTCATTACAGGACATTTATCTTTGTAGGTTTTGCCTTTTTTTTTTTTAACAACTTTCCAAAAGTCCCTCTTGGCCCTGAAGTTAAAAAAAACTGCAATACTTTCTAAAATTCAATAATCAAAATGTCAGGCTGTGACTGTAATTACTATGCGTCTGCTGGGGCGCTTTCCAAATCCCAGCAACTGTAGGTCCCAGACTATGGGGTAGTCTGTTTTACCTATCAAACATGGTTTGTTTTAAAGTTCTGACTTTTTGGTGAGGCAGCCATTCAACAGTGAGGTGCCTTCTGAGTGAGATACCTTGAAAAGTGTGGGATTTGCTCGAAACAAAAGCTCAAGACAGAACATGTAAGACCCCGTCATGTGGAAAGATCCGGAGCAGTGGGTGGACGTGTACTTTCTGTAAACCCGTCCGCTAAAAGCTTGCGTCTGTGCCAGCTGCAAACGGGGTGCGCGCGGTAACAGAACTGTCATAATCACAGTGGTGCATTAATTGCGATCCCATCATGGCAAAGTTAATTACCGGCACCCGGGCAGACACAGCAGCCGAGCGTCGCCTCTGTCCTCACTCTCAGAGTGTCACCTTTCATTTACTTTCACCAAACATTTAAATCCAGCCCAGCTCCTGTTGTCTTTGTGGCTTTGGATCAATGTGCTCGTTCCAAGTGAACACAACAAATACCGGGCTCCCCAGTTTCGCCCCGCGCCGAATTGTGTATCACGTCGCCCCTAAACTTAATTATGCCTTGCAATTACAAGGATCTTGGGGAGTTTGACTGAAAGTCAAATTACAATGGCAACAAAAACACGGCCTGAATTGCGGGGGCACTTGACAGAAGGGAAGAGAAGGGTCATTAAA
Organism: Hepsetus odoe; assembly: GCA_017165825.1. Taxonomy (NCBI): domain Eukaryota; kingdom Metazoa; phylum Chordata; class Actinopteri; order Characiformes; family Hepsetidae; genus Hepsetus; species Hepsetus odoe. Next base: position 4,539,427 of record CM029370.1, read on the forward strand.
CTGTCATTCAAATTCAAATGTCCTAAGCGCTCAAACATCGACAGTTTGGCTTGAGTTCTTTGCTTTCCCTGTCCCATTTGTTTGCTCAAGGTCTTTGTGGTCCGACTCAACAAACGCCTCGTGGCCCTACTCCACAGGTCATGAGAAAATCACTGTTTAGGCTAGGCCTACTCTCTCATTCTCTTTCCTTTAGCTCAGGAACCCTTCAATTAACATAACGATCTATCAGGATCTGTTGCAGGACTGATTGCATCACTGTTCCTTCAAGACGAGATTGACAAAACACCAAAAGATATTGAGTAAATTACTACATGATGCTCTGCCTGGTCTCTAACTGCACTGTGTCAGGCCAGGAGGAGTGGGGATTTTAGAGATGCTCTACCAGAAGTTTCCCAGGTCACTCTTGGTTCCTCTGGGATTCTTCTGCATGATCGTGTGGCGGTTTACATTAGTCAGTCTCGGTTCATCTCAATCTTTCTTTGTCATCCTGTAGGGGTGGTTTTCTTGAAAGTAAAGAAAGTATTCTTGGTTATTTTTTTATTTTTTGTTTTTTTTTTTGCTCTCATAGAGTTGTTCCTGGTCAGTCTCTTTCCTTATCAGTTTTTTTTTTTTTCTTTTTGCAGTATTGGATTTCTTTTTTCTGGTCAGTCTTAGTTCTTATGAGGATTTTATCTTCCTGCTCTGATGGAGTTTTTTCTTACTCAGTCTTGTTTTTCTTGGTTTTTATTCATCTTGCTCTAATGGTGTTCTAATGGCATCCTAATGCTTTTGTGTATTCATTTTGTTTTTTGTTCTTCTCCGCACTTCTTCTTTATTCTTTAATAGAGCTCATCTTGGTCTGTACTGGTTCCACTTCGTGTTTCTCCTCTTGCTTGTGTGTTTCTAGGTGAGCCTTGGTGTATCTCAACAGCTCTTCATCATGCAGTTGTGGAACGTTGCTTTGTCAGTATTGGTTCTACTTAGTGTTCCTTCTTAACCCTTTATGCCAGTTTCAGGAACAAATTTGATTCATTCTGCCTGCATAAAGCTGATGCATGGGTCTAAAAGAGCAGGTTATGGGTTGTATGTATAAAAAATGCAAAATGTGCTTCTCTGTCTCATGCATATGCATTTGAGGGAGGGCCACGCAAGACGTGGGAAGACTGTGCAAGAACAAAAAAAAAAAGGTTAGCAATACTGGAAGTGCCCCTGATTACATATTCATAAAGATTTGCCTGCATTTTTAAAATCTGGTCTGGATTTGTGCTGTGTTGTTGAGATACTTCCTCAATGATGGCAAACAGTGCGGTTAGACAGAGGCGCAAGCCTTTAATACGCCTGGAAGGAATATTTACAAACAGAACCAACAGTCTTAGGACCAGATGAACCTGCAGTAGACACAATAAAATGCTACTCTCTCTTTATCACTGAGCTTCTCCTCTTTTGCCTCGACCTTGTTTTACGGTTCTGTTATTTCAGTTTAAACCTGGCACCTCATGAGCATGCAGTTAGTGGATGGAGCAGTGTGCATAATGAGCTGCAGTGTAACTAATCAAGTGCCGGGGCAGACAGTGTGGTCAAATCGTGCATTGCATTTCATCTTTCAAGGCACATTTTGCATTGTGCCCACAATCATACGTACATCAAGCCCTGAGTGTTTCTTGCTCTTGCTATTTGAGAGTTTTTTTCAGACTGATGATCAAGGGCCTGCTTCAGAGCAGGGGCTAATAAAAAGAAAAAAGAAAAAACAACTGCAGCTAAAGTTGAACATGTAGATTGAATAAAGGAACATCTTTATTGTGCAAAATGTAGAAGGCGATGGCTGTACGTATTATCCTGTTTACAACTTGCACCTTCACTGCATTTATGATTATTTTGAAGAGCAATGAAATAATATATTTAAGATATAATGTATTTATTATGTAATATATTTAAGAAGTGAAATAATAATATACATGAAACCATATTTATAGTATTTATAACATTTACATTTTTTTACTGATTGTTATTACATTTAAATCATATTTTTTGGCCACTTTTTCCACCATTATCCTACATTTTTTTCTGAATTTGTTTTGTTATTTATTTCCTTAAAAGGAGTTAAAATTTAGGATTACATGACCACATTCCAACCTAAACTCTTTTAGAATTAAAGGGGATATTTTAACAGTGATCCATGGAAATGGTCTCAGCTCCGATTGGGTGAGTTTCATCATGTCTCACTCTTAAAGCACCCCTTCAGAATGACATCTCAAAAGCCATTTAAAATGGACTTTTATCTTACAGAAGTTACCTTGCATGGAGTAAATGCTATGACTAACATCGATTCTTATGAAAAAGGAAGCAAAGGGGATTCTGGGAAGCGGGCTGTTTAATTAATGTGTTTTTATGTTCAAAAACAGTTTTATTTCTTAGATTTTCTGCTGCCAAGTGTGGAATATCTGGAAGGCTGCTTGGGGACGATGTCTGATGTAGAAAGCACCAAAAGAACTGAAGTGAACCGAATTAAAAACAAAAGTCGAAGCCAGTGTGTAGGTCATTCTGTATATCTGAGCTAATCCGTTCCTGTCACAACCGCAAGATGAAGTTTTCAAAAACACTTTGCAAAAGGAGGCTCAGAAGAGGAGGGTCGCTCATTTGCAGAGTTTTTTTTTTTTCTTCTCTTCCTCTTAGGCTTTCCTCTGGCATTTCCAGTCATACATTAAGCTTCAAGTGAACGTTTGAAAAATCCATCTTCAAAGGGGCTATTGAGCCAACAGTGTGATAATTGGGCCAGTATGTTTTAATTACAGGGATATTAAACAAAACCCACATACCCCCCTAGAGGGCCGATTTCATAGTGAAATATTGGAATGTATTTGCTAAAAATACCTGATCTTAACTAGGATTATAACTTTGGATTCCTCATGGTAGTCTGCCTATTAAGACGGCTAAAAAACCCACTAAAAATAACTTCACCATTGACTTTTAGTGGGAAAGCGATTAGGACTCTTTGCTCAGACTTGAGTCCTCCAGTCTGCTGTTGCCACAAGTGCTGTAGGGCTCCTAAGACTCGCTCTGCGACATATGAAACTGTTTGACGAAACTAACAGTCTACCACATTTGTTTATCTAAAACCTCCACTTAGCAGGAGGCCAATTGATCACGTCTCCTGTGCGCCAGCCTTTTCTATCAACAGTTGGAAGTGGCTCGAGAGTACAGCAGCCAGGGGGAAGATGAAAACAAACCAACATTGCCTGAGGACCAGAACGGCACACTTTTCTAAACACGTATCCCATTTCAATCACAATGAAGATGTCTGACATCTGCTGTTCTGTGCATGAGCTGCTTGGCCTCCTCTGGTTTCTACCATCAATAAGTTACATCACCTGTGAGATCAATGAGAACGGCTTCAAGCTGGGGTCACTGTTATTTTAATTGCTGCCAAGAGGCCTTTAGTTTGCTAGACTACTAGACTGCTGATGGCATTCGCATTAGTGATTAGAAAAATGTCCTTTTCCACTTTGAAATCAAACTCGGGGAGCTGTGAGACCGATTCTGCTGTGCTGAGGTCAGTTTTTGGAAACGACAAAAGCACACGCATTCGTTGATTGAATATAAATACAGACGCGTGTAAAAAATGATGATGATGGTCAAAAATAAAAAAGAGATGAAGAGTATAAAAGTTAAAAGTGAAATCAAGTGAAAATAATGAACATTTACTGCTTCACTGTCATCCATGCCTCTACTAGTTTTCCCATCATGGACACTCGATACACGTTTTTTCTCCACTGTCCACTCGCCCTTTCTTCTCTCTTACCTCTTAGGCCAGTTTTATATCAATGAACACATCAAGGGATCATTTCCTCTTTGTGTTTAACTCCATTTAGGCTGAGATCAGTCATGATGTTGAGATGGTACTGTGAAATTCAAACAAAGGAGAATTGTGAGAAGTGGAAGGTACAGATAGATGCGTTCATATATAGTGGCCTCCCATCTCTGCATCTCTTTTTCATTAAAAAAAACAGAACATCCTGAATGGCTGTGTTCTATGTTCTTGAAGGGACAACAGAATATTCGCAGTTGAGTCTCTAGTGTGAGAGCTCAGCATTTAAAGGGGGATGAACTTTAATACAATTGCCTCGGGTGGATTTTTGAGGGCATTTTTTCAAGTAAGTTAAAAATATCTAATTGTAGCTGTATAACTGTAACAGCCTTCTTCTAAGAATTGCATTACAGTGGAAGGAAAGGTTACTTCACACAAGAGGAATGACCCTAATAAAGCTAAAGGAACCATTTGCAGGTTAAACTAATGAGGGATATGATGCTGCTGTACCGAATATTGCAGGACATGGCTAAAAATGTATGAACCTCTCCACAAACTGGCAAAATCATAGGCCAGCTGGCCCTGCGAGATGAATTCAAGTACTAATGTAACATTTGAAAGTATGACATAATTCTGCAGTAAAGCATCATCAACGAACCATCCCTGTGAATGTCGCCCTGCTGGACAGTCTGCTTGTTCACCGACTAGTCATGCTGACTTTGAGGTTTCCTTAGCAACGGGCCACTAGTTGCCCCCAAACTCCTTGTCACGTCATCTGCTAGGGCAGTTTTTGCGTGGCCAACGCGAGCGATTCTTTAGCCTATAAAAGTCAGGAACCCACAGTTTGTCTCTGTTTTCCTCCGAGGCACTTCTGTTGTGTAACTATGGCAACATACAGCAGCGAACTAATGATTCTGATCCTACACAACATTTGTATCCCACAAACACGCACAGCGTAAGAGGGCAGTCACAGTTGGAGCTGTGGTGAGAAAAAAAAGAAAAGCCATTTGAGCACAGCGAGAGGCGCTGCGATGAAGTTATTTGTGCCCCGAGTGACATGGCGGTGGCTGAGTTTGTTTAGAACGTCTTGGATGTGGCCAGTGGCATTCTTTCGGACTGGGTGTCTCTTTTAACTTTTTTTGGGCCCTTAAACTAACTAACAGCCTCGCTCCCTTTTTTTACTGCAGGCCACATCCTCCCGACTGCCAAGCGCAGGAATTTTAAACAGCAAAGGCTGCGGTTCCTTATTTTATTCAGTTAAGATTTTTTCTTTAAAGATCGTAAAATAATGTGCTGTAAAAACTAGGATGCTGGTAAGCCGGGCCACGTCTGTTCTCCATCATTTCTTTCGAAAGTGTCCCATCTGGGACTTCCACGTCACTTTAACCCGTGTAATTCATTCGCCCGTTCCAGTTCTGCAGGTAGGTCTCACCTATATTAGATTCCTGTCCCACATGGGACCGCCTGGGTTTATTGCTTTTTTTTAGATTATTTGTCATGTATAAAGTGGCGTTTTCTGCAGTAAGAGCTTTTAATATGTGCGAGGCATACATGCGTTCCCAGGAGAGAGCAGTAATCTGATTTATATGCAGGTAGCGGGGTCATTATCATGCGCTAAGTGCTTGAGGCCTCCAGTGGAAACGCCTCTGCGAAGTCTATAGATTCACCATGCAAAATGCATGGACGGTATGCACGCCCTACAGGGTGCAGGCGTGTTGCTGTATTTTTTTCGCCTTGTATTTCTCAGTAGCGCTGGCTGCCTGACCCAGTTTACCGCACTGGAGTTTTCACACGGTGCTTTTTTCTTGTTGGATGAGGGCAAAAATGTCCTGAGAGAAGGAGCTCCCCATCTTCCATGTCCCACCCTCCTCGTCCTTGTACAGCTGCAATGTGGAGGTGTCAGTAGAGAGAGTGATGGCATTGTTTGGTGATCCGGTAGATCCTTGGTGGGCCTTTAACACCTCAACAATCTCCAGCTCACACACTGTCTATTTGAGCCAGCCTAGTCTTACCTCTCACCCTCTCTGATTTTCTCACTCCGTCAGACAGGGTCTTGGATGCAAGCACTGGTCCATGAATTTCCAACATAAGTAAAATGAATGTCTTGGTTCTGTTCAAATTTCTCACATCACTGCATCCACCAGCCAGCCACAACATTAAAACCACTTGCAAAAACTGTGGAGCTCCCTTTGTGCAAAAATATCTCTGACCCGTGGACTCCACAAGAGTGCTGTGGTATCTGCACCAGATCATTTAAGTCCAATTTGTGGTGAGTTGCAGCTTTCATAGATAGGATGAGATTGTCCAGCACATCCAACAGATGCACACTGGACTGAGATTTTGGGAATTTGGGGGCCAAGTCACAAGAGCCACAACAAAGTGCTTCTCTGCATTTAACCCAGCACACTGAAAAGGACCATCTAAACGAATACCACGACCCAGAAGAACATTGCGGAACCATTTCTTTCATAGCTAAGCAATGCATACACACCCAGCCTTGCAGATGATGATCCAGAAAAAGTGATTTATCAGACCAGGCCATGCTCTTCCTTTGCTCTATAGTGCAGTTCTGATGCTCTTATGATTTCTGATCGGTCTTCAGATAAGCAGTCCCACATGCTGCAGTTTCTAAGAGTTAACCCAAATGGGACACCAACACTGAGTCACCAGCTCACAGTTCATTTTTTGAAAGTGAAAGTGACTATTCTTGTCATTGCGAGGTCATAGCACAGCCCACCACAATGAAACTGGCCCTCTGCATTTAACACAAATACATTGCAGCAGGGTGCAGCTAAGACAGTGCCCGGGGAGCAGTGAAAGGGATGGTACCTTGCTCAATCTACTGGTAAGGGGTTTGAACCCACAATCTTCCAATCCTGTGACCAATCCTGTGGTAGGTTTTGGATAATGGTAATTTGTGGGTTGATAATGGTAAACATCTATATATCTCCCACTGGTACAGCGGCTAATGAATCAGAGAAGAGACCAGGCAATCAGCCAATCAGGTTTTGATTTCCAATAGTTTCATTCAATTCCTTGAGGAAAAACATCACTGCAGACCTTTTTAAAAAGTCTTAGATTTTCCTAGATCTTTTTATGTTTTTTTTTGACAGTGTTGTAATATTTATGTCCTGAACTGAGCCTAGCTTTAATGCTCAGTGTTGTATATAGTACAGTCAGTATAATGCTCATTATAGTTTATAACACAGTCAATATAATAATCAGTATAGTATATACAACAGTCAGTATAATACTCAGTATAGTATATAGAACAGTCAGTATAATACTCAGTATAGTATATAGAACAGTCAGTATAATACTCGGTATAGCATATAGAACAGTCAGTATAATACTCAGTATAGTATATAGAACAGTCAGTATAATACTCAGTATAGTATATAGAACAGTCAGTATAATACTCAGTATAGTATATTGAGCAGTCAGTATAATACTCAGTAAAGTATATAGACCAGTCAGTATAATACTCAGTATAGTATATTGAACAGTCAGTATAATACTCAGTAAAGTATATAGAACAGTCAGAATAATACTTGGTATAGTATATAGAACAGTCAGTATAATACTCTGTATAGTATATAGAACAGTCAGTATAATACTCTGTATAGTATATAGAACAGTCAGGATAATACTCAGTGTAATATATACTACAGTCAGTAAAATACTCAGTGTAATATATACTACAGTCAGTATAATACTCAGTGCAGTATATAGAACAGTCAGTATAGTACTCAGTGTAGTATATAGAACAGTCAGTATAATACTCAGTGTAGTATATAGAACGGTCAGTATAATACTCAGTATAGTATATAGAAAAGTCAGTATAATAGTATAGTATATTGAACAGTCAGTATAATTCTCTGTGTTGTATATAGAAAAGTCAGTATAATACACAGTGTAGTATATAGAACAGTCAGTATAATAGTGTAGTATATAGAACAGTCAGTACAATACTCAGTGTAGTATATAGAACAGTCAGGATAATACTCAGTGTAATATATACTACAGTCAGTATAATACTCAGTGTAATATATACTACAGTCAGTATAATACTCAGTGCAGTATATAGAACGGTCAGTATAATACTCAATATAGTATATAGAAAAGTCAGTATAATAGTATAGTATATTGAACAGTCAGTATAATTCTCTGTGTTGTATATAGAAAAGTCAGTATAATACTCAGTGTAGTATATAGAACAGTCAGTATAATAGTATAGTATATAGAACAGTCAGTATAATACTCAGTGTAGTATATAGAACAGTCAGTATAATACTCAGTGTGGTATAGAGAACAGTCAGTAAAATACTCAGTGTTGCATGTAGAACAGTCAGTATAATACTCGGTATAGTATATAGAAAAGTCAGTATAATACTCAGTGTAGTATATAGAACAGTCAGTATAATACTCGGTATAGTATATAGAACAGTCAGTATAATACTCAGTATAGTATATAGAACAGCCAGTATAATACTCAGTGTAGTATATAGAACAGTCAGTATAATACTCAGTCTAGTATATAGAACAGTCAGTATAATCCTCGGTATAGTATATAGTACAGTCAGTATAATACTCAGTATAGTATATAGAACAGTCAGTATAATACTCGGTATAGTATATAGTACAGTCAGTGTAATACTCAGTATAGTATATAGACCAGTCAGTATAATACTCAGCATTGTATATAGAAAAGTCAATATAATACTCAGTGTAGTATATAGAACAGTCAGTATAATACTCTGTATAGTATATAGACCAGTCAGTAAAATACTCAGTGTAGTATATAGAACAGTCAGTATAATACTTAGTGTTGTATATAGAATGGTCAGTATAATACTCGGTATAGTGTATAGGACAGTCAGTATAATACTCGGTATAGTATATAGTACAGTCAGTATAATACTCGGTGTAGTGTATTGAACAGTCAGTATAATAGTGTAGTATATAGAACAGTCAGTACAATACTCAGTGTAGTATATAGAACAGTCAGCATAATACTCAGTATAGTATATAGAACAGTCAGTATAACACTCGATATAGTATATTGAACAGTCAGTACAATACTCAGTGTAGTATATAGAACAGTCAATATAACACTCGGTACAGTATATAGAACAGTCAGTACAATACTCAGTGTAGTATATAGAACAGTCAGCATAATACTCAGTATAGTATATAGAACAGTCAGTATAACACTCGGTATAGTATATTGAACAGTCAGTACAATACTCAGTGTAGTATATAGAACAGTCAATATAACACTCAGTGTAGTATATAGAACAGTCAGTATAATACTCGGTATAGTATATTGAACAGTCAGTATAATAATCAGTGTAGTATATAGAACAGTCAGAATAATACTCAGTGTAGTATATAGAACAGTCAGTATAATACTCGGTATAGTATATAGAACAGTCAGTATAATACTCAGTGTAGTATATAGAACAGTCAGTATAATACTCTGTATAGTATATAGAACAGTCAGTAAAATACTCAGTGTAGTATATAGAACAGTCAGTATAATACTTAGTGTTGTATATAGAACGGTCAGTATAATACTCGGTATAGTGTATAGGACAGTCAGTATAATACTCGGTATAGTATATAGTACAGTCAGTATAATACTCGGTGTAGTATATTGAACAGTCAGTATAATAGTGTAGTATATAGAACAGTCAGTACAATACTCAGTGTAGTATATAGAACAGTCAGCATAATACTCAGTATAGTATATAGAACAGTCAGTATAACACTCGATATAGTATATTGAACAGTCAGTACAATACTCAGTGTAGTATATAGAACAGTCAATATAACACTCGGTATAGTATATAGAACAGTCAGTACAATACTCAGTGTAGTATATAGAACAGTCAGCATAATACTCAGTATAGTATATAGAACAGTCAGTATAACACTCGATATAGTATATTGAACAGTCAGTACAATACTCAGTGTAGTATATAGAACAGTCAATATAACACTCGGTATAGTATATAGAACAGTCAGTACAATACTCAGTGTAGTATATAGAACAGTCAGCATAATACTCAGTATAGTATATAGAACAGTCAGTATAACACTCGATATAGTATATTGAACAGTCAGTACAATACTCAGTGTAGTATATAGAACAGTCAATATAACACTCGGTATAGTATATAGAACAGTCAGTACAATACTCAGTGTAGTATATAGAACAGTCAGCATAATACTCAGTATAGTATATAGAACAGTCAGTATAACACTCGATATAGTATATTGAACAGTCAGTACAATACTCAGTGTAGTATATAGAACAGTCAATATAACACTCGGTATAGTATATAGAACAGTCAGTACAATACTCAGTGTAGTATATAGAACAGTCAGCATAATACTCAGTATAGTATATAGAACAGTCAGTATAACACTCGATATAGTATATTGAACAGTCAGTACAATACTCAGTGTAGTATATAGAACAGTCAATATAACACTCGGTATAGTATATAGAACAGTCAGTACAATACTCAGTGTAGTATATAGAACAGTCAGCATAATACTCAGTATAGTATATAGAACAGTCAGTATAACACTCGATATAGTATATTGAACAGTCAGTACAATACTCAGTGTAGTATATAGAACAGTCAATATAACACTCGGTATAGTATATAGAACAGTCAGTACAATACTCAGTGTAGTATATAGAACAGTCAGCATAATACTCAGTATAGTATATAGAACAGTCAGTATAACACTCGATATAGTATATTGAACAGTCAGTACAATACTCAGTGTAGTATATAGAACAGTCAATATAACACTCGGTATAGTATATAGAACAGTCAGTACAATACTCAGTGTAGTATATAGAACAGTCAGCATAATACTCAGTATAGTATATAGAACAGTCAGTATAACACTCGATATAGTATATTGAACAGTCAGTACAATACTCAGTGTAGTATATAGAACAGTCAATATAACACTCGGTATAGTATATAGAACAGTCAGTACAATACTCAGTGTAGTATATAGAACAGTCAGCATAATACTCAGTATAGTATATAGAACAGTCAGTATAACACTCGATATAGTATATTGAACAGTCAGTACAATACTCAGTGTAGTATATAGAACAGTCAATATAACACTCGGTATAGTATATAGAACAGTCAGTACAATACTCAGTGTAGTATATAGAACAGTCAGCATAATACTCAGTATAGTATATAGAACAGTCAGTATAACACTCGATATAGTATATTGAACAGTCAGTACAATACTCAGTGTAGTATATAGAACAGTCAATATAACACTCGGTATAGTATATAGAACAGTCAGTACAATACTCAGTGTAGTATATAGAACAGTCAGCATAATACTCAGTATAGTATATAGAACAGTCAGTATAACACTCGATATAGTATATTGAACAGTCAGTACAATACTCAGTGTAGTATATAGAACAGTCAATATAACACTCGGTATAGTATATAGAACAGTCAGTACAATACTCAGTGTAGTATATAGAACAGTCAGCATAATACTCAGTATAGTATATAGAACAGTCAGTATAACACTCGATATAGTATATTGAACAGTCAGTACAATACTCAGTGTAGTATATAGAACAGTCAATATAACACTCGGTATAGTATATAGAACAGTCAGTACAATACTCAGTGTAGTATATAGAACAGTCAGCATAATACTCAGTATAGTATATAGAACAGTCAGTATAACACTCGATATAGTATATTGAACAGTCAGTACAATACTCAGTGTAGTATATAGAACAGTCAATATAACACTCGGTATAGTATATAGAACAGTCAGTACAATACTCAGTGTAGTATATAGAACAGTCAGCATAATACTCAGTATAGTATATAGAACAGTCAGTATAACACTCGATATAGTATATTGAACAGTCAGTACAATACTCAGTGTAGTATATAGAACAGTCAATATAACACTCGGTATAGTATATAGAACAGTCAGTACAATACTCAGTGTAGTATATAGAACAGTCAGCATAATACTCAGTATAGTATATAGAACAGTCAGTATAACACTCGATATAGTATATTGAACAGTCAGTACAATACTCAGTGTAGTATATAGAACAGTCAATATAACACTCGGTATAGTATATAGAACAGTCAGTACAATAATCAGTGTAGTATATAGAACAGTCAGCATAATACTCAGTATAGTATATAGAACAGTCAGTATAATACTCGGTATAGTATATAGAACAGTCAGTATAATACTCGGTATAGTATATAGTACAGTCAGTATAATACTCAGTGTAGTATATAGAACAGTCAGAATAATACTCGGTATAGTATATAGAACAGTCAGTATAATACTCGGTATAGTATATAGAACAGTCAGTATAATACTCAGTATAGTATATAGAACAGTCAGAATAATACTCGGTATAGTATATAGAACAGTCAGTATAATACTCAGTATAGTATATAGAACAGTCAGTATAATACTCAGTATAGTGATAGTTGGCCACTGTACTAACTGCACTTTTGAGTAGAATTGTCCAATCACAAAAACTTTATAATTCCTTCCAAAGTTTTTGCCACAAAAGCGTAATCCTTCCCTGTCAGTGCTGGAGAATGGGTAACATGGACCCTCTGTGCATCTGCTTCGTTAAGGCTAAGTGATTAGTTCAGTGTTTGTTCTGAGAGAAAGAGCAATCGAGCATGTCCAACCTCTATTTGCGGTTTGGTGCTACTCACAAAGGGAGTTTTCTGATAATTAATGATGCAACATGTTTTTCATTTGCAATCTAATTCAGTGGTGGGGATACAAATTAAGCCCTATAATTGCTCCGCTGAAGTTCAAAAACTTGGATCTCGTAGTTTGCTGTGTGAGTTGGCTCATGTGAGGTTTAGGCCCAAGGTTCTGTATCTTTCCACTGATACCGAAATATCTCAACACAGTGGAGTTCTAGAAAGGATAAAATGAAGTCATCTCATGGATTACACCTTTGGATGTTATAGAAGAAAAAAAAAAAAAAAAACCTTTTCCAACATCCTAAATCTCCAGTGAAAGCGGTGGGCCTCCAGTGGGGAAAACAAGCCTGGGTAATTACGTGCTCCTGTAGGCAGGGTGAGGGGGTCTTTGAAAAAGGAGACGCTTCTCAGTGAGACGTGAGGACATGAGGGAACACAGAAATCCTGGGCTAATTATCTCAGTCCTGCTCACGTGGGGGTGAGCTCTGCATGGATTGGTTAGCTCTAAAGGTCTAGTTTGGGATTATAAAATTTCTCCTGCCAAGTAGTGACCCCACCAGCAAATTCCTGACTGAAGTAAAGGACATCCCATGATTCTCAAGCTTCCACACTGCCATGTGCAAGTAGATGCAGCCACTATTTGTAGTGTGAAGAAGGTCAAACAAAAATTGGGAATCTCTGTGGTGCCAACCAATCCTGACCCACCCCACACTAATGAGAGGGCTGAAAAACTAAGACAGCATTAGTGTATCCTACTAGGTCAAAATGACAATAAAAGCAGTGATTATCTCTTAATTCAGACCAAAAATGGACCTCAAAGGCAAGTCTAACTCCTTACATCAGTGAGAAGAAGCCAAACTGAGAAAAAGAATCTAAAAAACCAATTGATCTCCTCAACTGAGTAATTCACGTCACTTAACTCTGGACCTCCAATCTAGCTTCTTGAAGACCTCTGGACCATAACAAGATCTTCAGCACTAACATCAGTTATCTGGCCTCCATCTACATGGAACCTACATAGGGCAGCGGTGGCCTTGTGGTTAGTGAGTTGGCCCCAGGATCAGAAGGTCATAGTTTCAAATCTCAAACCAGTAGGCTTCCCTGAGGAACCCTTGAGCAAGGTACCGTCCCCGTCACTGCTCCCCAGGCGCTTTCAGTCGCTGCCCCCTGCTGCATGTGTGTGAGTGTATGGGTTAAATGTAGATCTTGTTCAAATTAAAAACCTAGAAAATCTCACTCTTGACACTATAGTGGCACCTCAGTTAAGATGCCAGTTGACAGGTTTACAACAGAAGTAGCAACGGTTTCAGTTCTCGTTTTTTTCCTTGCGTTCCTTTAAGCTCAGCATCTGCTTCTGAGGCACACCCTCCTGTAAAATGTGTCAGAAGCGAAAGATGGATTGCAGAAGCAAAAGTATGCGTCAGCAAAATGCAAAGACTGGCAAAATGCTGGTGAACATGAATGCAAGAAGGCTGAGTGTTTCTCAAAGCCTGAAGCCTGAAAAAGTGTTTTATTTCATACAATATGTTTGCAATGTGTTCTTGCATTGTAATGCAAAGTACTTTGCTTGCAGATTTTATGATTTTGTTTAAAATCAATAGCGTTTTTCCAGCTTCAATGCATCCCATTTAACGAATCTGCTACTTCTGAAGGAAGTAATCTCCAGAAGAAGCAATCTTAAATGTCATTGTGTTCTTAAATGGGCTGGTGAAGTTATTCCTCAGAAAGTATTTGCATTTCTGGCAGTACAGCTGGACAGTTGTCGGGTGGACAGCAAAGCATGGACACTCTTCTGTTGTAGCACCCCTAACTTGTTTTGAAACTTTGGTTTCTACACACTATTGGACGTTTAACATTTAAAGAGCTTTACAGTGTGTGTTGACTTTTTCCCCCTATAGTCTTTGTCGACTAATCGGTGCAGTCCTACTGTGTGTGTGAGAATCAATAGGGCAGGAGGTACAGGAGAAGTGGTAGTGCATGCTGGGAGCCAAATCCTCTCAGTGGTTACTTATTATCCTCCTCTTTGGTTGAAAGCTTTGAGGAACGAGGGGACTTTTTGGTGGACATGGCGGATTGCTGTATTCAGGCTAAAAGAAAAATGCAATGAGAATCCCGCTGCTGATCCAAGCTGACCCTGTCGCCAGTGGTCCATAGCAGCAAACTGTGGCTGGTTATAAAACCACTAGCTTCAGGATGGTTCCTCAGCTCTGACTGCATTGAGCAGTTAATGCATGCTTGCAGGTTAATGCTTTTTCATTGCCAATGGTGCGTATAATAAAGCCATCTCTCTCTCTCTCTCTCTCTCTCTCTCTCTCTCTCTCTCTCTCTCTCTCTCTCTCCCTCTCTCTACCAGGCAGGGAGAAAATGCCACTAGGAGATGTCTCACAGGGCCCAGGGCTGTCTATGGGGCGAGAGTGCACCTGACGGATGAAGCATTTTGACAATGACATATTGCTGTGGGACAAACGATAAATAAATGACATGAATTTTAAAGCAAAACATCCCTCCCACCTCACCCTCTATCACTCTGTCTCACTCTCTCTCTCTATTTCTCTCAGTCTCTCTGGCTCACTAGTTTATCCACCAATATAAACACCCCGGTCCTGCTGGCTTGGGCTGGTTTGAGAGATAGATAGATAGATAGATAGATAGATAGATAGATAGATAGATAGATAGATAGATAGATAGGCAGGCAAGCAGACAGACAGACAGATGACGGATGGATGGCTGGATGGACAGATGGATGGAGGGATGGATGGACAGACAGTCATACTTGTATGCCTCAAACACATTTGTGATGTCTCTCTCTGACCAGACTCTCTCTCTCACCTGGTCTCTGTCCCTGTTCTAATGTACTATTGATTTGGGGGTGTTACTTGAGTAAATGTGCAAATGGATGCTCAGCCGGCCCTGCGTAATGATTTTTTTTTTCTTTATTTTTTTTTCTTTATTTTTTTTATACACTGCAATTTTACACTGTGCTGCAAAAAAAGCAGACCAACAAACCTCATTGAGAGTTAATAGTACAGCGGGGACTATTGATCCAGCTACTGCTTATATTTGATTGCATGTTAATCACACTGATAAAGTTTCAGATGAATTGTTGTAATTATAACATTGTGAGGTTTTGTACAATAGTGCATGATCAAAGTGCATTACAGCACCGCAGAATAGAATATTTTCAATTTATTAAAACGAATAGCAGTAATTCACGCAATCGCAGTGCCTGCACGTAGAATGTTATTTGAGATCATCTTCAAACATGAAGCATAAACATCAGGAGGGAATGCAGGTATTATTATAGGATTCTTCTAACGGTCCGGTTTAGTCTTGTTGAGTCAAATTCCAACTTAGAACCTTTATTTTTTAGTTTCAAAATGACAACGACAGTTTTGCAAAATTATTCTTTATAAAGATGATTATGATTATTATTATTATTATTATTATCATCATCCATCATCATCATCATCATCATCATCATCATCATCATCGTCACCATCATCATCATCATTATTATTATTATTATTATTATTATTATTATTATTATTATTAAGGGAGATATAAATAGGACCCAGAAAACTGCAATTCCACATGCTGATCCACCATTCATCTATGGCCAAATTCTCCAATCTCTGACGTTTGGAGTGGAAGTGTTGCCAAGATCTCTGAATGAGTTGCTGGTTCGGAAGTAAAGCCTACAGGTGCTCCAGAGAAGAAAGCAACAGCTCAATAGCTTGTCAAGATGCTCTCTTTCTGACTGATCATCCAAAGTTTGCTTGATGGGCCTTCCCAGACGCTGGCCTTGAATCCGCTGAAGAAGGCCTCATCTGTGAGTGCAATGTATTTAATGTGAGGCCGCAGTGTGTGTCGGTGTGTATCCACAGCGCTGAGATGTAGCATACAGCCGAGAGCGTATTCCTCCGGCCTGCAGCCATGTGCTGTCTGCTGCTGCACAAAGCCCCTCATTCCCCACCGCCGTCTGGCCTGACTAAAAAATGCATGGAATATTTAAGAGCCATTGGCATTCCCTGCACTTTTCAGCCCAGGTACAGGCAGCCTGAGCTGCCGAGTATCCTACATCATTCTGTAGAGAAAAAAACAATGGTACACTGCATCATTCTGTTAAACACAACATGGCACACTGTAGGAATGATCCAGAGATTTAGCTGCGTGTTCAACACAGCGGCACTGCTCTGATCAATAGGGTGGAGATGGGAAAACTGCATGTTTGCAGATACAGGCATTGATAATGGGTAAACTGATACACTCACACACACACAGAGGTGGCAAACGTCCACACGCTCTTTACTTCAGCAGAAGTAGATACTCATGCACCAAACAACTCTGATAAAAGTAGAAGTGCTGAATACTCAAGTATAAAAAGTACAGAATCTGAAGTCAAAAGCAGGCCTTTAAAGCACATTTATACTGGCTAGTTGTCTGCAAAGTGAACTGAAGCCTACATCACTATTTCCAAGCCCATTAAACCATTTAACTTCAGGTCCAATAAAAACATTCTACTGAAAATAATGAAGATAAACTTCACTGCTTCACTTTCATCCATATCTACTAGATCTTCCATCAAGGAATTCACACTCAACACGCACTTTTTCTCCAAAGTCCACTCTCCCTTCTTCTTGACTGTCGTGCAGCACTGGACACTCCAAGGGATCTTCCTTTCAATGTGTTTTTGCTCTTTTGGGCTGAAATGTTTCTATGGGAAGATGATGTAAAATACAAAATAATGGAGAATTCCCCTCAAATGCATGGAAGAAGTCTGCTCTGAAAATGGAAGAAAAAGAAAAACTCAAGATCAACAAAGCATTTGTATTTTGTTACTTCCCATCTCTGCATGCACACATACTGTAATCCACCTGCATAATTCATTTGCCTTTACTCCATTCCTCTGTCAGGAACCCATAAATTTTGTGGCAGCAGTGGTCCTGGCGCTAGATATTGACCACAAGAGAAAGACTAGGAACCCGGACTATAAAGTAAGAGATGAGCATCTTTAACCTCACATCTACATGGTGGACCAACAGGGTGATCATGTCTAATACAGTGACCCTAGAGCATCTGTATGCTAAGAGTATTCAGGGCAGTTGTTAGTGCTGTGGCCTCACAGTGAGAAGGTCTGGGGTTTGGTCCGGGTCCTTTTTGTGTGGAGTGGAGATGTTCTCCCCGTGTCTGTGTGTTTCCTCCAGGAGCTCTGGTTTCCTCCCACCATCCAAAGTAATGAATGTACGGTGGATTGGAGAAGCTAAATTGCCTGTAAGTGCGTGTGTGTGTGCGCCCTCCGATGGATTGTCCAAGGTGTGTCCCTGCTTCAGCACCCCCTGTGACCCTACTTAGGACAAGCGGCTATGAAAATGAGTGAATGAGACTGAATATTCAGGGGCAGCAGTGGCTTAGTGGTTACGTTGTCCTGCATTTCACAACGACAAGGACTGTAACTTTTCAGTTTCATATTCAGGGCAGATGTACCTAAAACAGTAGCCCATGAATGTAGACCCTCACGAATATAGTGAAGTGCGTGAGATGCTTAAATACAGTATCTCTCTACAGTCCACTCTTCAGCAATCTCTTCTTTCAGAATCTAGTCCTCTCTTGCATTCAGCGTGCACACTGGCCCCTCTTCAGTCCACTCCAGCCTCTTTGCTGAAACTTCAGAGGAATTCCTCCAAACTGAAGTGGCACCATCAGCAACGGCTGTGGAAAAAAAAGAAAGAAAGAAAGAAAGAAAGAAGAGAAAAAAGGTCCATTCTCTGCATGTTTGCCAGAACCTCCGTCCTCTCCCCTCAGCAGAAAAGCAGGATTACGTCTCCTCTGAGGCCATTAAATCTCTAAACCCCAATTATATCTCCAGCCAGTGATTTATGGGTTTATTTTTAATGACACATTAAAATGCAATTAGCATCCGTATCCAGAACAAACTGTGTGTATCCAATGAAAATCCCCCCCCCCACTATAAATGACACAGACCCTTCCCCACTGCATGAACGAGTGCTCAGTTGGCGAGTGGTATTTTAACCACGGGCCGATCAAGCAGCACTTAATGCAGAGTCCATTAAAGCGGCATGTGTTGTGGAGCGTCTCAGCTTGTGGATGTGGGGTGACTTTTGTAAAGTTTGTAGGCCTCCTTGGTGGTCCAGCAATTCCTGCCATGAATATGTAGCTCTCTGACTATTTACATCCCTGGGTAGTCACATGGGTAAGTCACAGTTGCCAGCTCTCAATTTCAACCAATGGTTCCCATGTATCCAGGCCCATTCTGCATGTCTAACACAAATGATACGAATAATTAACAAGCTTTGAGCTGTAAAACACACAGTGCATAAGGCCTGAGAACCACTGTAACTACAACACTGTGCAAAAGTCTTGAGCCCTCATTTCTTCATATTTTGTTAAAAAAATGGGAAAATAGGTACTGTGATTTATTGCATACTTATAAATACAGCATATACCACCAAAAGACTTTGTTTAATTCTAATCATCTTTAAAATCAATATTTGGTTTGACCACCATTGTTCTTTAGCATAGTCTGAACTCTCTTAGGCGAGCTTTCTTGTCATTTCTTATAATTATCTTCAGAAATAGCTCTTCAGGCTTCTTGAAGACCATTTCAAAGCACTTCTTTGGATGTCGGCTGCCTTTTGCTCTGTTCTATAGAGATGACCCCACACTGCTTCAGGGAAAGGGACTGCACTGCAAATGAGAGCCAAAAACATTCTTCTTCTGGAAGGATAGAGAACTGTTTGAACAACACATTATAAATACAAGAAATTCTGGCACTTTGGAAGCAAAATATGAAGAAATGAGGAGTGGATCAAGACTTTTGCACAGTACTTTATTCCATTTTCCATGCACATTATAATTCCATATCTGTTCCTCTTGTACGAACCAGATGCTAGACATCTTTTAGAAAGTGGCCTCAGAAACATGATAGAACAGCTCACCCCTGTGCATTGAAATATTTTTTGGAGAAACTGACAGTGACCTACAGATGGCAAATAAAAAACCTGCCTTCCCACAGAATGATAGTCATCTTTACACATGGCAAATACAGAAATAGCAGCAAGATCAGTAGATAGCAACCTGCATGCTAATTTCTTTCGAGACTGAGGCCAGTTCCCTAAGTCTGCCAGCCTGAAAGGTAAAGACTTGTGCCTGCCACTGATTTTATTCCATTTTGTAGAATCTTTGATTGATTTTGCAATTCTGTCCATATGCAAGAAGTCGCGTACGATTGGTGCTAATATGCCTCGAGTGGTGTGCCACCATATATAAAATCAATTTCAATCTCAAGGCGAGTACACCATAACCTTCCAACCACAGTTGAATGTTTGCTTCTGCCAGCTCTCCAGGCAGTACCCGCCAACTACCCAGACTAACGCTCTTGCATATTTTATTGAGCGGATGCTTTTGCATCAACAGGTGGCATGTGTATTGATGTGGGACTCTCATGTGCCCTTCTGCAGCCTATCCGTCCACATGGCTCTGTGTGCCTGGTACCCTCAGTCACTCTTCGCTAAACATCTGCAGCATCAGGGACCGCAGCATGCTAAGCGGCCTGATTGATTAGGCATGCTCCCTTGTAGCCCAAGCTTTTTAATTATCCATATGGACTGGGTACATATAGCACCTTTGGTTATAAGACAACATAAAGAAAGCCATATGGACCGGGAATAAGAAATCACACTCAGACAGTTGTCAAACATGAATACGTGTCAGAAATATCCAAGTGGTTGGAAGCTTGGTGCTGGACACTATCACAGAACTGTCCTTTGTAGATGGACTGTTATAGTAAAATCTGCTGGAGTTACTGCATTACATTCCTTGCCTTTATATTTTATTGTAAAGATGCTAAGATCGTCACTGGGTGTGACAGGACTAGGAATTAGAGTGGCAGCTCAGGTAGGATGTTTTGGAGATAAAGTTAGAGAAGCAAGGTTGCGTTGGTTTGGACATGTCCAGAGGAGGGATTACATTGGGAGGAACTGCCAGGAAAGAGACCAAAGAGGAGGTTTATGGATGTGGTGAGAGAGGACAGCTGGTCAGGTTGAAGGAGGAAGTTGCAGAGGACCGGAAGAAATGTAAATGGATGATCCCCTAAATGGGAGCAGCCGGAAGAAGAAGAAAACATTTTTATTTGAAATGCTTTGAACTCAAACAGAACTTCTGTTATTAGAAGAAGATTAACTGTCGTAGGAGGTTCTGGGTTTACTGTCCTCTAGATGAGATTGACCATTGTCTGAGTTTATTTTACTCTAGATTAGGTGAACCATCAGACCAACAATCATCAGAGTCTTCTGATCACCTGCTCTCAAGATCAGCTAAACTATCATGGACCACCTGCATGTGCTGGCATGACCATAAAGGCTTTCATCTATTCATTCTGCTTTATATCAGTCACCTTGTAAATAATATTTTGTTTTCTCTTTTGTTGTCCAGTGCTGATTAGAGGAGAATGGCTTATCTTGGTTCTTCTGAAGGGTTCTTCTGTCACTTTTGGTTTGCTCACTAGGAGCTTGGACCTGGAGTGAAGCCTCTTTGTGACAACTATAGTTGTAAAAAGTGTAATATAAATAAAACTGACCTGACTTGAGAAGTGGGGTGAAGGCAGGGCACAACAGATGCAGCACAAGGTGAAGCCAGGAGGCTCAGGTTGATAGCCGTGATAAACACGAAGAGCCAGTGGAAAAGGTACATAACATCATGTTAAATTTGTGTCTCTACCAGTGAAACAGGGGTTAGCATCAGGTTCAGTGGCTGCTATCACTCTGAAGAGCAGCAAGGAACACAGGAGTGACAAATGAGGAGAAGTGGAGAGAATTGAATGGATGGTGAAAGGATCAAACAGAGATCGGTGTGGTTAAGCTCGTCCACACTGACAGGCCCAACCAGCTGAGCGGCCCTCCAGCAGACAGCGTCATCAGCCCAGCAGACATGAGCTCGCCTGGTACTGTGACCTGTGCTGGATCAACCTCACTGATAGGGTCTGACAGAGGGGTCAACTGCATTCTCGGTTTCAAGTCACTGTCACTCTGCACCGTTCAAAGTGACAGACCAGTGAAAAAGACTTAAAGGAAGAGCAGCTCCATCTTAACATTGCTAAATAAGGAGGCTTGATTCCTTTTCTTACTAGACCAATCATTTATGAGGCAACAATGTTCTCACATACAAGGAATTGTCCTGAATGCTCACAGAAAGTGAGGTTATCGCATACTTTTGACCAAGAGCCAGATTCTCACAGTAAATACAGCAGATCCCTGCTGCCTCTTTATGTCCATCAAAGAACAAACTAACATGAACACATTCCAGGCTACAGTTAACGATGTTCTTAAAGTCCATCCATCCATTTTCTGCCGCTTGTCCCAAACGGGGTCGCGGGGGAGTGCTGGTGTCCAACCCAGCTCACACAGGGCGAGGACGGGGGACACACCCTGGACAGGTCGCCAGTGTTCTTAAAGTACGGCAGAATAATAAACATCAACAATATTTTAAACAGATACCAGTTACATGTCCAATCTTGCAAATGTAATGGCGGTATTTCATTCGAGAGCCTACATTCTTATCAACAAACGTTTCTTACCACTGAGGTTCTTGAAAGTGGTTCTTGAAATATGACATAAACATTATCAGATTGTCACACAAATTGTTAAATAAAAGCATGTGAACCTTCTGGATCAGTGATAAATCTGAAGTCAGGGGTTTTCAGTCACTGGGGTGACAAGTAGGTGTGGGAGTGCCCCCTGTTATACTAAAGAACGGGGATCTATTTCTTAACATGTTTGTGGAAGTGCATCATGGCACTAATGAAGGAGATGTTTGAGGATTTCAGATAAAGTCTTCTTGGATTCCTTGGGCTGGAAACAATTGACAAAACCTTCCAAAGTGTTTAGATTCCACCAATCCACAATCAGACATAGTGTGCACAAATGGAGGAAAAACACCAGTTACCCACCCAAGGAATGGCTGATCAATGAAGGTCACACTGTCACCTTCACACTGGGAAGAGCAAACTGTGGAGTTCACAAAAAGATCCAAGGTAACTTCTAAGCAGCTAAAGCCAATGGAGAAAACCATCGCTCCCAGAGGAAAGAATTGCATGTCTACTGTTTTCTAACAATCACATAGATGGGTGAGAACATAAAAGAACTTCTGGAACTCACAGATCACAGAATAATATTGGATGATCTTCAATAAATAATTTGTCAATCATTTGACCCTTTTTCATGACTTTTCCACTGGCAACAGCAACCAAACCTTACATAAGCCCCACCATGAAGAGACATTTTTTCATTGTAAATAAAGTCAAATGTACCTGCTGGAACTGATCTGACCAGATCCTGCTTGATGAAGGAAATGTGAAGTCACTGACCACAGTCTGGCTGTTAGCTTTACATCCATCTGATTGAAATGGAACTCAAGAAGCTGGGAAGATGCCATATTTTTCTTGTTTGTGGTTTGCGCTGCATGGTTCCTGGTGCCAGTTGCTATGTAGAACTATTTATAAAAAGTCTTTATTTTTCCCTCGAAGAGAAACAAATACCAGACAACGATGCTCTCAAATAGTTGTTTGTTAAAGGATCTATACGAAAGAAAGGACAGGTCCGATGTTAAAGTGAGACCGAGTGGCAATAAGCCCAGATGAACAGCAAAATGCACCTCACTATGCTTGGCACTCACATAACCTCCTAATCATGTTCTGAAGCTCTGGTGAAAATTAAGAAGAAAAAACACTGCAGACGGTTGCTACGGAATGGTCTGGCCCTGGGGTGCTATTTGATGGTCCCAGCACATGTTTCGTTAGCATCGCCATTAGCAAATTAGCATTCTTGGGTTCAACCTTGACTTTAACAGCTTTGTTTCAAGATGCATCTCTAAATATTTGTATCGTCCTTCTCTCCTGTCTTTACTGTAAACCATCTTACCAACAACATACAGATGTAAACCAGCATAAAGACACGGAAACAGGGAAGTAATCGCTGCTAGTGTTTGCTGTGTATTTTTTTGGGAGGGTTGGGGTCTTTTTGCTCGGCACACATGGCATTAAAGCTATGATGGCTTTGTGGGGTTTGAGAATATAGAAATGTTCAGCTGCATGAAGACAGCAAGAATATCAAATTACAGTCCTCTCTTGCGTGCACCCCCTGGCGTGTTTTAGGACCATATACTTTATTTAGTGAAGATGGGGAGCTATTTCACCTGCCACTGCATTTAGTCATCGTGCAAAATCATGTGGAACAGCAGTGTTTTTTTATATTTTTTTCAGTCGCTTTGGTGGAGGGCCTCAAAAGCTATTTTCAGCACAACGGTGCAGGCCTGTAGCTGCTTGGCAGCGACGCTGAGTTCTGAAACAGATGAGTTTGCTGCTAATTCCCAGATAATGCAGTGGCCATACATGTTCCGGGTGTATTTTATGAATTTTATCAACGGTGGTTCCCTTGAGCCTGGAATGTCTTCGAACTTTCTCGGTTCTTCAGTTTTCCAGCAGATGTGCAACACAGCTGACAGCTGCATTCGTCACCAAAAGCAACGCAAACAATTGTGAGTGGAAAGCTACATCTCTCATGAACGACTGCAGCCGGCCAGAGGCCAAGAGGTTAATTTACTAATC
This sequence comes from Hepsetus odoe, assembly GCA_017165825.1. Classification (NCBI taxonomy): domain Eukaryota; kingdom Metazoa; phylum Chordata; class Actinopteri; order Characiformes; family Hepsetidae; genus Hepsetus; species Hepsetus odoe. Next base: position 4,563,590 of record CM029370.1, read on the forward strand.
AGACAAATCTCCATAAGAGCGAGAACCGCAGTGAGTTAAGTAAACCGAAGGCATTTCTTTCCCAAACTCAAGAAGTGGAGAGTATTTCCAAAGAGAATATTTATAGGACTTGAGCCCCAGGCACTCTGTGAGAAGGCAAAAAAAAAAAAAAAAAAAGAGAAAAGAATAGGAAGGGTAGAGCTATCTTTTTTTTTAAACATGATGGTAAGACCGAGCAATAGAACACTCCAAGATAATTTTAGCCAGTTCCACATACAAAGGCAAATGTAGGTCACACACGTGGATAATTTCCTCTGTCTTTTGTCCCAAATGTAAAGGCGTACTCTTCCATTCTATAGGACACGTCGCAACTACAGTGGTTGTAGGAGTCGCATCCGCACTGGACAGTGTACCCGCCTTGTGTTCATGGGGGACTTGATCGTTATCGTCACAAGCTGCACTTCAATAGCAAAGGTGACGCTAAGCTAACCCAGTTTACAATGAACACAGCGCACTAGGTTAGGAGGGGATGTGTATCCCATACATCATCAAGGCAGCAATTCAAAGGAGAACAATACACTGGAGGTCGGATAAACACTACGCAGGAGTGCACAAGTTCTCTTTTCATGGGAGAAAACAGCCTCGCAAAGATAAGCAGACTGTTGCCCAATTCCACTGCAGTCTTTTGGATCTTTCCACAATGTATAAAACTTCTGGGACAGACAGGGTGGATAAGCACGGCTTGCCTCTTCTCCCAAATATAACAGACCATTATTTGTTAGTATGAGTTTCACAGTTTCATGCATCCATCCATCCATCCATTATCTGAGTTGCTTTTCTTGACTAGGGGTACTGGAGCTTGTCCAATGCACCAGACCTCAGGCCTTCAAGACCTTTATCTTGTTGAAATAATTTAGCTCAAAAACCTAAAAGGCTTTGCAGTTCACCTGGTGTTGCCTTTGCTTTATTGTTAAATGGGGTGAGGTGAATTTGTCCTTAAGTGCAATAAAGGAGAAATACACGAAAGTGTTGTCCTATAAAACCAGCATGGCTTCCCTCTGGAGGATGGGCTTAGGTGCCTATTTGCCATCGAGCCAGAAACGTTGGTTTTGGGCCAATTGAAGGAAATCTTCACCGTGAGGGAAATTCCATTGAGGGACTAATCTCCCCCCTAAACTCAGGGACTGATCAATACCAAAACTTTGTTGTTGCCTCCCGAACTCTGTTCCCCCTCTGGAAGTTCAACAGTGTCCCCATTTAAGCATAGAAGAACCCTGGGACCCAATCGATGGCTCTCTCATCACACTCCCCTGGGGCTCCTCCACTAGAAGCATTGACCTGTTCAACTCGACAGGGGGTCCAAAGCTCCAATCTCTGTCTTTCCTTTCTCTTTATTTCTTGTTCTTTCTTTACTTCTTTATTAACCCCTCAGAGTTTCACATAATATCTTAATTTTGGATGAATTAATTCTCATTCAGTGGTGAAGTTGTCTGAAAATCTAAACCCGTGTTTGATAGTAGATCTTTAATTAACATTTGACTGACAATACAGTCAAAATTGGAATGTTCATCATATTACATTAATGCTGCATCCAGCTTCACTTAGAATTGGGAAGCTTGGAATGTCATCAGTATTACATCAAATACAGGGTTCAGTTCCCAGCATGGTTTACTGTATGGTTCCGTCCAGGTGCTCTGGTTTCCTTCCACAGTGCAAAGACATGCACACCAGATGGATGGTGGATGCTAAATTGCCCCTTATGTACAGTGTGCCTGCCCTATGACAGACTTGGGTGTTTCTCCACCTTTCACTCTACTTATATGATCACACTCAAACACTCTCTCTCACTCACTCTTTTTCATAGCCGCTTGCCCTAATTAGGGTTGCAGCAGGTGCTGGAGCCTATCCCAGCTCTCACAGGAGGAAACACCCTGAACAGGTTGCCAGTCCATTGCAGGGCAGATACAGAGACGACCACACTCACACACACACATTCACACCTAAGGGCAATTTAGCATCACCAATCCACCTGATCTTCCTGTCTTTTGGACGGTGGGAGGAAACCAGAGCCCCTGGAGGAAAACCCATGTAGACATGGAGAGAACATGAAAACTCCGTACAGAGAGGACCCAGACCGTCCCAAATGGGAATGAAACCCAAGCATTTCTCACTGTGAGGACTCAAACTGCAAGGTACTAATTACTGACTTTGTATTCAGTGTCTAACTATGTTTTCCCCATCTTCCTGTATCCCTGTCTATCACTCTCTCTATCTTCCAACTATACTCACCCATCATCATCCCTCCATCTAACCCCCCACACATTTTCCCAATTCCTTATCCTAATGGCAGCCTCTTTTCCCTCTGAGTGGGTGAGTGCGATGCTGCGTTGGCTCTAGAAGTGTATCTATCAGCTGTGTTTATCAGAATCAGCCGAACTGCAGCAGCACTGCCAGAACATCTGTTACCTCCATCCCGCAGATCCGTCTAGGCTCCAAACTCTTCTCGCTCGCTTCCTCTCACCCGCCACAGCTCATTCAGCCTGATCACCCAGCGCTTATTTACTCTTATCTGCAATCATGGGAGGAGAGCGGAGAGAAAGGGAAATGAAAAATGCTCCAGCAGTTCAATGTCAATGGACCAGCTGTCTTTCTGCGCAATTCAACACTAGTATTCACAGGAGAGAAATTAATCAGAGTGCAGGCCACTGTGCATACCTAAACTACAAAGGAACCTTATAATTTTTACATTTGTTCACCAAGACAAATGCACCATTTTAGGGATTCTTTTCCAAAAAACTTTTGTGCAGAAGCCTCGGCTTTGTGCACATCATTGTCACAATGAATGACGGCTCAGACTCACTGCAATGCATCGACCGACTGCTTAACAGAGTGATAATCAGCGCTAAAGACGTGAAAATGGTTCAGTAGTACAATGCTTTATGCTCACAATGAAAATTTCATTAACATGTAGTGGTGGAGAAACACCTTGGACAGTTTGTCAAGCACACTCACATTTAGGAGACAATTTAGCATCTCCGATCCACCTGACATCCATGTCTCAGGACTGTGGGATGAAACAGGAGCTCCTGGGACAGCAGTGACAGAGTGGTCAGGGAATTGGCCCCAGGATCAAAAGCTCATGGGTTTGAATCCCAGACCAGTAGGTTGCCCTGGGGTACCTTTGAGCCCTTGAGGTACCCTTGAGGTATAGCTTCCCCCTGCAGATTGAGATACACACATATACTAATTATGGTAACTCTTCATTGTAGGGCAGCATTAATAAGGCTAAACGACTCCAGGAATAAAGGCTTATTTCAACATGTGTCAGAAGTCATGACACTTTCTAGGGAAAAATGGATAAAAGCAGTTTTAAACTGAATGGAAATAAAACAGGATTAAAGGTTTATGTCAGTTGTCGTTAAAACCTTATGTAGGTGTCATGTAGTCTTATTGTTGCCTTTTATTCATAATTTTTACTATAACTTCTCACAAGATTAATTATGAATCTTGACAGGTTTAAATTTGTAATGCAGGCCATTATGAAAATTAATCTACATACATAATAAATTAGTTCCCTTTACAGGCTAGACAAGATTAGTTGTATCGCACATTATCACACACAGGGGTCATTTAATGTGCTTTTAAGTGATAAAAGCATAAGGTAAATCAAGTAATAAAATCAAAAATGGAAGATTAAAGCAGGATCAAAGAAAACAGATAAATCTGCATAATTGTTGTACAAAGATAAAAGTATTGGCATTGACTAGGGAGCAGCACAGAAATGGCCATCTTATTTTTAATCCAGCAACCATAGCTTTGTTGCAGGAGATAACATTCTTAACATTCTGAACTTTTGACAGCAAGATTTTTGTGACTTTGGACCATTTTTATTCGACCGCTCCTGAAGAAATGTGAATAAAAGGCAACAAAAATAGAGAGACAACGTTTTGTCTTGACACTGATTTAAAAATGAACTCAAATTCCCAGCTTGCAGCTTGTGAACAGTGAGCAGGGAATTTGTCCTCTGCCTTTAGCCCATCCTGCACACACTGGTAGTGAACACACACACCAGGAGCAGTGGGCAGCAGTGCCTGCATCTGGAGGCGCTTGTAGGGTAGGGTGCCTTTGCCCAAGGGCACTTCAGTTGTGGATGTGAGAGTGGGAAAGCTTTATTCACACATCCCCACCTTTTTCCAGTCTGTGGGATTGAACTGGCAACCTGCTCGATGAAAGGCCTCTTCTTCAACCATTAGACTTCCCAGCCATACTCCAGACCAGCTAAACCATCAAGGATCACCTGCATGCGCTGCTTCCCCTTAACCAAGACTAACTAACCACTGTTTGCCCAGTTTAACGTAATAAATGAAATAATTAAAAATCTTTTTAGTTATATCCTTCTTTTGCTTTTTGCTTTGCTGGTATCAACCAGAGGATGCGTTCCCCTTCTTGAGTCTTGGTTCTTCCAAAAGTGGCTTAATGTTTAGGGCAGGGGTGTCGAGCTCCAGTCCTGGAGGGCTGGAGTCCAGCATATTTTGGTGATTTCCCTCTTTAAACAAACTTGGTTCACACTTAGTGGCGGGTGTAGTGGGTGTGTTTGAGGAGGGAAATCACCAAAATGTGCTGGACTCCAGGACTAGAGTTTGACATCCCTGGTTTAGGGACTAGATCCAAAGATCATGGCTTCAAAGGTTGCCCTGAGGTTCCCTTGAGCAAGGTACCATTCCCATCACTGCTTCTCGAGTGCTGGATATGGTTGGAAGGTATGTGTGGGTTAGATACAAAGGATGCATTTGGTCGTAGTTCACTGTGTGCTCGCAATGGCAAATGGTCACTTTCACTTGCTGTTTCACTTGTTTCTCCTTCCAGTTGCTTCTGTCGCCTTGTCTTGGCTCTCTAGGTGCTCAGACCCAGTTTCTGTGAAGCTGCTTTGTGACAATGACAGCTGTATAGTGCTATATAAACAAATGTGACTTCACTGTGGTTACCCATATGAATATAACTGTAGTAAAACTGTAATCATCTCCCTTTGCTCATTTTCATGAACAATATGTCCCATCTCGTGGACTGATAACAGTGGCACAATGCTGTCGCATATTCCACTGTCCACAATGGCTTATTCTTCCCTCTGAAGGCCATTTCATGCTGAGCGTTACTGTCTGCTGAAGGCTAAGGCAGAGCAGATGCTGGAGTGGCCTCATCCCTGACCCTCCATAGCCAGTCAGCCCACGCACTGCAAGCACTCAACCTGCATGCGTTATGGATGAGACAGGTCAGACCACATCTGAAAGATTCTGCGGATCAACCCAACGAAGAATGGCCATTTTGGTGTTTCGGTTTTTAGAGCACTGTGAAACACATCTCAGAGTTATTCGTCATTATACCATCACTGTTGCTTATGATGGAAAAATTCCACGATTTTGGATTTCTTTTCAGTTCTGATGCGAAGTTTCTGAAATCTGCTCCCTGGCCATAATGAAGAGTTCAGCAAGTTGCTGTTCTGCACATGGCCATGGTAAAGCATTCATCCAAACGACCCATAATATCTCTCCAGCCCTCAGAAGCGGTTAATACCACTGAGCCGGATCCCATTTTCAGTTCCATCTTCACCTGCAGCCATTATGGAGCCGTAAATGGAGTGTCAGCCTATGCCAGTATGAGCGATTTGTACCAGTGGCTAGCTAATGGCCGCCACATTAGAAATCGGCCATGTCTTTGAGGGACCCAGCCTATCTGCCAAATCCATCAGCCTCATCCAGGAGAAGGCATCAGCCAGGCCTATGAAATCGATCACCTGCCCAGGAGACAGGAGTGGAAGGGAGACATATTTTAAAGTCCCTTAAATACTTAATGCCGTAAGGTGCCATGAGCCAGGCCATAAAAAAAAGCAGAATGCGAGAACCTGGCAGCTAAGGCGCGTGAACCTGAAATAGCCTTGAGGGACAGAAGGGATGCGATAAGAGCATCTAAAAGGCTTTTAATAAACAATATAATAGAGCAGAGTCCAGTCACACCATCACTCTTTATTCATTGGAGCTATAAAAAAATGGAAAGGTGAAAATAACAACTCTACGGAAACACATCAGCTATCATGCATTAGCTTCATTCAGCACAAGCTGGGACTTCCTGCCTCACAATGATTTGGTCTGGCTGGTTATTACTGTTAAAAGGATAATTTGGCCAAAATTGCCCAGGATGCTCCTAAGAATTGATACTAGCTTAAAAGATATTGTTATCAATCTTAGCTTGGGCTCACCTGGTTCTTTAGAAGAACAACTGGGCAAAAATGATATCATACATCGTTTCACACTCAATATCCAACATATCTAGAGCCCAAGCTTCTATAGGACAGGGGTCACAGTGCGCATTCATTAAAAATGTCTTCTTTTATATGTTCTCCACAAAACTCAGCCAAAGGCAATAGGTCTGAAGGTAAAAATAATTATAATTTTATAATTTTATATTTTTTCCCTTAAGCAGACCCTGAAAAAAAGTTAAGGTGGAGAAAACACAGCGGTTTTACTTACTTACCTCACTGTCAGCTAAAAAACTAAGATCAGTTCTGCTGATTGGGTATGTATTTATAATGTTTAAAGTCATGATCTTAATTGGATACCATGGAGGCTTTTATCACATCATGTAAGAAATTATTTTACTTATCATTCATTTTATAAGAATGTATCTTGTTTAGCCTCCCGTGTTATTGTTTCTTATACTTCCCATAGCATTTTTTGCATATTTACTTTTATTTTTGAAGATCTGATGTATCTGATGATATATCAAATGATATGTCATGATGCACTGACCACCAGAAATGCTCCAGTATGAAAACAATAATAATAATAATAATAATTCATTCTTATTTTGAATATATATATATATATACATTCCCATCATCATTAATAAGTAGAACCAATGCTTCCAATGAAATAAATGTCTAAAAAAGCTGCCTCAGGCTTCATTCTTTACATATCCAACCCAGTGATAATGTTATTGAACAAATCTTAAAAAAAGTCTTGAAAAATCTTGAAAAGAGAAGATTTCAGAACAAAAAGAAACCATTTTCACCCCAAAGATGGACCGATCTGCTGGATGCCATGGATAGCGAGTCTGCTCTCGCTGCTCTTTGGGATTCATGGGAACAGTAATTATTAGCCAGAAACTTGTCCGCACCTTAAAATTATTTGCTTCATTATGTTCCCATGAGGATTGTATAACCCGAGAGGAAAGACTGCATTAACGGAAAGAAGTGAATAAGAAGCTCACACTCAGCAGTACGTGAATGATCTGTCATCTGTCACAACGCTGATAAAACTGGAATGGCAGTGAAAGCTGCTTTCTGCAATTATTCTGTCTATAGTTTGTAATTAAAACATGTTGTGAGCCTAGCAAGCTATAGGTAGTCTTTCTTTTTCTGTGCTTACACTAAGATGAGGTCATCCAAGGGTGTCCGTTCAAAGGCGAGCTGGACCTTCTAGACTGCAGTTTAACGCTCATGCAGACAAAGACATCTGATGCTTCAACCTTGACAACGCTTGAAGGGTAGCTTTCATAAGCCTTCATGATTCCTGCACCTTTTAACTGACCTGACATGTCCTTTAACCCACACGCAGGAAGCATGTTGCCTCAAAGGCTCATGTGTTTATATATTTTGAGTAGATTGAATGGAAAAAATGGGAGAAAATGTTTTACTGTGAAAGTGCCTAAAGATACAAGGTTCTAGATAAAGGGATTCCAACCACTCAGCATCAGCATCAGCAGTAAACTAATCACCTGATCATCTGGAATCATCTGCTCTTGTTTCTTCACTGCTTCATGTGTTAAGTTAGACGCTTTCTTCTGCTTGAAGGTTCAGATGTGTATCACTGGGTGGATCAACCAACAAAAAACAATCAAACTGCTCAGGTACAGAGACTGGACTGAAAATGAGAGACAACAACACTGTCCTTCAGGAAGATCTGGAGAACTGTCTGTCTGTGATAAACAAACAAAAAATATGAAATGAGGGGGTGATATTATATATATATATATATATATATATATATGCACAGTAAGGACACAGTAGGAGATTCTGAAGGATGCTGGGAATTGTGGGTATTTTTTAGAAAATAAAAGAGCAAAAAGAAGAATCTGGAAGTGCATCTGTGGTGAGAAAATGCGAAGAGTAACAGAGAAAGATACATTACAACCTGAGGTCTTTAGTTCATCCAAGTCCTACACATGGTTCACTAGCCCCTTCCAGACACACACACACACACACACACACACACACACACACACACACACACACACACACACACACACACACAGCTTCATAACCTTGAGGTTATTATTGATGAACAACTCTAGGCCCCGTTTTGGTCCAGTGGTGCCCTTCACCAAGTCTCTCTCTCTCTCTCTCTCTCATCCCCCATCTTTCTCTCTCTCTCTCACCCCCCATCTTTCTCTCTCTCTCTCTCTCTCACCCCCCATCTTTCTCTCTCTCTCTCTCTCTNTAGTTGCACTGGCTAACATGTTCAGGACATAAATCTTGAATACATTTCTGAAAAGCAAAGGTATTGTCTTTTTTGGAATATCCATTGGTTCTCAAAACCCTGTTTAATAAAAAATTCAATCAATACAAATAACAAATAACACGGCTGCTTTAGTGGAGGACAATGGAGGACAGTGGGTTGAAAAACAAAAGACTTGAATTGAAATGCTGAAAGACTCTAACACAGGGGGGCGACATCAACCAACACTTATTAAAGCCTCCTGCATTGTTGCAATGTGTTTTTATTATTTATTTCATTTTCATCAGTTGCACTTTGAAACCTTATCTGATTGTTTACAATGCCTGGGAGCTTTTTTTCTCTCTCTCTCTCTCTCTCTCTCTCTCTCTCTCGCTCTCTCTCTCTCTCTCTCTCTCTCTCTCTCTCTCATTTTGTGGAAAATACGGTGGATTCTGACCCCTGGTCTGGATAACGATGTTTTAGATGGCTGTGCCCATTAGCAGTCTTTGGGGGTGACATGGCTGAAGTACAGTCAGGCAAATAGAGAATAACCTGTAACCTCCTCTCACCACTTCACACACACACACACACACACACAACGAATAAGATGTTCTACAGGAGATGGACTCAGTGAGGCTGAGCCCAGAGGGCAGCTTCCTAATCTCACACACAGAGAGCAGGAGCCGGAGTGTGTACTGCTCCAGGGTGAAGAACTGTAATATAGCAGAGTGTTAAAGAGGTTATAGGTTATGCAGGCAAGAAAAGTGTGTGTGTGTGTGTGTGTGTGTGTGAGAGAGAGAGAGAGAGAGAGACACACAAAGAGAGACAGACAGAGAGAGAGACAGAAAGAGAGAGAGAGAGAGAGTCAGAGAGAGAGAGACAGAGAGGGAGAGAGAGCGAGACACAAAGAGAGAGAGACAGACAGAGAGAGAGAGAGAGAGAGAAAGATGGGGGGTGAGAGAGAGAGAGAGACAGAGAGAGAGAGAGAGAGAGAGAGAGAGAGAGAGAGGTGCATTTTTTTGTACTTTCTTCTGTTCTCTGAATGATCTGATAATCTGTTTTTATATATATATTTTTTAACATCTAGTTTATTGTTTCTAATTACAAGAAATAATGCGATTATTCATTTGTTCTCTTTAAATAATCTTCAAAAGTTTTTTTTTGAATAGGACTCAATAGGACTCTGAACACAGTTGTCTTGATCTCAAGATGAGAAAAAAAGAGCAGATTTAAAGTTTGGCGAGGCTTTGATATGTTGCACACTCGCTTTGATGGCGACAGCTTCAGTCCTTTTGTTTGCATCATGTCGGAAAGAGACTGTCAAACAATTCAGCGGCAGAGAAAAATAAAGAGGAGAAGGAGAAGAGGAAGAAGAGAGGAGAAGAAAAGAAGAAAAAATGAGCACATGACAAGGAAAAAAAGGAGAAGACAAAGAAGGATTTAAGGGAATAAGGAGAAAACAAAGACTGAGAGAGAATGAGGAGAAAGGGATAAAAAAGAAGAAGAAGACGAATGAGAATAAGAAAACTCAGAAAAAGGTGGGAAAAGGCAGAAGGAACAGAAGAAGAAAAACAAAAAGAAAAATGGGATAAAAGAAGGAGAAAGAGAAGAAAAAATGAAGAGAAAAAGGAAAAGAGCACAATGAAGATGAAAAAAAATACAAGAGAACAATGAAAAGAGAAAAAATGGACTAAGAGGGATGAAGATAAGAAGAAGAAGAAGAAGATGAAGAAGATAAAGAAGAGGAAGAAGAAGAAGAAGAAGAAGAAGACGACGAAGAGGAAAAGCAAAAGGAAAAGGAAATTGAGAAAAAGATGGAAAAAAGGAGAAAGCATAAATAGAAGAAAAAAGTGAAGAGAAACAGCAATAAGAGGACCAAGCGGAAAGATGAAGACGAGAAGAAGAAGCCAGACGAGCTGAACGACGGGCCGCTCACTGCTGATGGGGTTCAGTTCAGGGAGGATTAGGAGCAGCTGAGACGGGCCGGGTACTCCCTGCCCTCCCTCTGCGTCCCAAAGCCAGAACGTTTAATGAAGGCTGGAACTGTGGAACGTTCTGTCTGCTGGCGGGACACAGATCCTTCCAAAGAGAATCACAGTAAAAGTGGGAACGTTCTCCGAGATCTGATCTCTGTAAATCCATTAGGCTTTGTTTAGCGCCGGAGACGCAGACTCTCATCGCTCAGGTTCTGGATAATGTATCTTTAATTACAGCGTCCAGACTCTGACTAGAAGGACCATCAGTCAAATCTTTCGCTCCGTCTATTTCTTCTTCCCCCTTTCTCCTCCTCCACCTTCTTCTTACTCTTTTACATCTCATTTTCCAACATCTTCATCCTTGCTGGCTCCTTCTCCACCTTTCCTCTTCTCTCTCACTTTCTGCTCCTCTTTTTGGTCCAGTCATCTTCTTCTTCGGATGCCTTATTTTCAGTGTTTCCCACATTTTCCCTCTTTTTTCCCTCCTCTCATTTTTCAGTCTTCTCTGCCTTCTCCGCCTCCCCTTTCTTTTGCTCCTCGTCTAATGTCCTTCAGCATTATTGGCTCATTCTTTTCTTCCACCTTCTTTCTTCCCTTAGCTTCTTTTTTTGGGTTATCTTCTTTTCTGCTTTCTCTTTTTCTTTTCCATCTTTGTCTTCCTGCATTAACACCTTTTCATCCTCCCCCTCTTTTGATTCATATGTTCTTCACTACCTTTACACACACACACACACACACACACACACACACACACACACACAGCCTCCAGAAATGATGTAATTCGAATGATCTGAACAGTAACCTCCTCTCCCCAAGGGTGAGTAATATTGCAGTGTCATCTCTTTATCTCAGGTACTATGTGCTTGTTTATCGATCAGCAGTTTATTAAACGTTGCTCTCAGCGGGAAGAGGAAACCGACCAGGATACCGTGAAGCGACTCAAAGCTCATTTATGTTCCTTTTACATGTGGAAATAAATCTACGTCCTTTGTTGACAGGGCAGCGGTGGTCTTAGTAGTATTTCGGGACTAGGCCCCAGGATCAGAAAGTCATGGGTTCGAATCCCAGACCAGCAGGTTGCCCTGAAAGTGAAAGTGCCTACCCTTGTCATTGTGAAACGCAGCACAGCACAACACGAAATTCAACCTCTGCATTTCACCCAAACACACACGTGCAGCAGAGGGGCGGCTATTGAACGCGCCTGGGGAGCAGAGACGGGGACGGTACCTTGCTCAAGGGTACCTCAGGGCAACCTACTGGTGAGAGAATCGAACCCACGATCTTCCGATCCGGGGCAACTCCCTAACCACAAGGCCACCGCTGCCCCTGAAGTATCCTTGAGGGCGCTTTAAATAGCTGCCCCCTGCTGCACGGTGTGTGGGAGAAAAGCAGAGGCTGGATTTCGTTGTGGTTCACCGTGCGCTGTGTTTTACAGTGACGGGAATAGTCACTTTCGCTTTCATGCGTGGTGTTGCTGTTGTTGTGTTAATTGGCTGAGAAATAGTTCATCTGCAGCTGCTGATCTTGAGCAGATTATTAGAAGGAAGAACAGACGTTGATGTGAAGCTCTGGTGAGCGTCGCTCAGGATGAGTGCAGTAAATGTGCATCCAAAATATAAATGTGAGCACAAACTAACTTGGTGTTGGAACAGAGAGGGGCAATAATGTCTCTGTAAAGAAGGCTGCAGTGTTGCAGATGCTGGTGGTTTTGGTGGACTGTTTTTTGATTTCTCTGCCACTTTTAAACGTCTCATGTCTCGCTTAAACTACTGGCTGGACAGAGCTCGTGATCTCAGGTGGTACCGCTCTGTTTCATCCCGAAGCTTAGTATAGACATAAATGGTACGCACAGATGGCTTCATAACATTGAGAATAAATTAGCCTTAACCCTGACCTTAACACTAACCTTAACACTAGACTGAGACTATTTTGTCCTCAAAGTGCTGAAAAGCGGATGGACACATCAGAATGACCTTCTGCAACGGTGTCCAACCTGAAACAAAAGCCGAAAAAACGACAGAGAATGAAAGAGTTTAAAGAAATCAAATGAGACTCAATAATGAATTAAAAAAACACATTTCTATAGAGATCGTATTATATTTCCAAAAATATATGTACAGTCTATTACAAAGGTCAAAGGTTACAAAGCAAAAAAGCCAAAAAAAAAAAAAACATAACAAAAAAAATCCTAACAAGTCTAGGTCAATGATTTTACACTTCTGCAGCTGGGGAAAATACTTTTTTGACCAATGAATACTCTCCATACTCTCACAGAAAAATAAATAATAAATCGACCATTTATTTTACTGTACATTTAAACCTAAAACACAAAACTGAAAAAAGAAAAAAAAAAAAAAGAAAAAAAAAGAAATGGAAACCTATCAGCCGTCTTTGGTCCTAAATGAGACATTATGTACAACTGAAATAGTCCGGGTGACTCAGCGTTTCGTGAGTGAGATAGAAAAATATAGTGCATTTTCAATGAATTCAGAGCTCACTACAGAAGAATTATGTGTAAAAAAAGAAACAACAATATAAATAAAATGTACAAGTTTTACAATTAGATCATATACAAAGATTCCCTCGAACCGTTTATGATCTCTCGGACACAATCAACAGTGCTGACGTCTTTGGAATCGTCCAGATTTTTTTTTCCTCGAAGGTGAGTGTGTGAGGGGAGTGGGGGGATCTCGGGGGGGGGCATCCATATTATTCTCGATAATAAAGCAGGCAACCAGCATGAATTCAGCCAAGTTCACAATGAAGGCCATAAAGTCGCCTCCTAATTTTAAAGGGAAAAAAGGAGGGGAAAGTAAAGACGCCATGACGGATTTTGTCATTGAACTGTCACGATGGCCTCGATTGGAGATCGACTGAACCCAGGCATTAATCTCAAATTGGCTTAAAAATGACTGTCTCAGCAGGGGCGGTGGGACAAAAGGAGCAGCCGTTGAGGGCCTTCGGGGGCCCTGCTGAGAGAGACCGGTGGGTGGGGAGCATGCTCAGGACTTTCGTGCTGACCCATGAGTCTTCCTGCTCACATTCAGTTCGGAGGGCTGGCGCGGACCCAGTGCTGTGGCTGGTGCGATGGAGAGATCGGAGCGAGGTCTCAAACTGTATCAACTGACCCAAGAGTGAAGTGCAAACACACACACATCCATGCTAGGAGCCCGGGGTGTTACACGAGAGCTCAGTGTGGACGGGCTGGGATGGGTGGGGATGGGTGCGGATAGTAGATAATGGTTTCCTTCATGACTTCATTCCAGTGCATGTGAAATGGTTTAAATGTCACTTTAAGCCCCTTAAACCACAAGCTATTTAGCAAATCATTTTAAGACTTGCTCCCCAGTCGACTAAAATAAAACTGATATGGAAGGTTCATTGTCTAGAGAGAGGATTTGATCCATTCATACTTAATGCCAATCTGTATCTACTATTGTAAGGCTGGACCAGTTTAGGCTTCAGATTTTTGGGGAAAAAAGAGATTCGTCGGGTGTCACACCTAGAACCTTTTACCATCTTAGCTGCTCGTTCTGGCTAAACGGTGTGAATACACTTCAGCTGCTCAGAAATGTTTGCTTTAACTTCATTCGTGCATCCACTTGATACTCGTGTGATAAAATGCTGTAAACGCAACAGCCCCAATCAAATTATTGTTCATGTTTTTTTTCATGAAAATTAGTACACAGCCTCATTAGAGAACATGACAGGCGAGATAGTGCACATTTTTCTGCTTATATATATATAATTCTGGTAATTAACAGTGTTTGTGCTTTGCAATTTTCTCCTCTCTGTATAGAAAGTGTGCTTATTTCCATTTACAAAATGAACAAAAAGTCATTAATGCAGGGCTTATTTTTGCACACGACTGTACATTTAAAGATTTTACAAACTAGAATTAATTGAATTGCCATGCCTGCTTGTTTGTCCAGATTAATATTAGCTCAATTGTAGTGTTCTCCTGAGCCACAGTCTGCTCATTAGGCGGAAACAGAATTTCTGAGGGTCCAGCCGGCCAATAGTTTTTGTGGGTGGAGCGCTGATAGGTCAATCGATGAGTTGGATTGCAATTGGAGGGGTTAAAAAAGGTCCCGCCCAGCCCTATCTAATAAAAACACATTCCTGAACATCCGAACTTTACTGTGTGTTGCATTTCCTCCAATAGGACATTAAACCAGCAATTATTCTTCCTCTGTAATTTAAACTAACCACACGATCTGCGAGAAATACCAGTGTTTTTCTTCTCTCTCTGCTAATTAAAAAGGGGAAAGGGGTGATTTGTTGATTTTAAGACGTACACAATGGTGGGGGAGAGTCAAACACAGACCACAGAGTGTCATGGCACAGAGGAATAGCCTTTAACCACGTTCGAAAAGGGACGGCGGAGCAACAACACTGACAAAACATTCTTGTGGCTTTGTTTTTTTTTTTTGTTTTTGTGTCGTCGTTTTTTCGTTTCCCCCGCTGCCTTGAGGAAGAGAGAAAAACCACACGCTTGGAAATCTTTCCCTTTCTAAAGATCTACCGTACTGTGATTAACCATGACATGCCAAAATGGCGAAAATCTACATAGCACCTTAACATCACAAAGAAGTACCATCTCGATTATTATTGCTCTGATTGATCCGTCTCTTGCAGACCCTCATACGAACGCTCCGTTTAGGTCCACTTCACTTTGTCCTGCTTCTGGCGCAGGGGACGCTCTGATCTGCAACAACTAACATCCCCATTAATATCAGAAGTCTTTCAGCCACTTAAAATAAGTGTAAATTTGACTGTAAGTAATATCGCTCCTCAATTTTACTGAAATAACAACATGGGACCTACAAAGCGACTATTTGGGAACTCCACTATGAGATATTCTGCACTCTCTGCGAAAACAGATCTCGCGAGCCCGACAATTAACTTTAGATCGAACCGCCTGTATATTAAATACAGTCTTCAATAGTGCTATCTATATGAAAGGACCTCACGAAATAATATTAGAAGAAAAAAAGAGCAAAGAAAATGGAAAAATATTGCAGATAAGATTCAAAAAAAAGAAACTTGAGCTTGTTTCCACATAAAAAAGAATCCATCTAAAGTAGCTCTCAATTCAATTGTCCGTAATAATGTCATGATTTTGCACAAAACACATTTCGAACCGTTGTGGTGCACCATGACATGTGAGCGTCCTCACGCTTGGGGTGTTTATAAAATACAGCCAGTCGAAGCGCTCCCCGTCAGCTCGGAGCCTGAAGAGAAGGGGTTGGGATGTTCCCGCTGAAAATCCGGGGAAGCTCTGGCCTGCCGCAAAGAGTCTCAGTCCCGAACGGTGACTGGCCCGAGTAGCCGAGTCTCTGTCAACATTCAGTCACTGCTTCTGCCTCTCTGCCTACAGAGGGGACATTTTTACCCTGTTGTCTACTTCACGCTGAAATCTGGAAGGCAAGCTGTCCAACGCAAACGAAGCAGGAAATTCACGTAGCCTACCACAATCATCGGAACATGGCTATTACGAATGAAAAGAAATTAAAAAATAATGTTAACTCACTTTTTTTACTGATTAGATTTTCTTCTTTTCTGTTTTTTTTTTTTTTTTTTGTAAAAAATATCCATATTCTAGTGAGCTCCATACCAATGATGAGCAGTCATAAAGTTAAAGGGAAAAAAAAACCCAAAATGTTAAAAGCATCAAACTGCTAGAAAATGCTCCATCTTTCCACTGACAAGCAATAAGATCTTCTGAGTTGTGAAATGTCCAGGCAGCTGTCTCTCTTTGTCTTTTCCTTCTTTCCTTCGTTGCCAACAAGGTGGCAAAAGTCCTTCACCGAGGAATGAAGGTATTCCGCAACTGGAAGAGTCATCGTACGAGAGCGACTTCATGGTTTTTTTTTTGTTTTTGTTTTTGTTATGTTTCTTGTGATTATCCTCGGTGGCACCTTCAAGGGGTGCAGCAATTAGTTTTAGCAGAGTTCACGCCTATGGGTTGGGCCTTACTGGTGTCCGTCACACCTGGACGCCTGTCCCGTGCAGATGTATCATCTGAGCTCTCATAGTTTGTATACTGCTCATGACTTTCTTTTGATGGCCCACTAAAGAGATCCCCAAGCTCATCACGTCCCTGCCAAAAAAGAAAAACACGAGCTCATAAATCATGCAGTGTCACCACAGAGAAGATTTATGGACTGGTGCGTTATTTTACTAACGGAGAATAGACAAGGCAGGAAAGCTAGGAAAACAGCACAACATGCATGGACATGACTGAGAATGGATCCAAATTTGGACCCCTTGTGCAGGACGAGATATGAGCTGCAGCAAAGATGCAAGACTGGATTGGACACGGTTTCTTATTTAACTTAAAAGTGTAAGTAAAGACATGCTTGTCTTTAAAAACTGCACTCAACCCACACTAAACTCAAACTACAGCGCTGCTGCAGACTCATCGATGCGGTTTAGCTAATGGAGACATAAGAAAGAACTTTTCACTATAAACAGGCTCTTGGACAGATGTTTCTTCATATTTATAAGGGTTGTGGCCACAAAACCTGATTCTACATCAGCAATCCTACTTCAGAGCTCTGTGAGCTGAAACATCTCTCCACAGTGTTGTATTGTCACAAAACACTGAGATATTGTTTTTATAGCACAGTATGTTATAATGTGTCCCATTCCACACCAATGAGTCTCTCCCATCTTAGTGAAAAGCTGGATTCTGTTTTAAAGGCGACCTGACTATTATTTTCAAGTGGGGATGTTAAAATCACAGCTAAATTCTAAACTTAAGAAGCGATATCTGAGGTCCAACCATGTCTTGGCTGGTTGTACATTATACCAGAAATATAACATTACAGGATGTGTGTGTATGCTAAGTTTGGTACATTTTCTCCTTATACTGGCCCGACACTAATACCCAGTATTGGATACAGGAAAAGAAAAGAAAAAGACAACAATAATACGATTAATGATCAATTATTAATTGTGTAAAAAAATAAAATAAAAGGAAATAACTTCTTACTCTATAGTCATCCTAGCGACAGATTCGAGCGAGCTATAACCGGCTGCAGTGAAGTTGTCTTTGTATCTCTCCATCTTAATGGCTTCCAACCACTCGCTGACTGAGCAGAATGAGGTAAAGTCTGGCGTGCTCTGGTCCAGCAGTGGGCTAATGGGTCTGAAAATGATAGGAGACAAACATGATCACCCAAAAGCGGCTGAGCCTCAATCTCCTAGCGCTTAGGCTTTGGTAGGAATGGCTTCTTTTCCCTGATCTGATTTCACTTTGTCTTGGTTCAAGGCAATTAGCGAGGGGCACACTGGCAAACACAGAAGGGCAACTTCTACCCTGACCTATTACGTATAACAATTTCATATAAAGCAGTTATGCTGGTCACTCCTATCATCTTCTCATTTCTGTGACTAAAGGAAATCATTTTTTCTTCCCTAAGGTAAATCTATCAGTGATGGCAAAGTGAACTAAGCTCCTTTTTTTCCCTGCTGTTTCTCGGTTTTTGTCCTCCATCTCACCCAGGCTCTGGCTGGCTCTCCCCTAAATGGATTTCATCTGATAAATGCCACAGTGGGTGTCGGTGCCCCCACAGAACTTCAAAGTCCTGGGCTCTCATTATGGCGATTGATTTAAAAGCCCTGCTATTGACCATAAAGCCACGGAGGCAGCTTCGCTGTATTGATTCTCCCAGATTTATCTTTCATCTGTAAACCTCAGCATATACATTGAGTACAGGACAGATGTGATTGTTCACTAATCTTGTTACAGTGGGAATAAAAGAATAAAGTTTCAATAAAAGAAAAAAAAAACTGAAGGAACAGAAAGAAATAACAGGCCAGTGGTTTTACGTTTACATTGTGAAAGAGAGGAATCGGGTCGACACTTGTGAAGTTTTCATCATCAGGTTTTTTGATGGAACAGATGAGTTTTACCTTGTGGTTGTTCCCACAGGCGTTTTTAGGGTGTTGGGATTACGGATCATTTTGTCCAGAATGCCAACGATCTGGTCGAATTTGGGACGGTCTGCTCTGTCCTTCTGCCAGCAGTCCAGCATGAGCTGGTGAAGGCCAGGGGGGCAGTCCATGGGAGCAGGAAGACGATACCCCTCCTCTATTGCCTTGATGACCTGAGAACAGCGAGAGACAATGAAGGTTAAATATTGCAATTAGTCAACGTTCTTCTCAAATTGTTCAATATTTGGGATTATCAGAGAGAGAGAGAGAGAGAGAGAGAGAGAGAGAGACATGGAGCCAAAGAGGGTAAAACTAGGTGGTTAAGCAACACAGATGAGGATTAGGTCATGGCACCACCTCCATTTCTCTCTATCTCTACTCTCTCGCTCACTATATCCTTTAACCAGAAACTCTGTAATCCTTGACAACCTAAGGCTTTTTTGGTTTGCCCCGAAACTCGGGGTGTTTAAGCAGAAGCCACCATTACTTGACTTCCTATCCGGAAATCCATAAAACATCACTAAGTGAAAAGATGTAGAAAGAAATAAGCAAGACTGAAATAGAGAGTAAAACATCTATCCCTCGCTATCCATACTCTCCCTCTCTCCCTCTTTCTCTTTCTAACCACGAGCTTTGTAAAATGAACTGTTTATGTTTTGAGGGCCATTTTTAGAATTGTCGATATAAGCAAGCAAGATGCCATTGCGTCCTTACTGGAAAGTGACACATCCTAGCTTTAGAGAATGAAAGTTGCAAAGTCAGGATTTACACAAGATCAGTCCAGCCTAAGGGGCTGCAAAATCAGACATAATCTGAACAGCAACCTTCTGCGTTCATGCACCATGGTATACGCCAAGTGGGCGATGAAGAAAGAGAATCACTGTGTTTCCCTGGGTAAGCTGGGTCTGGCCTTAGTGAACCAGCTAAGTATGAGTCAACAGAACTGGGAAAGGGAAGGTCCAGAGGCGGTCTTCCCTCTCTGCCCACGGAAGAGTGGAAATCTGCTCTGTTTACTTTCTCGGAGCGTTCACCTGCTATTCTTGTCTTGTCTTTTCAAACCAAACTTCAGAGCTACAGAGAGAGAAGTGTCAAAACAACCAAAGTGTTGCAGAAATGTAAATGTAAATCTCTCTCTTTCTCTGCACCCTGGGGGAGAAAGCTGCCTCTCTCCTGACAGGGTACAGAAATCGCTGACATTGATGTCTGTCAGGAATCGAGCATGCGGCGCAGGGCAGTTTTTAAAGAGTTCAGAGTTAATGTTTAAGCGTTTCGCATTTGTGTTGTCTGGCATCTGCTATTCTGCAGACGGTAGCCCATGCATCTAGGGAAGTGGGGAATTATAAGTCATCATTAGTCTTTCTGATAAGGGGTGTTTACCTTCTCTAAGGATGTTCAAGCTTGTGTAATTTTGACAAAGAGTGCGCCTAACAGCGCAGCATACACAAGACAAGTGCCTGCAAACAGCAATGGATTAAAACCACTTCCCTTCATACATATCATTAGCTGCTACGGCGGAGGAATTTCAATGTGGCTGTGAAAGGAATGATGAAGAGCGTCGCAGTGCTTGAGTGTACCAACTTCTCCGAGTAGCCTTGCACGGCTAAGTAGATTTTGCCAAAATTATTGAGTTACGTTCACCATAAATTCATTATCATAACTCATTAGTAAGGTTAAATGTCTAGCGCTGACACAAGAAGGCACTCTAAATGCAAAGCACTCTGTTCTTTCCCAAAGATCTGTTTTCCCATCAACCTATTCAACCGGAGGATGAGCAGCGTTGGCCACTCTTTAGCACCGAGTGGCAACAGAGACAAACAAAGCAAGCTGTGGGAAGTGACTGATAACAAGCGGTTTGGCTGAACGTAGTGGGCTCATGAGAAAGCAACTCCCCCGATCAGCTCTGATGCGTTGGCGGGAAATGGACCAGATGCAGAGGAGGCGTAGAGATTTGAACCCGCCGCCTTTTTTTCTGCAGGAACAGCATGAGGGGTGGAGGGAGCGCAACTTGAGACTCAACTACAAAAGTATGTTGATTTCATTAATAGATATAAATGAACTTCTAGCGTGAGCACGGATGTTTAGCCTGAATGTTAGTGTGGCGGATGATTTTGTCATGCGTTTAAAGCAGAAAGGTGTGTGAGCGAAATAAGCAATGATACTGAGCATCTTTGCAAAACAAAGTAACCCTGAAACACTGCTCGAAGACTGCATAGTAAATCGCTGCTTGTTTTCCAGGAAGGTAATTCTGATTTGCATGTATTGCCATGGAAACAGTAACTCACATCTTGATTGGACATGTCCCAGTAAGGCCGTTCTCCGTATGACATGACTTCCCACATTACAATGCCATAACTCCACACATCACTTGCCGATGTGAATTTACGGTACTGGATGGCTTCCATGGCTGTCCACCGAACTGGGATCTTTCCGCCCTGTTCAGTAAAATGCAGGTCAGTTGCTGGGGTAAACATCAAATTCATTACATCCTGCATCTTCCCCTAAAATATCAACCAGAGAAGAGTCACGACTTAGCGCACGATCACATTTTCAATGAATAAGATACGAGCTGTGCCCGTGTCCTCAATGCTTTTCCATGCAGCAGCTGTAAGATTGGAATATTCGGATGGCATAGCATGCAGGCTGGGAGGAGGCAGGCTGAGGAATCTGAGCTTTAATTGACTCACTGTCGTGGTGTAGACAGCCTCCGGATCATCGTCAATCGCCCTGGACAGGCCGAAATCCGACACTTTACATACGAGGTTGCTGTTGACGAGGATGTTTCGCCCTGCCAGGTCACGGTGCACGTAGCCCATGTCCGAGAGGTAGCGCATCCCGGCTGCGATGCCGCGGAGCATTCCCACCAGCTGGATCACCGTGAACTGCCCGTCATGTTTCTGCACAAAAACACAGATTTATTCAGTGGGCAGCCTGAAAACACCGGCTGATGAAGTGGCCAGAACTACTGCTTTTCCAGACCAACATCGCCAAAGGTAGCAACATCACGTCCATTTTCATTTTTTGGTTACTGCACGTTCTGTTGTGCAAGGTACTAATTCATGAAGTGCAGCTTAACTCGCATGTAATCACATTTACAGCAGGACTGCAGCAGCGCAGCTCATGTAATTACATATTCGGTTTTCACTCATGTGCTTACATAAATGTTTCCTAATGCAATCACATGAGATAACATGAGTAATGGCTGATCGTGAAAAATGTAATTGCTTTACTGTAATCCAGCTCTAACAGGGAACACATCTCCAGTAGTTACATTACTGTTAAATGTACTGCTGTCAAAGGACACGAATAACACAGACACTACGAATAATAAATCCAATATAATCAAATCTAATATCATGTTGCATACCAGACAAAAGAATATTCAGCCCAATCAGCCGAGCACAAGTTTAGGTCCAACTTTAGCCAGTACTGATCTCTGAACCTTCAGGACATTGTTGGTTTCATCAGTCGTTTATTTTCAAATGGAAATAAAAGTGTGTTTAGTAACAAGATACGGAATCTGGCAGGAGGTGCGAAAGTTTTAGCGCTCTAATGCCTGCTAAATCTTTCGTTATCAATTGTGGATGAACACTGCTGATCTACCAGAGTCGGGGTTGAATCTAGGTGCGTGAAAGAGGCTAATTAAAGATAGTGTGTTGAATTCCCAGAACAAAATGTGTCGGGACGATTATACTCACCCTGAGAAAGGCGTCTAACGAGCCGTTCTCCATATATTCAATTACGATCATGACTGGTTTTCCTGACAAAGAGAAGAACAAACTCCATTAGGTACAGAGTGGGGAAGATAAACTCCATCCACTTACTGTGCAAAGCCGTAATGAGAGACAATAACTCAATCGGGCCTCTAAAAGCCATCTAGATTAAGAGGGTGGAGTGCATTCTTTCTATTTATTAAAGGGCCACAAAGTGCTTCTTTAACACATCTAGTCAAGTTAATAATATCCAAAACAAAACACATCCACAGGCAGGCCGTAAAGCTGTCCCAAGATGTATAATTATGGCGGCAAGGTTTAAGTAGTAGGTTGGTACTGTAGTCCCACTAATGTTTTTAACCCCTTATTAAGCCTCTCTAGTCCTCGTGTCTCCACACTTTGACTCTTCCCTCTTCAACACAACGTCATATAGCAGTTCCTGAAGAAGGTGAGTCAATACAGACAGACTGTGCTATTTTAGAAATCACGTTTTAAGTGAATTTGTTTAATATTTTATTTATACTAGCCAATAATTTTCTTCAGTTTAAGGATGCTTTTGCTATTCCTCTATTTGTGACAGATGGGCTAAGGGAGCATGGTGTAGCTCTGAACTGACCTCTGGTGACCACGCCCTCTAGATGGACCACATTCGGATGGTCGAACTGTCCCATGATGCTGGCCTCGCACAGGAAGTCTCGTCTTTGCTTCTCGGTGTGGCCCACTTTCAGAGTCTTGATGGCCACGGGCACGTCCCGTTTCCCTGGCAGCTTCAGCCGCCCGCTGCAGACCTCGCCAAACTCACCTATCACAAAGGCAGACCCCCAGCAAGCTGAGTTAAACCCTTCAGCACCCCTGTTTAACACCCTTATCTGTATCTTGAATACACAATGCATCAGTCTTGCTGGTGACAGGATCTGCTATTACATGGTCCCACGTCGGTACACAGGGGAATATGACCGCCAGACATAATTGGATACGCCACATTCCGTGTACACGACACCCTTACATGGCAATATCTAGACGTGATGCAGTGGCAATTCATCAACAATGATGCATCTTTGCGCATTGTAGCCTGAAGAGAAGACATATTAATTACTGTGTGATTTCACCACCCCCTCCCCGTACTCTTCAAGCCCCTATTTCGCAATAGGGCTATTAATAACCAGACAGGAGAGATGTGTCAGGGCGCTATTGAAGGCGTAAATATTTGGTTGTCATTGTGATGAATGAGCGAGTGGGGGTGTGTGTGAGAGAGGCAAGAGGAAAACTCACCTGCGCCAATAACCCGCTCGATCTTAATGCAGGACGCGTCCAGCTCCTTGGCGAACTGGTGCACTGCCCTGTTGGGATCCTCGTACGTTTCTGGATCAATGTAGGTTTTGGTGCCTGGAAATTTAACTGTAGAAAAGTAAGAGGATTACTGTTACGATGAAATATGCATGCTGTGTGCAAGCACGAGCCATGATGGACAGGCGTGATTAGCGAAGGCCGGACATGACCGGGGACGACTTTGAAGCGAG
Source organism: Hepsetus odoe (assembly GCA_017165825.1). Lineage (NCBI taxonomy): Eukaryota > Metazoa > Chordata > Actinopteri > Characiformes > Hepsetidae > Hepsetus > Hepsetus odoe. Next base: position 4,587,205 of record CM029370.1, read on the forward strand.
CCTTGTGGCAAGAGGTCTTTCTCGTGTACACGCTATTTTCTGCAAAAAGGAATTAAAATGCTATTCGATTTTTCATTTAACCTTCACTGAAAGGAGCTACCCGGGAGGTCCGAAGCACCGAGGGGGCAGGGACAAGAAGAGCTGTCGTTCATTGGCTAATGGATTTCATAAATCTGATTTGCTGTTTGCATGCTGCAAGCCCTTCAGCTCAGATTACACTGTGGAGCACACATGGCAATTCACAAGAGATGAAAAAATTAAGATTTTACTGGCTAAAACATTCACTGGCAGGCTTTTCTCAGTGCCATGATTTTAAGCTCTTGCTAAGTTCTTTAAAAAGAAATGCGAAAGCTGATGATTGAGTGTTTGAAGTTATCGGCAGTGTCCTAAAACATGGATAAATACTAGTAATAAAGTAGTAAAGTTCAATTGAATGTAACACACCATGAGGGGTGCTGCTGCAGTTTTGTAACTTAACCATGACAACTAAAGCTTCACCTTTGATTTGAGCCGCTGCACTTTTCATGCCTTTCTTCTAACACTCCAATGGGATTCTTTACCTTCAGTAAAGTGGGACAGTGGTAGCCTACTGGTTAGGGAGTTGGCCACAGGGTCAGAAGGTCGTGGGCTCAAATCCTAGACCAGTAGGTTACCCTGAGGTACCCTCGCGCAAGGTACCGTTCCCACTACTGCTCCCCGGGCACTTTCAATAGCTGCTGCACATGTGTGTATGGGTAAAATGCAGAGGCTGAATTTTATTGTGTCTCACTGTGCTGTGCGTTGTTTCACAATGACAAAATAGTCACTTTCACTTTCACTAAAGAGTCCTGGCATACAGCTGCTGCTGTCAAGCAACTGGTTGAAAACCGCTGGTTCTTGATCACCATTAGTGACATATCTTGTTGAAACTGGTCCTAATCATTTAAAACTAAAAGAGATTGGATTTCTACTAATTATCCTGGTGGCTATTTTGACACGTTATGATTCCAGTCCAGCTGCTGAAGGTCAAGCTTTTATAGTTATATTAACTCAGATGCTATCGAGAAAAAAATCTGGCTGGGTAATTGTTCGATGAGCATTTCACCCAGTTATTATTATTTCACCCAGCATTTAACCCTTTTATTTCCAACGGAAACCGAACTAAATCCGTGCTGTATCACGCTTAGAAATAGTGAAATGAAGCTTATGCTGCAGCCGATTTAAATATACATAATTCTATTAAATATAAATGACCAGACAGTCCCCAGATATCATTAGCCTTCTTCTGAAGACCTAGAAGCCCCTGACTGCTTCATTCTGTAGTCATGATGCAGTTTATGCGTATACATGAAACTTTTTTTTGTTACATTATTCTCTGCCCAATTAATGTCTTGAAGAAACCTCCTCCCACACTCACTAATTACAGTCCTACCTGTCAGCTTCAATACAATGGCCCACTTAATGAGATGCAAATATTACAGAGCCGCGTCACGCTGTGCTAAAAATGACTAAAACTGACTGTTGCTAACGAGTAATTAATTTAATAATCTGCTGCAGGCGTGACGCTTGCAAATACGGTGTAACATCCCTTCGGCTCTTCCTCCATCTCATAACGAAGAGGGCGAAGAGGTTGGATGCACGGAAGAGGAGAGTTTTGTTTTTGGATTTCAAAACAAAGCCATTTACAGACATAATAAGAAAACCTGCAACCAGGTAGAAAAGCAGGGGGACAAACAAATAATGGGCGTATCTAAATCCTTTCTCCAACAATCAGTGGTGAAAGATCCTCTTCCTCATGCTTCCTTTAATTGCTTCGTCCATCCAGGCTGTCAGTGGATCTGATAGGACATGTCTTATCACTGCCTCCTGCACGCCTCACCCACCCCAACAAATTGGGCCCACACAAAGAGCGTACACCCTGTTATAATATCCACCCACGCTGATGTCTCACCATTAAGCAGGAGCACCTTTAATTAGTTCGGCGGGCTCTGTTCGGAGGCAGAGTTGCTTGGCAGGTGCTCAGCATGCAGTGCCAGAAGTTAGCATGCTAGTGAGAACCTATGCAGCTGCGTGCAAACTAGCGATGCCACCTTGAACCTTTGTTTCCAAATCAGCGCTTTGCCTACGGCGCTGATCATTAGAGGAGTGTGTCTGGGGAGGCCGGCGGCACAGCCATCTCCAGGGGCTTCATTAAAGTGTGTTGGGGGGAAGCAGCTCGCTGGGTGAAGGACCCAGGAGCAGGGGCTTAGCGGCCCAACCCAGAGCGATATATCTAAGCCATGACATGAGAACAGCAGAAGATGGTAATGCTGGTGCTTAAGCACGTCAGACGGGCGAGATACTTCGCTTACCTTACTGATCTGCTTCTACAAAGGTGGGAGCAGAGCTGGCAACAGAGTACTTTGAAACCAGAACTGACTTGAAAGGAAATGATGCGCACATCGCATGCAGTGGGGCTCCACTCATTTATTCGTTTGCTTTCTTCACCCCTGCCCTATGGTGAGAGCGATCGGTGAGTGGATGTGTGCGAGTGTGCATAAACAGAAATTGATACTCACATTGAAAGTAGAGCTCTTCGTCGCCTTCCTGGTCTGCTTTACTGTAGCCGCAGTGCCTTCAAATGGAAAAAAGGAAGAGATGCAATCAACAAGTTGTACTGGAATACAAGGGCATACGTTTGGCAGCATTGACAGTCCCACAGAATGAGCCATTTCTGCAGAGCATTTCATTTCTATAGGGTGAAAAAGAACAAAACATCATAAATCATGTACTAGTCGATGGTGTGGGGCTGCTTGTGGAAGGAAAATCAGTGCAACTTTCTATAAATTGTCTTTAATTACTGTGTAATTGTACATTAACTCTGCACATAACAGTGTTAATGTTGGTAATGAGTTCACCATCAGACAGGTTACAGTGATGCAGCTTATATGTTTAGCTACTTAGCTTTTCAGCATGTAATTCCATTTGGAAGCACTTCATTACAAGAGTAAAATCTTAAGTTAATGTATGTGTAATGACATGAACTATACTGTGCTGCCAGTCGATACGTTGCCAAATGTTAAATTGTTGTGTGGATTATTAATGCAGGCCTACATAGTTATTAGGAATATTAAAAATAAAATGAGACATAAATTGGCACGGTATATGTCAAACTGAAGTCAATTCTAGAGTGATGGTTTTAAAACTGCAGTTTACACAAAGACTAGACAATCAGGTCAAATGATGTTTTGGTTTTTTTTTTTTTGGTAGTGAAAAGTACACATCCAATATAGACAACACACATTTGGGCAAATTTAACACACAATTACATTTTAACTGAATCAACATGGCCTGTGCTTGGGCTGGGCCCAATGTACATTTACATTTATGGCATTTAGCAGACGCTCTTATCCAGAGCGACTTCCATGTCCTAATTACAGGGACAGTCCGCCTGGAGCAACTCAGGGTTAAGGGTCTTGCTCAGGGACCCAGTGGTGGTAGTGCTAGAGGTGGGACTCGAATCCAGAGGTCCATAGGCAAGTACCCTACCACTAGACCACCGCCACCCAGAATTTTAATTTAATTTAATTTAATTAATTTAATTTAATTTGATTTGTTTTTCTAATTGCAGAAAAGTACATCTGTAGAGGATATGTGACTATTTTCTGGTAGAGAATCAACAAAACATATCATTTTACAAACTTATGCCCAGGCCAGTATGACTACAAGGTGAACTTGAAGTGTGTAAGTGATCATAGTGTAACGTTTAGTCACTGAGCATGCCAAGGAGTGATGGGAGAGCATGAGTGTGAATGACTGGAAAAGAGAAGTTCACACCAGTGTGTTCCAGAGAGGAAAGGGCAAAGGTACAGGTGGAAAAACTGGGCCAGAAGACTGAGAAAGATGGCCAAGGCATGATTGACAAGAGAGAGGGCTTGTTGAGAACATCAGGGAGGGTTTGAGCTGGCTAGCACAGGCTCACACACACACACACACACACACACACACACACACACACACACACACACACACGGACAAATGATTTAGACAAAGCCTAATTTTAAGTAACTGAAGTGAATGTGTGGGGAAGATTTCCTTAATAAATGTGTATTATCCCATCTCCTACATATTTTAAAGGGGCCATATCCTTTAAAAATGGTCCACCGTCCTACAATTTTTTAATCCACTTAAGATTCCTTGGTTTGTCTTTATCACTAAACCGTACATTTTCCAGACTGATATTTGTAAATGGTCACTGCCGGCTCACACAAAAAGCCTTCTGCTGTGAATAATGAGGGAGGGGTGGCTAGAACTCTGTAGATTGAGTGGGCAGATGTATGCAGATGCACTCTTTTTCTCTATCCTGAAAAACACATTGTATTAAATAGGCTACGTTTGTAACTTTGCTTCTATCTTTGTGTTCTTAGAAAGTTCTGGGACACGAAAAACGATGGAAACAGCTGAGTATCGAGACACTACACGGCTGAAATCCACTGTAATACACAGCAATAGCATGCAAAATCATTCCTCCTGCAGGAGAAACAGTAAGATCACACACAGCATGCTGATGGGCGGATGATGTCGAGCCAGAGGGAGTGTAAGGGGGGGAGAACTCCACGGCCATGTCGGCCTGTGAGGGGAGGAACAGGCAAAGCATGCCAGAGCAGAGGAGACTCACAGGAGCGGCGAGTCAATCGGGCCCGCGAGAGCGTACCTTCTCCCGATGATGAAGCCGAACACCATGAAGACCAGGATAATGGTGCCGGCTACTGCCACCACTGCGATGATGATGACTGGGTTCCGCTCGCTCGACACAATTGTGGCTGACGAACACACACACAAACACAGAGCAACAGTTTTTTCAGTTCTCAGGCTTATTATAAAGTGCATGCATGGAGTGTAAGCAAAACTGGTTATTGGAAAGTTGGATGGAAGTCTTAAGATTTTAAGATTACATTTTACAAGTCAAATCGGGGCCAAATCAGAGTTTTTCTCAAGTTATAGAAGTGTCCAAATTTTATCAAGGCTTGCCCCAAAATTAGCAGAGGAAGGATCCCAAAACTGCTTATGTCGAATTGCAGAATTATTTCACGCTGACAGGCTACGGCTAAGCGTGTAGGAAGAGACGGAGAGTTGTAACCCCCTTTTTGCCTCGTCTCAGCTCTATTTTAGGGTCTCGGCGTGTGCGTGGTTGTACTGTTTCTGAAAATGGGCTTAATAGTCCCCCGATGGTAACGTGGTGCCCTTCATTTGAAGCAATGACACATTCAGGTTGGATTGTTTCTCGTTTAGGCCGCTTCTCCGCCGCTTAAAGACTGCATGCATTGACAGAGTGCTGAAGGAACAGGATATGCGGCTCTGGCTCACTAAATTATACACCGGGACAGCGGTATTTAAAGAGCACATCATGGCAGGGAATTTGACAAGTATTCAGGCTTTTTATGCGGGGGTTGTGGCTAAGCTCCGCTCAAATACCACTGAATCTCCAGCTCTGAATTTTTTAACAAAAGTAGAGCAAAAAGCAGACGTCTGCCGTCAGCTACTTAAGGCCACTTTAACTCTGCGTGGACTGTCGCATGAACGGAAACTTCACAAACGATGGCACATCCATCCGAAGGGTTTTTCATTCTTTTGTTATTTGGTCAGTGATTTAATTAAACTTTAAAAAACAAACATTTAGCAGTAATGGATTTTTATGACCTTTGGCTTGCTATTGCAGGTAGGATGTTGTAGGTGTTAATCCTGTATTAAATAATTGTTTTAATTTGTTATCACTTTACTAATTATGGGTTATATATTGATTGACTTCGTCCATGCATTTCATTTTCGGAAATCTTGACAATAGAAATGGAGTGGGTTTGGATGGGAAATGAATTGGGCCTGCTTATGATGAGCGAGTAAAAGCCTACAAATTAAATGTATCTGACAGCTACTGGGATTTTAACCCTTCCAACTTATTTCTGCCCATTTTTTAGATTAAAGCCTGTCATAAAGTTTCAGAAACATCATAAGCCAGTGCAACTGAGACTTAGCACTTTAAGAAATCAGTTTGACCAGAGCTAATCTACATAAGCTTCCATTACTCGTTAGATACATTAACCTTGCAGCTGTGCGAATCCAGGAGTTACTTCAAAGACGCTTCTTGGCTTATCGTCTACATTTGTGGTCAAAGCGTGGTTTGGTACATTTGATTTTTTTGCTAATTATCTACCATTAATGTATCTCTTTCCAGCCGCTGAACTAAAGAGTATCTGGCTTTGCCCCATTTGCTTTGTGGGATTAATGATAAAATCTGCTGTACCGGCACCTGACGGCTCCTCCTTGGTGGTGACCTCCAGTCTGGGGCCGAACATGCCGTAGCCAGCGGCGGTGAACGCTCGGATCTGAAACACGTACGCCGTGCTGGGCTTTAAGTTATTCACCGTTGCCGACGTGGACCTGGACTTCACCGTCGAGTAGATTCGGTCCTTCTGGTCCTTCGCATGAAAAGACACAAGAGAGACAGACAATGACGTTCTGCATTCAAGGCGATGAAAATAAACACTTTTGCCAGTGCTTCACGCTGAGGGTAGGGCTGTGCTGAAGGGTTTGTGGAGAAGTGGCATTGAGGAAAGGAAGGGGAAAAGAAAAAGCAGGGAAAAAAGGACAGCATTCATCCGTTACTGTGGTAACTGAGAGAAAGCAGCATGTCAAGAGCGCCACTTCGTTTACAATGGCCATGTCAGAGATTTGAGCCTGAAGAGGTTTGCAGGCGATCTGTCTCTCAGACTCTCTCCCACACACACACACACACACACACACACACACACACACACACTTTTAATGTAAGGAAACCTGTTCTGCATGCACACACTGTAAGCTGGGGTGTAAATCTCTGGACTGATTTGTTCACGATTCTTTAGGAATCGATTCAGTGAATTGTGAACACTTCAGAGCTTTTGGTGGTCCATAGCTACATCACATCACGATATAAAAACAATATAATATATAATAGCAATATCTTTTGTTATATTTAGCATGTATTTTATTAATCTTATAATTTATAAGATTAATAAAATACATTCATATTATGACACCCAGGGCTGTCACACCATGCTCCCAGGCCCGGGAGCTTAGTCTCCTCTGAGGAACATTGCATCTTTTCACTCGCTCAACACGTTTCGAGAACTTTAACTGTCAGTTCTTTTACATTACATAACAATTGGATGGGGGAGAGGGAGGGCTGCCCTGCCAAAATGGTGAGAAAAAGGACCATTTTGGACTCCTGGCCATAGACAGCTGCAGTATTAAACTAACAAAAAAAATGCAAGAAAATCTCTTGACTTCCTGCCGCTTTGGACAAACCAGAATAAAAGTCCAACAAATACCCATCCATCTATTCTCTCATTGGCTTAACCTGACCAGCATCGCAATGAGGCCAGAGTCTTAATCAGTCAGTCAGAATTAAACACCCTTCAAATGTCGCTCGCCCCCACCAAAATCCAGATGTTCAAATGGAAAGTTAACCTTTCCAGCAGTAAAATACAGTCAATAAATAAATGCACCAAGCATTTTTGTTGGATTTTTACATACAGCAGGCTAAAGATTTCATTCAGGGGAAAGAAAAGTCCATACACTACCGAATACTATTATAAGGAATGGTAATGAATTATAACGTTCCAAAATGGATGCGGTTGACCTTCAGATTGCTGTATTTTTATTGTAAGCAATCTGAGGGAAAAAAAAAAAAATTGAACACCAGCCTGGTGTGAGGAGTGGAGTCGGGCTTGTGTCTAATTTTCCACCCGGACGGGCTACAGCTGCAGTGGGACATCGCCTGGGAGTTGCTGATCGGCGAGACCCTGCAAATTCCTTGTTTTTGAGTGAGCATGCTGAGCTTCTGCGCTCATGCTTGGCTAGTTTACTTGTATGGGTGCGAGTTAAGACACTATGGAGCTTGACGAGGGATAAGGAGGTACAGGAACAGACTACTAATACCACCTGGGTGGATAAGAGGTAAGAGTGTGTCTGTGTGTTTTAGACATTGTTTATATCTGCTAATGAATATTTTATCGCATGCTTCAGTGTGTGTGTGTGTGTGTGTGTAGGAGCTGAGGCGGAACAGCATATGTAAGGTAGCGATTGGAAGCTTGTGTGTGTGAAATATTCTATATTGTGAAGGACTTCTAACTAATTAAAATCTCCTGAGAGTCTTATTCATTATTGTAATTATGGAGGAAGGATGCTCTCCTGACAGACCTGAGGGTTCGCCTCTATGCTGCAGGCAGAGCGAATGCAAATAGTGCGGGAAGGAGAAGAGAAACACAAGCCAACAAGAGGATGAATGCATGGAAACTGGGCTGGGGAAAGAGAAGTGACTGCTGTTTTCTGCACATATAATAGTATTCCAGCTCGGGATGATATTTAAGTGTGCAAAATAAAGTTGCTCTTCTTGATCGCCCCTCATTTCTTGATTTAGATGACTTTATTAAGCTTGCATAATTCATACATGGGTGACTGGAAGAGCGGAGTAGATTTAAATGCTCCACAAGCTTTGGTGGCGACAGAAACCCGACACCTGAAAAATGCAATGCTTCTAAAGGCTACACTGCAGAAAGCTTGTACACAAACCCTTAACGCCTATCTCAGCTCTTATATTTTCAAAAAACCATGATGCAGAAGAACATGCAGGGTTTGCTTTGCATCATCATTGCATTAAATCCCAAAAGCTGGACTGGACTGGACCCCCTCAATCCCAACACAACAAAAGTGCAAATCATCAAAATACCCTACACAATTTCACATCAATCCTTCAATTTTTTGACACTCCAAATATTGAAATTTGGAAAATTTCCCTTCAAACAAGAAATGAAACCTATTTCCAGGAAGCAGAAATGTAAAAAAAAAAAAATATATATATATATATATTTAATGTTATTTAGATTGTTATTTCACAGTCTCAGGCATCTAGTAATACTTTGCAAATATCCCTCTCTCTCATCTCTCATTTTCTGAGCCGCTTGTCCTGATTTGGTTTATCCCAGCTCCACACAGGGCGGAAGGCTGGGAAACATTTGGGACAGGTTGCCAGTCCATCGCTGAGCAGCCACAAAACACACACACACACCTAACGAGCAATTTAGCATCTCCGATCCACCTGACATGCCCGTCTTATTGATGGTGGGACGAAACAGGAGCTCTGGGGGAAACAGACACGGGGAGAACATGCAAATTCCACACAGAAAGGACCTGGACTGGCCCGCTTGGGAATCGAACCCAGGAGCTTCTGGTTGTGACAGCGCTACCCACCGCACCTCCACGAGGTCCTTTCTGTGTGGGGTTTGTTTTCCCCTTTCCTCAGTTGACGCAGAGAAACTTCAGCGACAGAACTGTTCCACATTCACATTATACACGACTACCTATAGATTCCCTGCTGAAAAAAGGCAGACAGGGCTCCATGCTGCTTAGTTCCACACACCTACACCTTACACTCTCTCTTTCTCGTTGGCATCCTCCTTGCTCTCCCCTTGCCTGTCTTTTCCACTCTCACTGGTTTTAATAGACTCTGCAGTGGAGGCAGTACAGCAGTGGGCTCACCTTCTCATAGTACTTGATCTCATATTCAGTGATGACACCATTGGGCTGCTCTGGTTCTTGCCACGACAGCTGGACACTGTGCTCCTGCACTCGCTCCTTTATCACCTCGCTGACCTGAGATGGAGCTAAGAGAGAGATAAAGGCAGAGAGAGAGAGAGAGAGAGAGAGAGAGAGAGAGAGAGAGAGAGAGAGAGAGAGAGAG
>CM029370.1:4596989-4769489 GCA_017165825.1 Hepsetus odoe
AGAGAGAGAGAGAGAGAGAGAGAGAGAGAGAGAGAGAGAGAGAGAGAGAGAGAGAGAGAGAGAGAGAGAGAGAGAAAATGAGGCTACAGTTTCAGAATTGTTCACAGTGGTGACAGGAGCCAAACTGCTACACCCACAGTAAAATAAAAAAAAATCCCCATTCCCTTTCCCTAAACAATTAAAACAACAAAAAAATGCACACAAAAAAAATGCAAAAATACCCCAGTTCTACAAGTTAAGCAATTTGAAGAAAAATGCTTTATTTGTATTATATTTTTGTGTATATTATATCTAAGATTTGCAGAAGGAATGTAATATGACTTGGCAGGCTGTTAATGGAGGGTATCACAATCAAAATAGTGTAAAAAAGAAGAAGATTTACCATTTTTACAATTAGCAACACAACATATTAAACTCCAGACACATGAAGGTTCACAGGTCACAATGGAGAGTAAAAAAGTGGCTTTAAACATTAAGCCGTCGTTGGTACATTTCTCCATGGTTAACTGCTTTTGTATTAAGTATTAAATAATCTGATAAAAATTGCTTAAATTTTTTCAAGCAGAATTGGTTTTGTGGTCCTAAATCCCTTAATGAGGACCTGGTATCTATAAAATTGGACAAAACACATCTTGGCTTATTGCTTTAAACTATTGCTTCAACACGCACACACACACACACACACACACACACACACACACACCTACACACACACACACACACACACACACCCCTTGACTCCCAGCCGCCCACCCCGATCTGATGAATATTCACATGGCGGCTCCTAAATGTTTACACCTCATAATGGAAATTTCAATTAGAGAGCAAACAGAGGAAGACGGCCTTATCCCAGCCAGAGGAAAACTGCAACGTCTGCCTTATGAATGACAATTAAGTCTAATTAATTCTGACGACGCAGGGCGGAAGTGCCTCTCACTCTGCCCGAGACGACTGAGTCACTCTGAGAGGCTTTTTACAGCGGCGTACCTGAAGCCTCGCCGCACACTCACACTCGCACTCTTCCCAAAGCTCCAATTAACCGCCTGCACTCAGCGTCGCCTCTCTTAACATCCTTCGCCTTTCTCCTTGTCTGTTTTCCTTTTTGATCCGACTGCCTGTTTATAGCCCTGCTATTAGCTGCTTTTGATGTCATTTGCAAAACAGACACACTCTTGTGGCTGCGGGACCGTGATATGATTGATGAACATCAACATGACACCTCAACAGTGCTCTGGGTTGTTGTTCAAATGAAAAGAGGCAGCTTCTGGAGGGGAGATGACTTTTTGAGAAATCCGACCACAAAAACTAAACGGCAACAGGCAACACAGAGTTACTGTAGGAGCACCTCCCACGACTTAACTGCGCAAAAGTCTTGAGCTGCACTCGTTCCTTCTTATGTTGCAGACTTTCTTGTGTTTTTACCGTATTTTTGAGGAATACATCTCCAGGCTTCCTGAAGAACACATTTTTTGACTCTCATTTTCAGTACGGTCCCTGTTCCTGACCAGTTCCAGAGGATTGTTTTCTTGTGAGCTATAAATCTTTTGAGTTGAACAAAGCTGTGTAACTTAAGACATGAAGCAGTGAAGAAACAGGTGTAGATGATTCCAGATGATCAGGTTGGTGGTGCTGAAGAATGCGTGGTTAGAATCCCTTTATCTTAGTACCATGTTTCCCATTTCTTTGATTTAATCTGCTCACAATGCCAAAGATTAGACACTTTAACAGGTACTCTTGCAGAGTGCTTTCCTTGCAGACGAGGGGTGGCTCGAGAGTGTTGCACAGCTTGTATCCACAAATTGCACAATGGTGAGAAGGTTTAAATGCTCAATCTGTGTGAGAAAAGTCTTGCGCTTGTAGGCCTGTTGAGTTGGAGTCGTGACCTCGTTGGATCGGGCCTTTTTGTTCTGTGCTGGTAATGCGAGCCTGTGGATTAGGGTCTGATTAGGGCCGTCTGACACTAATGCAGGCGACAGCTAGCGCTTCCAGACTGCACCAGTTTAACTCTGTTTTGACATGTCCCATGTAATCCAACTCAAACAGTGTAACTGCATGAGCACACCCCGATCAGACACACACACACACGCACACCGTCACACACGGCTTTCACGGCCACCTTTAACAATGGTGCTCCATGTTGGGCTCCCCAAAGAACCTGTATCCTTTTAATAGTTACTTCTTTAAATAACTCTAACTGAAGCCACTCAGCTGAAATGGTGGGACTTCTCAAATGGATCTCGTTTATGGATCAATTTAGATAAGCTGGAGTAATGTGTTATAGCAGGTGAAGGGGAGTAGGCTTAGGATATTTTCTTTCCAAATCAAATGAACTGCGGACCAGATTTAGGCTGATGTAGACGAACTACACTCCTAACAGCCAAGAGTTTTGTATGCTTCATTGTTTTGCTGAATTAGAACCTGTACACAATGTCTGGATTGTTATTTATAAGGATGGTTCTTCAAAGAACCATCCAGTGAAATGTTCTTCAAGGAACAAAAGTGGTTCTTCATTGCAAAGAGCCCCCTCACCACCTTTCTTTTAAGTGCACTTGAGCCCTTTTTAGTGCACTAAACCTTTTGTACTCTAGTGCTCATCATGAGATATTACAGAAGCATCATCTGAGCCAGAGGAAGGACCATTAAAAGCAGTTTCCTCTCTCAGACCTTTCATAATCCTGCTGATGTGCCTTTGCTGCCACCCAAGGTGCCCCTGTGTTGTGCATTTGCTCGTTTTCCTCAGTCCCTCGTCACTACATCCAAATTCATCTTATGCAGCAAGTGTCAATTACCAAAAGGGACCAGGCCTATGGTGCAAGGGTTGGGGGGTGGGGGATGGATGCAATTTAAAATGACACTTGTACAGTCGAGAAGGCTCGTATCGGAGTAATTGGAAATTTTACCCCTTAACTATTTGTCACCTCCATTGCAGGCAAGTGTGAAAGGCTAAAGGGTCTTTTCTGAGCGCTTGTCTCTTTACCATAAGGCTGGAACATGTAATAGAAGGCCTGGTTATTTTCTTAAGCACATACTGGACAATGCACACACACACACACACACACACACATACACACATACACACACGCACGTCTAGCTTTTATTCTTGCTCTAATCAAACCTGTTGGTATAGTAGCCCAACTAAGCCCTGCCTGCTGCTCTTCGGTGGAGCGCTGCGGCAACAAAGCATGAAGGATAAGACAAGGGCTGCTGGAACTGAACCGTGTGCCTCCCTCGCTCTGCTCCAAAAGCGCAGCAGCCTGTATCGCTGGCTCTGAGGACGACCGAAGAGCAGTACCAGATGTTAGGCTAAGGATGTCATAAAAAGCACAGCTGGAGGTGGTTGTACCAATATCCCAGTATTGGAAAAGTAAAGTCTACGGAAAAGAACAGGCATACCGGTATTCCAGATGGTCTTTTCCGACACCTACCTTCCCTAAACTTGAGCGCTGTCCAATATCTGATTTCTTTTAACGGCTAAGCTTAAAAATAGCTCTTTTTTAATTGAATGTAGACTGTCATGCTCAAACTTTTTAAAAGCAGACTAACAACGGCATGACAGTTTGAGCCATTTTAGACCAGATTAGTTCGCTTTGTCATCCCCGGATTCCGCTTCCATTGGCCCTTCATCACATTTACATTTACATTTACGGCATTTAGCAGACGCTCTTATCCAGAGCGACTTACATGTCCTAATTACAGGGACAGTCCCCCTGGAGCAATTCAGGGTTAAGGGTCTTGCTCAGGGACCCAGTGGTGGTAGTGCCAGAGGTGGGATTCGAACCGGGGACCTCTTGATCCAGAGGTCCATAGCCAAGTATCACCCTATGTGCTGTGCCACAAAGCCACCCACAGCGGTGTCCCAGTGTTTAGCATCAGCTCGGAAGGTCACACGTTTGAATCCCACACCAGCAGGTTGCCCTGAGGATCCCTTGAGCAAGGCACATTCCCCATCACTGCTCCCCGGGCTCTGGATATGGCTGCCCACATCTGCACGGTGTGTATGGGTTAAAAGCGGAGAAGCTTTATACTTTCGCTTTCACGTATGCTGAAACGTAGTGCTGAACAAGTGCATGTTTAATGGAAAAAAGAGCCTACATTTAGTAATTTAGTCCAGGAAAGTGCAAACATTGCATACTAATTATTTGTGCTCAGTTTAAATCCATCCGTATATTCTCTGAGCTGCTGATCCTGACCCGTCTGTCCCAATGCTCATAAGACAAAAGCACAGACCATCGCAGGGCAATTCTGAGGGCAAGTTAAGAATCCTTTTGATACACAAAATGTTTTATCGGGATTTGCGACTTTATTAAGCTGTTGATCACATTTCTTTATTCATTAACGATCTGAATGGGAGGGATGGGGAAATTGTAACCGTTCCATTAAGAAAGAGGAGAAATCCCGCTTCACTTTCCTGTCCTGTAGTGCCACAAGAGCAGCATCTGGCTTCATCATTACACGAGGGCTCGGTGGTTCCGGACCCCTCCGCCGAGACCCGGCCGGGGTAATTGTGAATCGAGCGCAGTGACAGCCTTCATATTGACTGAGGGAGAGAGGAATGAACATGCGATGGCATCTTTCTCTCTCTCTCTCTGTTTCTCACTCTCTCTCTCCCCTGTGGTGTATTTAACTGGTACCCTGTAACAGCCATTAATGACATACTTAACATCAGAGTGACTCACCCCTCCCTCTCTCTCTCTTTTAACACACCGGAGGGGCCCTGTGTAGCAGAAAATCGCGTAATTGCCCTGCCTGTCTCGCCGACACTGTTTTAGGAGGCGCAGGCTCTTCGTGCTCCTGCCGGCCGGTATTAAAGCAGGTATTAGTGACCTTCCGCAGCCTCCTTGCGCGTCGGCTAATTCAGGCGGAAGCTGGCTTCCATCATATCCTGCCTTAGAATACATTACGGCTACATTATGCATGGGGCTCTTTTTAATATCCTCGGCTTTCAGTCTCTCTTTTGGTCCACGTGCCCATTTCAATCTCTTTCTCTCTATCAGGGAATTTTCACTTCATCACTGAAACTCCAACTTTTTCTCTCCTGCTTAGAAGGAGCAGATCTCAAACATAAGACTGTTTTTTTCTACTGAAACCCCGCCTGATTCTCCTCACTTGTTTCTTCTTTGTTCACACAAAATATCGAGTTATGCTCACAGTCAATCGGGAGACACCGTACACCTTCCATTCGTTTATGTGAGAATCAGATTATTGGTCTCGCTAAGCACCGTGTTCAAATATTAGCTGTTAATTTAATTCGATTAAAAAGCAGTCTTCAAATCTGACCAGAGCTGGGATTGCTAGTAAATCATATCTGATCACAGAACAACTAAGTCGGTTAGGGGATGAAGGTGAGGATGAGGTGTTTTCTGCTAATTTGTACGAAAAAGCAGCTTCCAATCAGACTTTACTTGATACAACTTTGTGATGCTTTACCTGCAAATGAATAACCAAATAAGAAAACTTTTTTTTTTCTCTTCAGCATCTTTTGGAAGAGTTAAGACACCTTTTTAGTAAAAAAAAGTTCAGATAAGTGTCAACGCCCTGGAAGTGAAAATGGTGTTGGTGGGATTGCTGTGTAAGCAGCTGTTGGGGGAAGAAAACAACTCAGCATTTTAACGTACAGGCAAAGTGAATGCAAAATCAACCCTTTTCCCTTCCATACAGCGGCAGCTTCTACTGAAAAGCAGTAAGAAACCTACAAAAAAAACCAAAACATAGCACAGACAGGAAATGGGTGGAAGTTATGAAGGACAGGAGGACGGGGCCCCCACCTACACGCGGTAAAGGATGCATATAGACTTTACTGGAGGGTATAAACGGCCAAGTGAACCAACACCTGTGAGAATGAGGCTCCAAAAGATGGAAAATCATATGTGTTACAAATATGTGGACAGTTGATAGATGATCTGTGGTCCTCAAACTGGTCTCAGTGAGCTTATTCCTAAGTGTATGTGTGTGTGTGTGTGTGTGTGTGTGTGTGTGTGTGTGTGTGTGTGTGTGTGTGTGTGTGTGTGGATCTTCTCTGACAGGTAGCAGTACAGTGAGAGCTTTGATGGCTATTCGACCAGTCAGTTTTCTTAGAGAGAGAGAGAGAGAGAGGAGAGAGAGAGAGAGAGAGAGAGAGAGAGAGAGAGGAGAGAGAGAGAGAGAGAGAGAGAGAGAGCCAGAGAGACAGAGAGAGAGAGAGAGAGAGAGAGAGAGAGAGAGAGAGAGAGAGGGAGAGGAGAGGAGAGAGAGAGAGAGAGAGACAGGAGAGACAGAGAGAGAGAGAGAGAGGAGAGAGAGAGAGAGAGAGAGAGAGAGAGAGACAGAGAGACAGAAGAGAGAGAGAGAGAGAGAGAGAGAGAGAGAGAGAGAGCAGTTTCTATAGAAACTCTGTCGAAGGTTCTTTATTGTTGTGTTACTTTATTTATTCGTTTTGCTAATAAAGTAATAAACTCCACATAACTTGCATCAAGTTCAGCGATGATAAAAGCCCTACACTAAAAAGAAAAGTCCTTTGCTTCTGTTATTGTTTTCCTATACATTTGTTCACAATTATATCGATTACCGGGTTATTTCAATGCGCGGACGTAGTTATAGACAGATAGATAACGGTGATGAAACATGTCAAAAATGGAAGAAATGGAGAAACAAGGCAAACAAATCCAAATCATGAAGAAAGCTTCCTTTGCTTGATTCACTGAACTATGGGTGAGCAGTGATTCTGCGAAATGGAAAATGGAAAACAAGTAAGGAATCGTACATTGAAGGGTTAAAGAAAACGCAGCGAGTGAGGAAGAAAGAGAGAAGAGGGGAGACGAGTGTGTTCTCTCTGCAGGGGCTCAGTGAGTCAGAAAATAGGGCGAAGGGCCGGCGATGGCCAGCGCTTTGATGAATGTGGAGGGGAACTGACAGTATTGCTGTGACAATGTTTTCTCTCGCTTGTTCACTCGCTCACACTCGGCCCAGTGCTCCGCTGTCCTCCTGCCCTGCACGGGCCCGGCCTGGATGAGCCTCCTCAGCCACCGTAACTGAGAGCTTTGTCAGCTTCACTTAGGCCAGGGCCGGAGAGATGCTCCAGCCCAGCAGCAGCACACACACACACACACACAGACACACACACACACACACACACACACACACACACACACAGAAGTAAAGCAGTCAGGGATTTACCAGGGATTCTAGCAGGGCTGCAGCTCAACTTTGTGTCTTTAAAGACCGATGTGATGGAAACGCTATTCCACCGACAATTTCTCGAATAATATGTGCACAGTTGTAAAACCATATTATTTATTCTTCATGCCATATATAGAAAAAAGGTGGAAAATTTGCCAGTCGGAAAAAAATAATGAATTTACGTATATAGTACTGTGTAAATGTTTCAGGCACTTAACCACACTGTGTAAAACTTCTGTTTTGTTCTTATTCAAATAACACATCATGATAAATCCTGTTAAAGATCAATTTAGTTTAATAATCATTTTTTATGCATTTTTTAATTTTTTATGCACTTTAATGTACTTACTGTATCTATCTATCTATCTATCTATCTATCTATCTATCTATCTATCTATCTATCTATCTATCTATTTATCTATCTATCTATTTATTTATGTATTTATTTATGTACTTATTTTTTTTCATTTTAGAGCAAATATATGCTTAGTGCCCTCCCAAAAAACTTTAAACCTATTTTTTCAGGTGCCTAAAACCTTTGCACAACACTGAATATATTATGAATATATTAATCTAAGAAGTAAAAAACAGTCCCTAGAGGGAGTGTTTGCTCATCTGAGGCAGCCAATCAGAGCAGAGAATGGATAAAGAGGTTGGAAAAGTCTTCTTGTATATAAATTAGGCACAAAAATCTAAATATATATATAAAAAAAAAAAAAAAAAAAAAAAAAAAAAAACATTTGAAAATGTAAGCAGTGGGTTCGAATGACTAAACGGCCTACAAGTGATACATTTAGAGACTTTGTATCTTTATTGCCTTTGTCTGAGGACACGGCGCGTCCTTTACTGACATTGACCTTTGATTATAATAAGGGTTCTTAAGTGTTTTTAAAGGTGGTGAAATAAAGGTGATTTCGGGTTCACTCGTTTAAATCTGCCCCCAGTGTAGTTGTAAAATAAATGATAAATACATTTTCAAATCACATCTCCATGAAAAAGGTTATCTTCCTGATCTACACTGATTTACGGTTTAGAGGAACAATTTTTTTAAGAAAATGTACAAATTTACAAAAAAAAAACAAAACAAAAATGATTTATAACTGAAGACGGGAGCCGTATTGCAGAAGTACTGTTGCTAGATGTTAAAAATAATAAATAGTTTTCCAGCTTCATGGTAGTAAAGTGAGCTACCTTGCTTCCTTCTGCAAACGTCATCTGGTAAAGAAAAAAAAAAAAATCCTCCAGTTTCCTTCCCTCTGGCCAGAGTTTCGGAAAGCTGAGGGTAGAAATATGTCTTTCAGCATCAGTGGTTCATTTTCATTTCGGTTATAAAGAAAAATAAAAACACAAGGCAGTACAGGGGTATACATGCCCATAAAGCACTCAAGCACAGCTCCAAAACTGGACTGCTTCTGGCCATTAAATGATGAAAGAAAATTAAAGGGTTAAAATTTGGTTCTAAAGTGACTCGCAAAGTTTAAAGCGTCTGTGTTTTGAAGCTTTTGGCTGCACAGGTTCGGGTGGATGCCTGAGAAAACACTCCCTGCAGAGGCGTCCCTGTGCCTTGTCAACCAGGACCATCAGACATTTCAGCGAGGACGGATCTGTCATCGCTGCAGAGATATCAGACGCCGATCACACAAGGCTTTTATGCTCGAAGCGCAAGACGAGAACAAAAGAAGAGCTAAACAAAACAAGACTAGTGTATCCAGTCAAAATAGTCCTGTTCACCATTTCCTTATTTGCGTCTCGAGCCCCGTCCTACACACGAATTAGCATTTTGTTGCAGACCAGTGATCTGCAACCCTCCTCCTGAAGATCCGGGGGAGCAGAATCTCGGTTTAGCTCTAGCTCAGAGATCCTGCTATGTGAAATACCCCCTCTGCTATTTCGAAATATAAGGAAGGTCAGATTTTTTTATTTTAATTCTACACTGGCATTAAGGAGCTGTGACTTTAAGCGATGGCGGCTCATGTGCTGGTGGGAGAAAACGCCAATGTGAACAACATACGCGCAGCTTCTCGTTCGTCTCCACTGTTCACCAGGTTGTGAGAAGCCAACTGAAATTTCGATTTCCAGTCTCCCAAGGTAACACCCAAATGAGTGCATGCAGTAATAAACTAAATGGCCGAGTCAACTGCTTGCTTCTTGCAGTACAGGTGTGCACGAACGCGTACATTTCACCCTCACGTTGCATGAAAATGCAGAAAAGAGCGTGTTGTTGCACTGCAATAACATTCGAGCGATTTCTATCAAAAGCGACCATCCCTGAGCTCATTATTTAGGTGCTCTTCATGTCAGTGCGAGGACACACTGAGTTAAATACTCCTCACCTGTGGCTAAGCAAAACTCAGGGCCTTGTTCGTTTGCTTCGAGTTTCGACTAAGGGCTTTTAGGAGACGCAGGGCGATGCATATTCTCCCGGCATGCACAGCGCCATTCCTGGGAGGACGTTTTCAGAAATAAATGGCAAGGTCACGAAAGACGAGGCTCCGGGCTCAGAGGATTTGTGTATAAATCACTAAGATTTGTCCAGTCGCTCACTGCTTGACGTGCACTAAATCAATGAAAATCCACCCCAACTGTCCCACTGTACATGCACACACACACGCAGGTGTTACACCATTTTCAGGACCTGCGGGACCTATATTCATATGTGATAATATGTATTTACAGCACTGTGCAAAAATGCTTGAGCCAGCCTGTGTTTCTTTTGATTCTGCTTCTAAGAGGCAGACTTTCTTTTATTTTTAATGCATCGTTGTGGACGAGTTCTCGATTTCAACGTGTTTGGCTCTCATTTTCAGTGCAGCGCCTGAGCAGTTTCAGAGCTTTGCTTTTTGTTAGATAAGCCACACAGTAACCTACACATCATCAAAGTAGGACACAACTGAAGGCATGAAGCGTCCCAAAACGTCTGCACAACAATGTATGTGTATTAATGTCTCCCGGACGTTCTACACATGACCTAAACCACGCTCAAGCCATCGTAACCAGCATTTCAGTCCTTAGGGAACATAAAATCAGTCTGGAGTGAACATAACAGAGATCAGCCTTGACTCTGGATTTCCCCCACAGTCAGGACTTTTCACCTAAGTGTATAAAACCAAACGACTTCACACAACAGAACACGCCCACACGATAAGCCGAGTCTCATCGTAATGACAATCTCGTGGCATATTAGTCATGATTGTACCGCAGCCTGGATGAAATAATAAAAGCATGATCCTTCTGTTTAATGCTTTCTGCCTACTCATAACAACAGCCAGAACCCAGCTCAGCCTTGCCCTGGAGAAACACTACGAGTGAGAAATATGACAATCTGTTATTACATTTTGTAAAACATTACCTCATGAGCAAAGCTGTTTTGAGTACATCACAGAAATCCATCCATTTTCTGCCGCTTGTCCCAAACGGGGTCGCGCTGGAGTCCAACCTAGCTCACACAGGGCGAAGGATGGGGGACGGACCCTGGACAGGTCGCCAGCCCATCGCAGGGAGGAGTGTGATGGGACCTTGCTCAAGGGTACCTCAGGGCAACCTATTGGGAAGGGGTTTGAACCCCCGATCCTCCGATCATGTGGCCAACGCCCGAACCACTAGGCCACCACTGCCCCTCATCACGAAAATACTCAATGATAAATGTAAAGAAGTAGACACATAACTAGAATAATAAATAAATAGTAGAAAGCATTTTGAAAAAAAAAATAAATGTCCTGTGCATATTATCAGCAGAAATATGTATATGTATATGTGTGTGTATATATATATATATATATACACTGAGGGGGAAAAAATGACCCTACTCAATTCTGGAAATGTTGCCCACCCTTAAGGGGCACATGCCATCCCAGGACGAGAGTCCTGCTAAACCGTATCTGCAGCCCAGTTTGACCTTTCGTGGTACAAGCAGCTACAAGACACATCTTTTCAGCTTCCGCAGGCGGCTGGCAGGGAGACGTGTGTTAACACACACAACGAACGTGTTCACACACATAAAGGTCTTTATCGTCCATCTTAATAAAAGCACGTGGTGCTGAGAGGGCCTCCGCTAAACAGGCTGACAAGCGTCGACCTCGTCATCTCGGAACAAATGTCAAAGTAATGCCTTAGGCCTCTCTCGCGCACACAAATACAGCTCTGATTATACCCCTGACTTGTAAGAAAATAGAAATTCGCAAAAAAAAAAAAAAAAAAAAAAAAAAAAAGCCTGACATTAAAGCTCTGTTCTTTGCAGGGTCAACGAAAGCAAAAGCATTTGTTTACCTCGGTGAAGAGTTACCCCATTTTAATGTTAGACCCTGACTACAGTCAGGCCCTCAAAACGAGTGGAACAAACGCCTCTGACTGAGCTCCTATAGGATTACTCCCGTCTCTTGTCAGTGAACTACCAATCAGAAATGATTAATACTGACATAACTTACATCCCCCTAAGGGTTAATGTTTAGAGGGGTGATCCGTGACGATCCGTTGCTCTCTAATTCACTCTAACCCTTACCGTCAGTCTTATGCTTGGCAACGTAACGACAAGTATTCAAATCTAGAATTAAACCCCGGGCTGTGAGGAGACCAGGAGTTGGCACCGTAAACAGACATTTATTATCTAAATATCTTCACCATGAAGATGACGATCATGTTAATAAGATCTCATACTCTGTTTAATCTCGGACTTGGACGACAGCCACATGAATGGAATCACATCCAGGCGGAGGGAACAGTTATTTCTGCAGAGTGCAGGCGGGTTCGTGCACTCCTCTGATTGAGGTGCGTCACCATCAGGAAAATATTGGATCAAAAGAAACATGTTGGAGGGGGGTTGTTTTGCTTGGGCAGGTGGGGTCTGGTTTGGGGAAATATCTCATTTGCATTTGTAGTCAGTCTGCCACCAATTTTTGCTCCTCTCAGCACTCTTCTAGCATCCCCAGCTCTTCATTAAGGTGGCCGAGGACGTAAAATAAATGAACAGAACCATCGCAGATATGAAGGGATCTGGTTTATGTGATTACAAGGCTCTGTGCCAGTAGCAGTGAAGAATTGTCCATTTCTGTAGCTCACTGTACGTCCTATGGTGTCCAAGTCTTAAGCCATCACTTGTTTCTTCATACTTGCTAACAAAGTGACTTTCTTGTATTTTAATGTATTATTGAGGAACAGTTCTCCAGACTTCCTGAAGGACAAAGGTTTTGTGAAAGTAAAAGCAACTATTCTTGTCATTGTGAATCGGTACAGCACTCAGTGAACCACAACAAAATAACACCTCTTTATTTAACCCACACACAAACACGTGCAGCAGAGGGGCAGCTTTTGAAAGCACCCGGGGAGCAGTGCCTTGCTCAAGCATACCTCAGGGAAATCTGCTGGTCTGGGATTCAAACCCATGACCTTCTGATCCTGGAACCAGTTCCCTAACCACTAGGCTACCACTGCAACTATATTCAATTTTTGCTTACGCTTTCAGTGCAGCTCCATGTTTCTGAGCAATATCAGAGGCAGAAGTAGTGTGGGACCATCTCAACAGGGAGAAGAGCTTTGGAACGTCCTTCATGAAGCCTGGAGAGCTATTCCTGAAGATGACTTAAAGAAAGTTTGAAGGAAGTTTAAAGAAAGAAAATTTGATTTTACAGCTTTTTATATGATACAGAATCTGTGTTAAAGACTGGATTTTCCCATTTCCCTAGAAAATATTCTTAAAAATATTGGCTTTGGTCTTGCTCTTAGCACCTTACTCCTGAGAGAAGAGGAAAATGTGTTTTTCATTTTGCTAAAACATCCCTTTTAACGTTTATGGTTCCAGACAATAAGTTGCATCAAATGACAGACAAATGACTGATTCTGTGCAATCGTTCTTAAACTACTGACCAGTGCATTCCTTTCGTTTGGCTCGGGGGCGAAATTACAGCCAAATCCGACGCTTGAACATGTTTTCTGTGTTGAGGAAATCTTTCCCTTATATGGTGGGAGTCAGCCATAAACGCTAATGTTACTCCATTTTACCATCAGACAGACACGCACGTAAAAAATATATCGGATTACTCACAATCTAATAGACACATGCAGTATCTCATCACTTTACACACACACACACACCTATCCAGTGACTCACATACACACACTGTCTCCATTAAACATGTACACACAGGCGATGTTCCATTGGGCCTTAACGCACCTGAAACCAGCCATCAAAAGAGAGGGATCTGCCAGGGTATAGACACACTCCTCTGAGCTGAAAACTGGCATCAAAGGTAGTGACCGGGGGGAGCTAGACATGTAGAGAGAAAGGAGAGAGAAAGAAAGAGAGAGACAAGAGTGCGCTGGTCCAATTCGAGCCACGCTTGAATTGGGGTTTGTGGACGGACAAAAAACATGAAATGAAAAACAGCCCGGTCCTCATGGGCCCCGAAAAACCTGTACAAAGACGAGGCTATTTCCTTTAATAGAGCGGCCAAATTCATTTTCTACCCCATGGCGTTGACCCCCTCTTGTCCTCCTTCTTCTTCTCTCTCTTTTCCTTACAGTCTCTCTCTCTCTCTCTCTCTCACTCTCTCTCACTCTTTCTATCTCTGCCTCATTTGTAGTGACCTTTTGCGATGGTGCAGGTGACCGGAGAGGCTTGTGCCGAGGCCGCTGTCATGGTTGGCTGGTGCAGGCATGCTGGCTTCCTAGCTCCGGTCTGATGGTTAAGCTCACTTTCAGACACATGCAAACACACGCATATAGTTACATTCATTTATTAGAAATATATCAATAACGTTTCTTGTGATCAATTAAGTATTTCTCTTTATCTCTCATTTTTTCATTCTTAAATGTATATATATATATATGTGTGTGTGTGTGTGTGTGTGTGTGTGCGTGTGTGTGTGTGTGTGTGTGTGCACGTGCGTGCGTGCGTGTGTGTACATTCCTGAGAAAAAGAAACAGGCCATGTCCATTTGAAAAGATCCAGCTGAGCCCCAACATGCCAGGCGTAGAGGGAGAAAACCCAGATCTGATTAGCGTGGGCAGTGGCAAAAAAGCAGCCACTGACCTGACAGGCACGCGATATTCACACACTTCTTAACTCACACGTGACATTAACACAGGCTGCTGACACAAGGCCTGGGTGATCACTTACTTAATCAAACGGACGGATATGACACTGATCTGATAACGTCGAAAAGGCTGTGATCAGTAAAAAGCAGAACTGGATATTAAGTGGAAAAGTACGCTTGGGTCCTGGAGCAGATCAAGCCAGCGCTTGCTCGCACTGTATGATGTCATGACTTTTTTTATTCACTATGCTGTTCTGAATTACAGAGTAAACTTAAACACTTACAGTAGACCTTGGAAGGCTGGGTAGTTTTTTTTTGTTGTTTTTTTTTTAAATCTATGATCTAAAACATCAGATTTTCAACAAAAAGTAAAATGATCGAATATAACATAATTAGGTTTTGGATACAGGCCATCCTCCTCACCCTCTCGGAAAACCCCTTCCTGCCCAATGCTCAGGCTTAACAGGTACCCTTACGTTTTTTGGTGTGAAATTTGGACCCGATAAGTGCATCACATAATGTTGCGAGGCCGACAGCTCATTTGCTCACGCAGATTTAACAAATGAAATCATTCAAAGCTAACCAGCTCTTCCCAAACTTGGTGTTTTGAAGCGATGAGCTATAAGCTGAAATAAAAGACAATGTGATGCTGCCACAGCCACTGTAATAACAGACCATCACCATGTTATTTTAAAGGCTTTGAATTGTGTGACTTTCAAGCTACAGCTCATCTACTTTGGTCAACCTAGATATTATTCTAGGTTTGATTTAAAGCAGCACAAGTTAACTGAGAACTGGTGTGCAGCGGTCTTTAAAACGAATAACTAATTATTATTAAAACATAAACTATTCAAATAACAATTACCCAACCGTTTGAAAAACATGGCGAGATATTTATCCAGCTCAGGACGAAACGCTTGGCCTGACTCAGAATCCATTCACTCATTCCTAAACTGAGTAAGTCTGAATTTGGGAAGCGCTGGGTGTGTGTCCCAGGCTGGGCGTTGATGACTAACCCTGACCCTCGCTGTGCTCCAGACACGTACCCTAATCCACCAGCTGCTGCTGTGGCACAGATTGCGCAAGTTTCTCTCCTGAGTCATGGTGGTAATGTGTGTTTGCTCGCTCTTGTTTGTCAGCGCAGGTGAGTCCGACCTGTTATTATCACGTCTCATCTGAGCCTGACGTCTTCATTTCGATGCCGCTTGGAGGAAATCGGTTTCAGACCGGTCTCACACTTTCTTTACCGCAGACAGTCATGCGTGTGTCGGTCTGTGCTTCGAGCTGATGGTCCCCTAGCAAATGATAAACCGCTGTGGAGAGAAGGCACTTTGTTCTGTTAGCTTAAGGAAACATCGGCTGATTGTGATTAATGGACGGTCGCGGTAAAAGCTGAAAGAACCCAGTGAGTCACAAGCGAAGGGGGTTCCCGTCAGCATGGAAAAGATAAAAGTGGCTGTCGCGGTTACAACGAAACGAATCCTAATCAAAACAATAACAATTTCACTAATTAGAATTAACACACTCGTCTGGGCATTCAGGTTTGAGTATGTCGTACGGACCATTTTGTTTTGCTTTCACATAGAAAAGCAGGTTTTCTTTCCTCAAAGCAACTATGGACAGAGAGGATACTGAACGATTTTAGAGCTCATGGTCTGTTTATGAACCCTAGACAGGAAGGAGCCTGTTAATCGTTCTTTGCTAATTAAATCATTGCTGTTTACTCACTTGTGTCTTCCTTTCTGACCAAGGACAGAGTCGTTACATAACGGTTAGATCTGCTAATGTCATCTGTGCCGAATCTTAGCGCTCTGATCAAGGTCAACTCAACCTTTTGTGATGAAAGCTGCCCGGATCTGATCACTGATGAAGGATGGAGTCTCTTTATAATATGTAGTTATTAAGCCCTGCATATTTTCAAGCATCTATGAGAGGTTCATGTCCTGGACACCTAAACATGCTTTCAGGAAGAAACTAAGCATCGCAGGCTGGCCAAGTAGTGAATAATGCTGAGAGGCAATTCTACGACTCTCTAGGGAAAGCTTCTTTAAACTTTTGAAGATTTGATTTGACTCCTGTTAGATTATGTGAGTTTTATCAAAAAAATCTAGTCAAGAAGCAATTCCGGTGTACTTTGATTCAACAAATCACCAGCGACAATCAACGATCAATGCTTGGTTCAGATCAGGGATAAGTAGATTTTTTAAAATTATTGTTGTCTAAGTGTGGCTTTTGACCTTCGATCTATAATCTTAATCTCCAATCCTTCTGTTCACCTGGATTTATATACTATACCTTTAAGCACAAAGATTTATAAACTATACCTTTCAGTATTATCCTCTGATTAAGTCCTGAATGAGCTGAAACTTTGGTATTTTTAGTGCATTTTCACTCCTTTTGTATTAAAGTGGCAAAGAAACCAACGAGGTAGTCGAAACATGGTAACAGTTCAAGTCGCAGATTTTAAACGTAGTTTGCTGAAGCTTTATCGGGTGGGGAGGAGGTGGAGACCATGCTTCAGTTTTTAACACTGCTTCTTGTTGCATCCTGCAACAATGTCCTGGAGCTCTACATTTTTATTTTTTTTTTTGAGGAAGATATTAATCAAAGTGTTACAGGAAATGCCAGGGATGGCTAGCGTATCATTGAGTAATATATTGAGCTCTTCTTCTGCTCTACTGGACACCTGATAACTTAAGGCAGTGACACCATTGGGGACAACTCAGGAGCACGCAATTCACTTAAAATGTATTTACCTTAACATATGGTATAACATCCCTGCGATGGGCTGGCGACCTGTCCAGGGTGCGTCCCCCGTCCTCGCCCTGTGTGCGCTGGGTTGGACACCAGCACTCCCCCGCAACCCCGTTTGGGACAAGCGGCAGAAAATGGATGGATGGATATGGTATAACAGAAACTGCAATTACACCCCACGTTCATTACTAGCAACGAGAACTACTGAGGATTAGCATCTGAGTAAAAGCTGGATGAGAAAGAAATTATCTTTCATTCTAAAGGGAAGCACTGTCTGAATAAGAATGAATCAATGAATCAGTGAATCAAAGAATCACTGCTGAAGGTAGATTTTGCTTCCTGGTTTGCGTCACTGTCCTGTGTCTGTCTTTGTGTTCCCTCTGGTTTAAGGATGGGCTAATCACCGTGTGAAAACTCTGGATTATCCTCTCTCTTTCTCAGGGCTCTGTCCTCCGTCTGGCCAGGGCTGAGTGTGTGAAACTGGCCGCTGTTGAGTGATCCTCTACCTTCACAAACAAAGCACTTTTCCATGTCCTAGAATCCAGACATGTTTTTTAATAGTCTTTTTAATTAAGTTTAACTACCGGATTGCAGTAATAGTGCTGCATATTGTGATGCTTCCTTATGCACAGTACCACAAGCCACCTGTTTAGTTCTAGGGGTCGAAAATGGCTTATTATGAATAATGAATTCGATTTTTCGGTACACAAACATCATAGAAAAACTAAAAATGTAGAAGAGTTTCCTTAAAAAAACCTTGGCCAATCAGGGTATTTAATGTTTTAAGACTGGGCCAAAATAACTGGACATTAATTGGATAACATCAATGATTCCATTCATTTAAACACCCAGTATCTGCAAGATCATATCATTATTATCACAATTTTCGATAATTGCTGACATACTTTGTTTACCAGTAAAACCTAGTTTTCATCTATCTATCTATCTATCTATCTATCTATCTATCTATCTATCTATCTATCTATCTATCTATCTATCTATCTATCTATCTATCTATTTAAATGTATATGCATATAGATGTGAAAAGAGGAAGGACAAAACAATAGTCACTTGGCAGGAAGTTGTGATTAACCTCTTTCCTCTATCCTCCATCACCTTTACTCTCTCCAACTTCTCTCCTACGACTCCTTCATTCTTTCCTCTTGTGCTTCCTCTGGGATCATAAACCCAACTCTGACTCTTAGACCACACCGGTGGACCGTTTTCAGGACATCAGCCCGTAATCCCTCCGCTGTAGCTTTGAGAAACAGAATAACAATAATATGTAGGATATAACATAAACATGCACATCTCTCTGCAGGAGGGGGGCTGCCCCAAACTGGTCCAGGGTCAACACAGGGCTCAGTTCTGTACCTCTGGGAATTAAAATATGTGTGTGTGTGTGTGTGTGTGTGTGTGTGTGTGTGTGTGTGTGTGTGTGAGAGAGAGAGAGAGAGAGAGAGAGAGAGAGAGAGAGAGAGAGGGCATGTGTCTATCTATGCAGCTTCTGTTTAAGGCACTGCTTTTGATTTGGCTTCCCCAGAACCATGGCTTAAGAAAGCCTTATCTCTACCAAAGAGCCACAATCTTCTGACTCCATACAACAACAGCCAATCTTCCCTCAACAGGCGGTGATCATGTGAAACCTCCTCCTCCCAGTTCAGCCCCCACAGATTTGAAAACAACAGGTCAAGGTGTGGGGTTTACACATCTATTTTATCATTATATATATATATATTACAAACTTGCAGTTGTAAGGCTTTGGGAAAGCCAATAAAGATTGATGGAAATAAATATTATTAAGTAAAAGAAAATTGTATTTTCTTAATTTAATTTAATTTATTTATGAGTGCCAGAAAAATGTATCTAAGCAAAACAATATTTACAGGTTTGCTTCCATTGTTGTTGTTATTGCCATTTATTTATTTAGCTTATTTTGCATTTGTTTTATTAAAAATATGCAAAAGTTACATTTATATGCTTTGTTGAAGCTTGCACTAGTTCACATCACCTACAGGGAACTGAAAATGGCATTTCTCCAGGCTTAATTAAATTTATTTCTATTTATTTGCTGAATTTAACACAAATAACCCATAAATAAAACCATAACCTTTTGCACTGGCCATATTTTATGTTTACCAGAAAAAGAAAAGGAAAAAAAAAAAACCTGACGAACTGGCACCCTGTCCAGAGGGTCACAGGGTGCCCTGTGAGAGCTTGGATAGACTCCAAATGTTGGAGAAAAGAATGTTTTCCGTGGTTGTATGTATAGCTTAATTGCACAGTGGCATTTACCGTTCTTCTAGGATGTATTCGTTTTATTCCTTTTTAATATCTCCTTTATGACTGTTGTGGATGTTTTCGCCCCCTTTGCTGCAATCCTTTGCTTGAGTAAAAACAAGGTAGAACAGCCAATAAAGGTACATTTGCCGGTCAACCTCTGTGCTTCAAGCTGAAACAGTGGATATCTCCATAGCTGAGGAGTGAGTCAATTATTCCTTAAGGTGCGATCGCTCTTTAAACTCTGCACGGCACCTGCAACAACCTGCCATCAGCCGAACGAAAAATGGGCAACTTATCGCGGATGAGTGCCATTAAAAAAAGGTGGCTCAGGCAAGAAAGTAGAAATTATATCTAAAGTAGACGGGACTACATGGCTTGGCCCAATTATATCAACGGGTTCTGGTTTTAAGGACGGAAAGGAAAAGGGCAAATTGCGAGCAGCAAATGCGATAGGCTTCGGCCAACCTTTGTGTCATTAAGTAATTACTGAGGGCACTTTTTCAAATTGGCCTATTAAAGCGACAATGTTTTCTAATTTAGGATCAAAGCAGGACTTTTTCACCCCACGCAGCAGAAGGAGGTTATTGCCCATTCCTTAAAATGACAAAGCGAGCGAGCGGTTGGATAAAACTTGCCTCTGAGAGGAATCGCTCCCCTTCTGTCTCACTCGCCCTCCCTCTGCCTACTACTCTCTTCTCAGGAGTCACGGTGAGTGGAAAGTATTGCAGTAGTGTGTATGTGTGTGTGTGTGTGTGTGTGTGTGTGTGTGTGTGTGTGTGTGTGTGCTGGCGGATCCTTTGAAGTCACAGGGCTGATTAAGGTCTGGAGCCTGGCCAGATAGAGAAACCACCATTTTCATTAGCTTCAAATTTCAACCCCTCACTTCTCACCCTCCTGCTCATTTTTTAGTGGAAAAATGAAAAGGTACCCCCTCCGAATGTAGCCGATCGTGCTTGGGGTCTAAACTTTGCACAGACGACACTGGGCTAGTGGTTAATGTGGTGATGATGTAATACACATTAGTATCCCACTAAGCAAGCAAACTGCACCTCTGTCATATCGCTATACGTCATACTGTTTAATGCAACTGAAAAACTGAAAACTGGACTAAGAACAGAATTAAGAGCAGATCGGTTTTTTTTTATTGGTTATGAGAGTATGGCTGACCTGTCTTGCAGTATTTTGACAAAAAGGCTGCAACTCCTTTT
This sequence comes from Hepsetus odoe, assembly GCA_017165825.1. NCBI lineage: Eukaryota > Metazoa > Chordata > Actinopteri > Characiformes > Hepsetidae > Hepsetus > Hepsetus odoe. The sequence continues at coordinate 4,617,418 of CM029370.1, forward strand.
CAGTATTCAGCTTCAGAGACAGAAGCAGTGTGGGATCATCCAGACCGAAACGGAACAAAAGGCAGCCAAAGAAGAGCTTCGGAACGTCTTTCAAGAAGCCTGGAGAGCTGTTCCTGAAGACGACTCAAGAAAAACTCAAGAGTTCAGGCTGTGTTAAAGAATATTGGTGGTCGTATCAAATAGTGCCCTTAAAGTAGGCTAAAGTGTGTTTTAGACTAGACATACTGTAATATATCACTGCATCTATTGTCTTGTTTTCTTAAAATGTAAAGAAATGATGACTTTTGCACAGCACTGTATATTTTTGCCAATAAAAAAAACGCTGAGAAGACCAGCGTCAGTTATAAACCATCAGAAACACAAAGCACATCAAACATCTCTAAGCATTTTCCTAAAGATAGAAGTCCTTCTTCTGGCTGCTCCTGTTTAGGGGTCGCCACAGCAGATCACCCATCTCCATTTCTTACTGTTAACTGCATCTTCTTCTTTCAAACCCACCACATGTCCCCTTTGTCCCACAACCATAAACCTCCTCTTTGGTCTTCCTCTTTTCCTCTTTCCTGGCAGCTCCATCTTCAACATCCCAGTATAATCCTCGTCTCCTCTGGACATGCCCAAACCAACGCAACCTTGTTCCTCTGACTTTGTTGTTCAAGTAAATTCTGATAATTTAACTACATAAAAAATTAAAAAAGTCATTCATTTAACCATCTACCTCACTTAGGTAAACATTTTTAAAGGTACACTCTTACTTCATATGGTTTTTAGCCTCTTTTAGCGGTTTCAACTCTGTAGTACAGATAACTGTCCTCCTCCACTCATCCTTAAAACATTTTAGCCCTTCCTTCAGTTTAAAGTCCTTCTAGCTACTTAAAACCTTGAGTTCCTCCCCCGATGATCCATTTTCATGTATTTTACTTGGAAAATACATTAATCAGGGATGTTTTCCCTTGTAATATTTAATTAAAAGCAAATTAAATGTAATGTATGCAATAATAAAAAGAAAGTAATAATTTCTCATGATGAAAATTAGAATACATAGTGTGATTAATAATTTCTTTCATTCAGAGATTAAAGCGAAGCTTGTCTTGCACTTTCTTGTTTCGTAACATTTCTGGTTTGTATTAAAGACTTTAAGAACAAAATGGCTCATTAAGAAGCAAATAATCTTACTGACGTTCCTAGACATTTCAAGAATTAGCCATTAGAATTTAGTCATGAAAAAACTGTAATTAACCACAGTCTAATGTAACGTTTAGAAATGAGACCTAGAATTTTTCTATTAAATAAAATTGTGAGTCAGTGTGCAAAACCAAATTATTCCTTTACGCATGTGCTCCCGAATCCCTTGTTCATAAAGTGGGCCAGAAGCAAAAAGGCAAAAGCCCACAACAGCTGTTAAGGGACGTGACGGAAAACACAAGCGAGTTACAGAAATTCTGCCCAAGTGAATTCTCTTCAACCACAAGGATTTAATTGGTAGTCAATGCCCTGAACTGCTCTTAATTGCATTGTGTGCTAAAAGGGGCTGGCCTAACACAAGCGGCATTAAATAAGGCCACGATTCGAAAAGCTGCTCCTGCCTCTTCTTTGTTTATTAGCCTAAATGGCTCAAATACCTCACCATTAACCTGGAACAACAGCCATTCATATTTCTAAACCACTCCCTATTGCAGGCCGGGACAACGAGGACACGTAGTGTGTTTGTTTATGTCTGTGTGTGAGGGCGCTTTGAACAGAGTTCAAACTAAAGACCACCATCATTGTCACTTTGGCACGCACTGCGCCAGCACACTCTCCTGACAATGAGCACCGAAAAAAAAAGCACCAACTAAACTCCTGCACCGGCAACGATCTAGCGAAGCATGCAGAACACGACCAGCCAGGTGCTGCCCGTTCTGTTGCCTGCTGCATGGGGTTGTTGAAGGTTTGGGGTTTATAGTAATTGGGGACGGGATGGGACGCAGCTCTGTGTGGGAGGCCTCTCTGCTCCCAATTATCCTGAGCCTAGTGACAGACAGTGGCTTTAGCCCTGCTTTGTGCTCCTGACTGTTTGCCTAAGAAGACCAAATCCGCTTGGTCAGCACTTAATTGGTGGATGCTGCACTGTTGTGATGTAAATACAGAGAAAGTTTCACACACTTTATTTAGCTTGTGGTAATATAATCACGTTACCAGCTACAATTCATACTGAAGAGCTAATAATGAGCTGAATTGGGTAGAATGTCAGCAATTAATCACAATAAAACCCCAGGTTGGCTAGTTTTACAAGAAGAGGTTCTATCAAGGGCCGCGATGGATCGGTGACCCTTCCAGGGTACCTTTTTTCTGCATTTCGTCCCAGAGTGTTAGGATAGGATTAAGCAGTCCACGTTAGCGGCTCAGGTAATGGGGCCTTAATGGATGGAAGGTTATGTCATGAAGTCAAAAGAACATTTCTTAATTTACTGAAGAGCTGCATTTGTTTGCATTAACGTCACTTCTATATAAGCTTTTAATGACAACTAGCATAAACATTTACAGAGGCTCATTCCAACAACCTGCAGCTATCATGAATGTTTTAGTTAACACTGATGTCATCCACCTCCAAAAGTGTTATAAATGAATATAACGCATATAACTCATGCTGCACTGTACAGAATATCATAAACAATGCTGTAAATATGAGATCCCACTCATCCCAGACACTTTTCATAAATTTTGTCCTTAGATGTTCTTATGTTGCAATCGAATTCTGAGCTGGGAATGGCGTCATGCTTGTATTCTAGTTAAACGTTTATTACACGCAGAAGCTGGAAAGAACTGTGCATTCAATGAAATGTTAACAAACAGATTTTAGTGCAGCTGTCAGCCCTGTTGATGCAGCCATCTTGGATTTTGAGTTAAGGGTTGCTAAGGTAGGGCAGTGGTGGCCTAGTGGTTAGGGTGTCAGCCACATGAGGGTCAGGGGTTTGGTCCCCTTCCCAATGGGTTGCCCTGAGGTACCCCTGAGCAAGGTGCCGTCCCCGTCTCACTCCTCCCTGCGATGGGCTGGCGACCTGTCCAGGGTGCGTCCCCCGTCCTCGCCCTGTGTGCGCTGGGTTGGACACCAGCACTGCCCCGCGACCCCGTTTGGGACAAGCGGCAGAAAATGGATGGATGGGTTGCTAAGGTTTTGACTTTGCGATTCATAAGAATCCCCAAACAGATCTGCCCTGAACACACTTTCATTTACATTGCAACTGATCCAGAGCGACTTCCAGTTCCTGATTACAGGGACGGTCTCCCTGGAGTAACTCTGGGTTACGGGTCATGCTCAGGAACTTAATGGGTGTGGGACTTGAACCCACACTCTTATAGGTGAGATATAGATCGCTTTCAGATTATACACAACAACAAAAGTCCTGTGCAATGGTTTGGATTCTCAAAATTCAAAATTCTTGCTGGATTACTCTCAAACTAATGAGTAATAGTGAAGTGTGAAGTTTATTTTTCAAGAACATGCTCCTTTTCAACTGTACAAATGCCGCACTGGCACATCTGAAACTTAAAAAAGTTGACGACAACTAATATTAACCTATATAAGCATTTCTAAACACATTACACAAAGCATCAGCTGTTATCAAGGCTGTGAGCCACATCAGTGATGACAATATTCCAGCTCAGAAAGTGACTTTAAAAATGTTCATACAGTTTAATGTCCGTCATCCATGTAGGCTTATACACATGTTGTGAAGCCTCATTAACAAATGTCATTAAAGTTATAAAGTAAGTTTTCTTACACTGACATTATTTCTTCTTTACTGCACTCTATATGTGAGGTTTATTAAGGACCGAGGCAATATGTGTAGATGCACGTTGCTTGGATCGAAAGTTTAGCTGCTCCTGGGTTATGTGACAGACTTCCCACTGTAATGATAAGAATACACATCCAGTGGTGTTGATCACCCCATTAGCATGAGGTGGATTGGAACAAGATTATATTTCAAGGTTGAGTCAATTACAGATTCATTTCAATTCAGAGTGTAAAAACCACCCACAAAAACCACTGCAGAGGATTAAATGCAGTGATCACTTATTTATTTTAAAGCTATTTGGACAGAATTAGTTTTGCAAAAGCAGGTGGGTAATGTAATTATTCCCAGTGTTTGGTCCCATCTTAATCTGCCAGATTGCATTTTAAAGACAGCTAAAGTAAAGTTTCGGACTCATTTTACTTGCCTTAAAACAAAATGTAGATATAAAAGGTTTTATGGCTCCGATTTTAGTGACCATTTCAGTTCATATTCTAAAGAAATCAAAATATTGGAGCTTTGCCTCCTACGTGAAAGCAATCCAGTTAGCGTGGAATCACACCACTTCGTCCCACCTCAAATATTCAACCCTTAGAGGACCTCTGGCACCGATCTGTCCCGCAAATGTGACAAATGTTAATCTCCATGGTAAGAAAGTCACGAATGTCAAGGCTTCAGATGGCACACTGCCTTGACGCTCCTACACCAAGTGAATTAAGGTGAATATTATGCTTTAAAAATGCATGAATCATGATCTTATTGGGGTTTTAAAAGGGTGATAAACAAAAATATAATAAACAAAATTTTATTAAAATATTGAAATGGGATTTATTTATATATATATATGTATATTTTTTTTTTTTTTATGAATTGGATTCAATTGGAAAAAATCCAAAATAATTACAATATTTCTTAAGTTGTGCTAATAAAAAGGATTCAAGAATATGTTCACATTCCTGAAGCCTTTAAAAATGACTCAAAACAGCACAATAATGACAAAAATCATCTAAGGGTAAAATTAGAAATGAACAATCTGGGCAAAATGTCTTTCTGCCCAGCATTGCGACTGCAATTTATATTCTGATTAAATTTCAATAAGTGAAGGTCTACGCCTTGGACTTTGGTCGTGAAGACCAGAACATCCAAAAACTGGGGGAGTACCACGTCTGTGTTACACAGAGAGATTTCCTAGTCAGGAGAAACTGGCTACAAATGCTAATGAAGTCGTGCAGTAAAATCAAACTTCATACCTCCTTTTAAAACAATTCCATTCAAAAGGCAAGTTAATAATTATAACCCATCAAGGTAAAAATTATTCCTGCAGCGACAATTCAGTGGTCTTTCAAATCCCTGGCCCTCTGACTAGACATTACGCAACAGCCCTTCCCAGGATCCCACCTGAAGTTAGTTACAGAAAGTCATTATGTAACACTTTTAACACTTGAGGATCCCTGACAAACTCTGACGTGTCAGAAAATGAATCGGCAGGTCTTCTGTCGCCTCTCTCCTGAGTGCGTCAGAATTACCGTCCTCAAACTGCCACTCAGCACCTCTCTAAGCCTGCAGGAGTCTGAGATTTCATCGGAGATGGCTAGGGCCAGGTTAAGGCATGCAGATGGGAAGGTCCCTCATCTAGACTGATGAGCATCTTCTCTCCTGTCTTATTTAGCACTGTCACTCTGAATGCAGTGGAACTGCGAGTGTGAGGAATATCTTTACCTCATGATGGGCGTTCAGAGGTCCGAGAGAAGCCTTGCCAAGTTCTTCTGGTTCTGCAGAAGCAGTTACTTCATTCATTTTAGCAGCAAAATAAACTGCTCTCCTGTAAAGTAGTCTGACAGAAACGCAACGACAAAGGAATTCTCTCATCTTGGGTCTTACCAAGTATCTGTCGTCACCCTATGCTCTTTTACCGATGGCCTCTAGAGCTGAAGGGTTCTAAATGTCCAACATCACCAAAGTTTTGCTGTAGACCTTCTCTCAGCAGCCAAAATGATAAATTAAACAAGCCATGACTGCCTTTTTTCAATAAATAACCAATTCCTTCAAGTATTTTATTATTTTTACATTGTTTTACTCTATTTTACGATATTTGGCACCTCCGGGTGGGCTCAGTTTTTATTATGTAATGGATTCTCTTTTGTTCTTCCTTGTGGTCTTAGAAAAAAGCTTATTTCCTCTCAGTCAGTCCTCCTTAGGCTTCCAGGCATCGTTCTTCCTGATCCTCAGCTTCACTTATGGCCCATTTCCACAAACAGGAACCTGGCTCCATTCTGATTCAGGCACCGGCATCCTTGATTACAGCGGTTCTGCTCTAAGACGGCTGGTTATAAGGATGCTGAATGGACCTGGTTCAAGAACCAGTTCCCCTGGTGGTGGAAAAGGGCTCATGGTGCTGCTGCCTCGTGCTCACTGACATTGGCTTAACTCACTGCGGGACATGACCTGTATTTCTGAAACAGCTACTCTAGGACGAAGTCAGCGCAGGACCTGGTCGTCAACCTGTTTATGAGGGTGATGATAAGATGAAACACATTTGTTTACACTTATTTACACACTCTCTCTCTCTCTCTCTCTCTCTCTCTCTCTCTCTCTCTCTCTCTCTCTCTCTCTCTAAATCCCATTCTCTCACAGCCACGCTCTGTCATTTTCACCAGGAGAAAGGTGAGGTCAGCAAAAGCAGACAAAAAAGAAACAGAGACAGCAGTTGGTATTTTGTCTAACGTCAGGTGAAAATATCACCCCCCTCATCCGGACCTAAAATAGAAAAATGACACTAGTTCATTTCGTCCTCTCCGGGTGTATTTGTCTATGCCGAGTTGACAGAAGAGAAAAATCACTCAGCTCAGCTGAGGCAAGTAAAATAAGGTTTGAGCTCCAAAAATACAACAAACAATGGTGCCAGCCAAAAAACAAAAAAAAACGATAAAAATGGGACCTTCTACATTTGTACATGCCACACAAAAAGGAGAATCATAAAATGACTACAGCGAAGCGCAAGGCTAAATGCTCAATTAAATGTCTCTGGTTTTCCCAAACAAAATTTTCCAAGGCAGAAAAAATAAAATAAAATGAAACAAAGCAACAGGGCGTCCAGTTTGTACTGCTGCCATGGATGATAATCGAGGCAAAGCATTTGTAAACAACTGTATACTGTCCTTGCTGATCAGTCCAAACAAAAAGAAACTTTCAAAGCCTTTTCTTTCCCAGAATCCTTTCCTCTGTCTTAGGGCCAGATGTGTGCCCCATCTGTCTGAGCTAGAATTCTCACATCCTCTCCTGCTCTCTCACACATGCTCTGTATCACTGGCATCTTTATACTGTTGTTTTATACCAAAATCATTAAAAGGCCTCCAGACCAGATGGCCTTTATATAGTCCCTCAGCTTTGATAAAAACTCCCGGAGTGTGTGTGTGCGAGCGAACGGGGGGGGCGTTGGCGCGTCTGCATGTGTGCTAAAGGGGGCAGCAGGTGTGTAAGGTGTAAACCCACTTTAGGGTCAGGCTATACATTTGTGTGACAACTACAAGGGGTTGAAAGGTCGCTTATAATTACGCCTGACCTCTTTCGCAGCTGCTGGCCTCAGAACAAGTGAGATTCCATTCCTATCTGGAATTTTTGACTTTTTTTTTGTCGTCTGGCGGAAAGCAGTCGGAGCAGAACTCATTATAAAGCCTATGGCTGATGGAGAGGATGGGAGGTGTGAGCAGGGAGCATTTGAGGATGTAATTAGTTCCCTTCTATCCAAGAGATGGGAAGAGACAATGAATGACGGAATTTCACTCCTCCATCACCCGAAAAGATGGGAGTTCTTGAGAATGGCGCGTGGAAAAGCTGATATACAGAATGTGTTGCCTCATTACATCAATAAAAAGTGGGAGCTGACACTGAATTCTTGTGAAACAAAACAAAATATACTCTCTAAAATTCTTAACCCTCAGCCACTCCAAATTTTTTTCACTTATATGTTGTTATATATATATGCATTTATATAAATGGACTCTAACTGTGTAGAAAGGCTTTGGATGAAGAATGTCCCATTATTTATTGAAAGTTTTATCCTGGATCTCTGATTTTTAACGCTAATCGTCCCAACCTTATCCAGAATCCAAATCCATGATAGAATTTACTGCAAATATTCATAAATTTTTTATTAATAATAACAAAATAAATAACAAAAGAAAAAGATACTGAGACTGTCTCCAAACCTTTCAATGAAATGGTAATTGTGCACATATTTTTGTGCTTTGAGAGTGTATATGAAGGTAAGAGTGTAGTTAAATGTCTGCTGAAGTGCAGCATGTTTTCACATGCCATTTAAAATGTGGCTGTATTGATGTCTGGGTGAAACATTTTTATAGTTAGTGCATATAACAGACAGGAGAGAGAGAGAGAGAGAGAGAGAGAGAGAGAGAGAGAGAGAGAGAGAGAGAGAGAGAGAGAGAGAGAGAGAGAGAGAGAGTGAAATGTGAAATTGTGGTAAACAGCAGCAGCATGGCCTGGCTCTTTACCAGCCTGACACTCAACATCCCTCCTGTCACACTCACTTCAAGTGCACTAGGCTTACGAAGACCCCCTTTCCGGCATCTCTGACACACACACCCAAAACTACCTCGAACCCGCTCTCCTGCACTCTCTCATTCGGATCATTTGCGTTCGCTCCCTCGTGCTTTCTCACACATTTTTAAGTGCAGGCTGTGGCAGGCAGGTTTGATCTGATCTGGAGTCTGCTGGGTGCACTCCAGGGGTCTATGGCAGCTGCTCTCAGGCATCTCTGATATGTATGTGTATGTGTGTGTGTGTGTATGTGTGTGTGTGTCTGGATCCACATATTGGCCCCCTCTTTCGCTCTGCTTTCCACCGGAGGAAATGAAACACTTTAGCCCCCGACCCAGCAAGCACGATTCAGCCCAACCTGCAAACAACAACACCAGGAGGCCCAGCTGGAGACCTGCGTGTGGATTGCTTGTGTGTTCACCACTGACTTTACACACTTTATCTACTTCCCTTTGTTTTAGTCGGCACCCTATACGGTGTAGTTTACTGCAAACATTAAAATATGGTCATATTACGGAAAATATGAGACCAGAAGCTTCACTTTCAGGTGAGATTGCAATGCATTTCGTAGACAGTGTGCTACTTTTCATCTCAATTCCAGCTGCTTTTGTTATGAGAAACCCTTAAAGGAATCGCAGAGTTCCCATGACGTAAATGTTATTGAGCAGCCTGGGCATGTTTAGAGGTCAAAATTTGCTTCTTAAGCGTAGAGCTGCAGCAACAAGTCTGAAAAACCACCCATATCTTTTCTGCAAATACATCCCCAAAACATGAAAACTATTAAAGAGATTTTGGGTCATTTTTAACCCTTAAAGTCTCTGACAAGTCTGTCATTTAAGGAGCGTGGAGAATTGTTTCTTCAAACTATCAAAAGAAATGACCAGAACACTTGCATAATAGAGTTCAGGCTCAACCATAATGCTTCTCATAACAACAAAAAACATGCCGGTCAGAAATCTAGAATCTGTTTTTGTGTTATATACTGTATTCACATGTGTGTTTGCACATGGGGCAAGAAATGACTGTACTTATTGCCTCATTTTCCCAGCAATATATAAAAATGAAGGGTGGCACGCAATATGTGATCCCAGAATTATATTTGTGCACATTTTTTTAAAATAAGCACTTTATCCTTAGTATTAAATAGTGGATTAGCTTTCCCATACAAGTTGTGTTGAAGTATTATCTGTATTATCGGGCTGCTATTAACTGATGCTTAGTGTTGAGATATTTGGACTGGACCTAGTCTTCAGAGTAATAATGGAATAATAGTGCTTGTGATCGAAGAAGTTCATATTTCGGTGCATCTTAATGCATTGATTTCAGTCTTGGCTTAAGTGTATAACTGCATTTTGTACGCCACGGTTCCCCTTTTCCTGCATCCAAATGTCTGCTTCGCCGTTCAAAGGGTCACTGGCATTTCTTACCTCTATACAGCTGCTCCACTGACCGATTAGACCTTCTCCTAGCCATCTGCAGCTGCCCACTAACACACATCCATTCCATTTTTTGCTGGACATTCAGTTCTGGCCTATGTGACACTGTTAAAAAAGAAATACGCTTGAAATTCAGGCGAGAGGACCTGAAGCAAATTGGAAGTTCCTCACAGATCCGTGGTAGAAAAAGCGAGGGACAAAGGCCTCCTCGACAATAGAGGAGACCTGAAAGAACAAGGGAAAGAATGGCTTTAAACTTCACAGGAATCTAAATAATTGAACATGTCTGTTCATCTGGCAGGAAGCAAGGAGAGAAAGAGAAAGAGAAAGAGAGAGAGGTGTAGATGAAACTGAATGCAGATCAGTGATGTTTTCAACCTGCGACACATAACCCGCTGGGCTCAAAATCCTCATCACACATCTACAGAGCCATATCAGAGAGTGAGGTTTCTCTCAAATTGCTGCTCGCAGGTAAATACAAGCCCGAGACAGGAGGGGAGACAAAAGGCACAAAAATAAGAACGAGATAAGGAGTGTGATTGTGCTCTACTGGACTCCGCTGCTCATGCCAGTTGCATTAGGAGGGCTTAAAGCACGCGCCGCATGATGGTTGCTTTAGGGTGAGGTGATGCTCCTCTATAGGCAGGACAGAATGACCTAAAAATACTTCCCCCAAGCTACCTTACCTAAGCTGGGGGCCTGATGAAATATTTGGTTCCTATTTTTTTGGCGTCCTGCGGCAGGCCTCGAGCCAGGCTGCTTTTATGTAGCACATTTTGCAGATTCTCTCTCTCTTACACACTCTCGCAGTTTTTATGTAAAGTACCATTTTTCCCCAGTAGAACATTTTCAGTGACTTATATGCTTGGCAACCAAACTGAATACTGTAAAACTGCATCTGATTAACTGATTATCTGTTAATTATAAGGCGGTTTCACATTTTCTGTTATTATATATCATATATTAAATTAAAACGGATTTAACTGGATCTTCATTTTTCAGTCCATTGGAACAAAAATGGTGAACAAAATCAAGCCAAAAGATTCAATAGGCCTACATGTGGCATAGCAGGAAAACTCAGCTAGTTAAGAATAGTTTCATTGGCAAATAATTTCTATTTTAGTATTCATTATCTAATATTGATCCATAAAATGCAATAAGACATTGCTGTAATGAGACTGAATGGCCAGTAAAGCTTGTCCAGCGTTACTGCAGTGGCTGTGAAAGACTAGATTTTTGGATGTGGTCGGCTTTTGCTGCGCTCAGTGTGCTTATGTGTGGGACTATTTTTTTTTTTTCTCACCTGCCCTGGAAGGCACTCGAAATGGACATCTATGTGATACCATTCTGCTTCTTCACTCAGTGTATAAGAGACAGCTCTCTCTCTCTCTCTCTCTCTCTCTCTCTCTCTCTCTCTCTCTCTCTCTCATTCTCCTTCTCTCTCCTGTTCTTGTGTGAGACACAGGACGCACTTTTAGAAGGACAGACAGGAACAGTGGCTGTTGGGAGCTTGTGCGCGCTCAAGCAGAGAGGATTCTGGGGGATTTGGGGGGCTTGGTCTGGCGGCAATAAAAGGCCTGCAACAGGATCCCGGCCGAGATTAATGACCGAGATAGGTCGCCGTAATGCCATTTAAATGGGAAAGTAATTAAAGTGCACCTTCCATGAAAATTATTCATTGCTGAAGGATTGGGTGACAGACGAATCTGGAGGTATTCCGCACAAAGCCATGGGTTAAGTGCCCACAGCTCCGTCCAGCCGGGGCCTCGGCCGAAGGGACGACTGGCAATTCAGCTGCAGATGCTGAATTGTGGAGGATGGTCCAGGCCTTATCACGTTACCTCATATGGGGTTACCAAAACGAGACAGAGTGGGACTGAAAAAGAGGGCGAGAGACAGAATGAGGGAGGAAAAGGGAGAGAAAATGGCAAGTGAGAGTGTTCAAGATGGGCCCAGGTAACATAAAACTACATACAGGCGCTACAAAAGAGGCTTGTGGGATCTGCTTAACCAGAAACCCACACTGCCTGGCACTGGCCCACTGGGAATCCCGTGAATCAATCAGTCCATTCTGTTTAACTGCCCTGCCACAGATTAGGACTTTAAAGAGATCGATCAATGGCCTTATTGTTCCCCCAAGTGTGATCCGTCTCGGAGGTATCCAACGGGATCCGTTCTGCAGCGATAGTGCATCGATAGAGTGGCCGTATTAATTACAGACGAAGGGCCATGTTCTGGTGCTCCTGAACGCAGTGCATCCAGTGCTACTCCAGTGCTAGGAGACAAGCAGGGTGGCTTAAAGCACTCTGAGTAAAACTGGTTAAAGGACATTCTGCATAATGCAGTCAAAAGGATTTAAATGAAGTAATTTCAGAGTTGTCTGATGAGAAATGTTGCAATGTAGAGAAACCAAAAACCAATTCCGGACCAGGAGTCGCCAATATGACCAATACATGTTTTTTCTATTAAGAGCTAAAAACGTGGTACAGCTGGAAAAAAATTCCCTTCAGTTCTAGGTATTCAACTTAAGGTGCAGATTCCAATGTATAAGAAATAAGAACGTTCCACTACTTTTATATATAAATCTATAGCTACCAGAGAGTCTAGCGAATTACACTCAAATGGCTAAAAGGTTCTAAATATTAAATATTAAATATCTAAATATTGACTTTCCATTAAAATCCAATAAAATGTACATTCCATTGTAATCTGTCACGTTTAAGATGGAAAGTAAATCACAAATTGCCAGTATGTTGTCCAGCAAGTAGTTATAAAGTGCACGGACCAAATATAAATATAAATACCTAAATAAGGAGATTTTCTAACACATGGTATCTCCATCCAAGTTGATTACGATCTTGGGTTTTATCACAATTTTTAGAGTCTGTGCCTCAAATTTGAGTGGTTAATAAAACGTCATGCTTATGTCTGTGTAATTCAGTTAGTTCAGTTTTGAACCATCATATTTCCTAACTAATTGCCTGTTTTTCAGGAATTGAGTATCATATTTACCCAGTTAATACCTAGAACTGTAAAAGGAAGCATGTTTTCTTTGGGTGCTTGCCTTACAACTCCCTGCGTGAACCTCTTTAATAAGAATGGCTTTTAGGCCAAGACCCTCTCAGAACTAACATAAAACATTTTCTCATCCGGGCAGTGTATTCATAACCATAACTTTCTGTGTGGGAGCTTTTAGAGGCATCAAACAATTTGGATGTCTGGCTCCAATCACCACCACTGTGAGCAATTCTGACTTGGCGAGTGTTTCTAGAGTGGCATATTTCACAGCTCTGAATTACTTTATTCACATGCAAGCTGTGTGATTAGGCAGAAATGCTGAAAAATTGGTGCACTTCAATTTGACCGTCAATGGGACTAGCAGGAATGGTGGCTCCGGGGGAACACCATCAACATGAGACCTGCTGCGTGCCTTTCTCCTGTTTTTGTTCCTTCCTTTTGGATTAAAATACAAAGGCTGAGGTTGGAAAGTGAGAGGTGTGAGCAAACGTACAACAGTCCTCTGAACCCATAGAACAGAATCAAATGTATGGGACGATAATGGGAGAAAGTGCATTGCTTTTCTCCTTTTTCTCAGACTTCTTGAGTAGAAGCAAAAGAATTCTCTTGGGCTCAAGAGTACAAATCCATCAAAATCTGTAAAAAGCGTGTGGAACCCAGTGACCAGAGCTAGTTATTAGCCACTTCTGGCCTAGAACAACCATTTTGCTTCGTGTTTTTCTTGACAGAGGTAGCGAGACCAACTGAGGTAAGCTTTGATAAGAGCTCGCCTTCCCCAGCCAAAGAGACAAGCACTCTGAGCGCTATTTACCTCTTTACGCTCAGCATGTGTGAAGAGGCTTTGTGGATCAAAGCTGAATGCTTGCCCGTATTGGTGCGCGATGGTGCACTTTTAGCTCCTTTTTTTAAACCGCGGGGGAGAGGAGGCGAAGGGAATAGCCTGTTCCGAACTACGAGCCTTGGGTTTGAGTCCCGCTTCCTAACTCCTATAAGCAAATACAGGATTACGCAACTCTTGGGCCCACCCGAGATTAAACAAAAATAGTTCAGGAAGAAGAAATAATGCCCCGGGTTTCAGAACCGCCAACCGTGGTCCATAAAATGCACCAAAACGATCTCGCTAACACCTTATCGGGGTTACCAGGCATGCTCACAGTATGCAGAATAGCTCCAGTTTGGTTGTTTTTATACAGAAGGGGGGAAAGACCAGAGCTCTGCTTACATCTGCTGTTACATCTCGCTTTAGCTGTGGACACCCAACACCAGTGATGCAGTGATGCGGACTGTACTCAGCAAAGTCCATTAGCACCGCTTCTTTTACTTTATGCTTTTGTGAGACATCTATTGCGGATGCGCTATGTCAAAAATGTAACAAGAACAATGAAGATATGAGGTTTAGCCCTTAAAATGACAACAGTCCTACGTTGTGCATTTTTCTGTGAGTAAACATGGATTATTATTATTCTCTTTTGGGTGTACAGAGTGTATATGTTCGTCTGGCGAAAATTATCACATTGCTATGATTTTCTATGTAGAAATCAATATGGTTCTGATATAAATATACATACCACTCTCCTTCACACACACACCGAACACACACACACACACACACACAGTAGTGATTCATGACTTGATCCAAGCTCTGATTTTGTACAGTTCTCTGGAAAAGCTGGAGGATGTGGGAGCAGTGTACTAAATAAATATTAATGCTCACTGTACAAGCAATTCACAGCAAGCTTGGAATAAAGGGTGTTGTTTTTTGGGAAGAAGAGACCAATAAACAGACAGTAAGGGGCAGAGGGAGAAAGAGCTAGAATGAGTGAAACAGAGACAGAGGGAGAGAGAGAGAGAGAGAGAGAGAGAGAGAGGGGAGAGAATTTTCAGCAGTATACTGTAGAAATGTCGAGCCACAATAGCAGGCTGATTGAAATGCTCTCCATCCAACTTCCCATGTAAGTTCTCAAGCAAAAAAAAAAAAAAAAAAAGAGAAAAACTACAAAGAACAAGGGATGGCTGGGTGGTGGGTGGTTTATATTCACAGTTGTCTACAAGTGAGGGAAAAAAATGAGAGAAAGAGCGAAAGGGAGGAAAAGGGGGAAGAAATAATTAAACAAAAAGAGAAAAAAAAAACTAGACGCATGATAATGAACCCTCTGAAAAACAGTCGCTATTTAAACCCTTTTAAAACAGAACTGGGAAGTAATTAGGCTTCAGAGGAACAATACATCGAGCTCTCTTTCTCTTGTTCCCCCTCACTCTCTCTCTCTCTCTCTCTCTCTCTCTCTCTGCATGAGAATGACATAAGGGTAATTAAAGGGAGGTGCGAATTCCTCATCAGATGCATCTTTCTCTGCGAGTCCAACCTGCACCTTAACCCCTCCTTCTCCTGATTAAAATGCGCCAAGCTCTCTCTCTCTGTCTCTCTAGCGAATCACAGTTTTCCCAAAGACTGTCTCTTTGTCTCAGTTACTCTGTATCCCTACCTGCAGATAGCAGACTTATTATATTTGCTGAGCAATTTAGCATGAACTGTAGTGCCTGAATTCTTCAGAAAACCCTCCACAGCATCTCTCTCTCTCTCTCTCTCTCTCTCTCTCTCTCTCTCTCTCTCTCTCTCTCTCTCTTTCTGTACCAGATAACCATGTGCCGAATGCCTGAACCCTCAAGTTCTCAAACAGACTCGATTAGTTTCTCACACTGTTGATAAAAGTAGTCAGATTTCACCCTGCTGCTACGTTTAGCAGTATTGCATGCTTTCTTCCTCCGTATTAATGTTTAATTTTCATGTGGCGCATCATACAGTTACTAGCTTGTCTCTTTTTAGCATCTAACAAGCACAAAAAGAACAATTCAGTGTTTTCATATCGAAAATAAGGGCAATATTTAAATCATAAGGGCTGCAGTTTTAATCATAGCTTATGTTATGCAATATTGACAAATTATATTTAGGGGTTTATTTATAAAACTGTCTAATCATGCAAAGCTTGTGGACTGGTAGTATGGAATATTATATGTAGTAATCAAATTGTAAAAGTAAGCATTTTTGGCATAAATAAGATTAATGTAAAGAAAATAGCTTTTAACTTAGTTTAAAAATTAATGGTCAAGCATTTACCTGAGCTTCTTATAAACTTGCCCAGTCTGCTTGCCCCTCATCTGCACTTGGGCTAAAGGGAAAACTGTGGATTCTCTTGCAGGACTATCCTTTAAAGGTTTTCAAAGTGACTGGAGGGGGTAGATGTAGTCGTTAGTTCTAGCAAAGGACAGGCCAGCCTGTCCGAGAAGCAGCAGGTTTCAGGAAGCACCATTCTTGCCTTTATGAAGCAGCCAAGCATGGCAACCCAGGGATAAAATTGAGATCGGGAGGCTTCAGTGAGCAGGGAATTGAGGGTGGCCAGACAGGGTAAAATTCCTCCATTTCAACCCAAAACAAGGAGCACATTGTGCTGACTATTATAAACCTGCATTCATGGCTCAATCACTGTATCAGAAAGGCCTTCAGATTTCAATCGGCCAAAGGTGTTTGGGCTTACACTGCTGTCTTCCCTCTTTCTCCTTTGTTTAGGCTTTGGAAATTTAGGCATTTGGAAAATTTTGCCTTGACTGAAAGCAGACGGCAAGAAGGTTGATGCCCAACAGAGGCAGCTACCTGAAAAAAGCAAACCTGCCTTTGCAGAACAACCGACAATAACTAATGCATCTTTATTGCATAGGGCCGCTGGTGTAATTGTTTGTTGTCAGCAAGCCAAGCATAATTACAAGTGGCTCAGGCTGAGATCAAGGTCTCTCTCTTCCTCTCGCTCTCTGTCCATGTGCCCTTGCAGTCTCTCGCTTCGCTGTGTGTCTCTGTCACAATCCCTGTCACTGAACATACATCATCGCTCCTTCATCTCCAGTGCTTCATCCGTCCATCCCTGCTTCGTTCTTTTATCTGCCAGCACTTACCATCTCTCTCGCCCTTTAAAAGGACAAGGGACGAGCATGGCATCATATCTGAGATCTGAGGTTTCATCATTTTTGGTTGAGTTTAATAAAAGAGCCTCTCGAAGTGGGGCACTGCGACAATCGCATGCTGAGAGAAACCAGTCCAGGGCAAACTAAACAAAATAGTTAACACACAGTTTCTCAAAATCAAATGATTGGTCATGTATCTCCAGTTCTTCTTCCACTACTTGACATGTGCACTATACTTCCTTCCCAAGCTAGACTAACTAATCAGTTAGCTCCACCTCTTCAGCCAATACATTCTTTCCGTTCTCATTTTTAGATGTATGACTTCAAAAATGTGCATTTAGGTGCTCCTGCTGGTGTGGGTTTCCTCTCTCTCTTGACATAGCGCACAAAAGCAAAACCTGCACATCCTTACAAATAAATATTCAAATATTAACTTTTTTCATTCTTTTTGTTCGGTTTTTTCACAAGGACTAGTTTTCCCTTTATTGTGAATAACATTTCTTTTCAACACTATTTACATTTGTAACAGCAGTACCAGTGTCTTATGCTTAAAAAGTGTATGCACAGCTCTGTGAAGCTTCGTACACTACAAAAATCCCTTTCATGTTATTTCATGTCACATCTTGTGGCCAGCTTTTAAGTGTTTGAGATTCTGTTTGTGTGTATTGTACTTACAGTAAAACACCAGCACCAGACTCAGCTAACCCCTATTAATGACCAGAGTCAGTGTGCAGTTTATAGCAAACTGTATTTCATGGGCACTTGAGCATGAAAGAGAAATCTTGTTTGGAGGATCCATAAAATAGTTCATTAAAAAAAGAAGCCTAGTATGACTTTTCTTGGGCAAGTGCAGACAGCGATACAGCGGTTAAATACGATCGACTCTCCAGGGCATAAGAGAGAGAGCGAGAGGGAAAAAAAAAAAAAACGACATGCATTGCTTCATGCCACCAGAGACTCTTGCTTGCTGGGTTAATAATGTTATTACAGCATGTGCAAAACTCCACTGCTTTACACCAATTTAATTTGTCAGAATAATGTGTGAAAAACTGTCAAACCTTCAACAAAACACCTGCCAAAACGTCAACTTGTCATTTTAAACTGTCTTACAAGGTTCCATGTGGTTCTGAAGTGGAAAGGGAGAAAAAAAATGAGGGGAATCCTCCTGTGACTGTATTATTTATCAAACTTCATCGCTAGCCATGGTATCTGAGAATCTCCAACCACAAATTACGAACGGCAGGAAATTTGCTCCCAAATAATTTGCCAAATTATTCCCACCGAGGTAAGTACAGCGCGGAAATGCGCCGACTCCAAATTACACAGTCTTGCAATGAGAGAGGCCGTCCAGCCAAGCAACACAGCAAAATCAAGGAAACCGATGTGGTCGCTGCATGAGCGCAAACAGCTTTGCTCAATTACAAATGTTTTCCTGGTGCATGCCATCGTATCGTAGCACGTCCTGAAGTTTTGAGCATATCCACATGATTTGGAGAAGGTTATGAGCAGCCCTGTGCTCATTCTAAACTCCCCAGGCTGAAAAGTGGCCTGACCCCGGAATGAATCTGACTCTGGTTCTGGCTCTGGAGTCGTGACTAAGCTTCACTCTCCGCCAACTATGCAAAGTGATCTCAGACTAGGCCTGTTTTCCAGATGCGGTCTGTTCCTGGACTAAACCTAACCACTTATCCTTTGGTGTTCTGGTGATTATCACAGGACTAGGACACCAGCATCACTTGTTCGTGGTGGACTAAGCTTAAAATCTATTGAACATTTTTTTTACACAAACAATTAAATAGGTTTGTAATTAACTCGACACAATTTATATTGTGCATTTGAAATTTCGTTCCAGTAGAAAGATTCTCCAGATTCTAAGGAACAATCAGTTTCTTACCTGCTTGGCTGGTGGCAATGCTGACGGCAGCGAAGAGTCTCTGGGTGCGACTAAGGTCCGAGACGCCATTGACGGCCTCTACTTCGAAGGTGTAGTTGGCATGGGCCAGCAGTTCGCTGATAGTGACGTAGCTATCGGTCAGGCCGCTCTGCTGCGGTGTATAAGCCACGTTCCCACCACACGGGATGCACTCCTCGGGCTCCCAGCTGCAGCGTCGGCAGATAATCCGGTAGGTGACGTCATTGCGGCCTCCGGTGTCTGCCGGTGGACTCCACTCCAGAGTGACAGTGGTCTGGTTGATGTTGTAGACAAGGTTCTGAGGAGCTGAAGGAGGCCCTGTGGAATAGAGGGCGAGAGAGAGAAAGAGACGGTGAAAGGGAGAAAGATCATGAAAGAGACACAGGAAGAGAGGGAGACAGACAGAGACAGGGGAGGACGAAGAAGAAAGGGAGAGAAGAGAGATGAGTTATGCAACCTCACAACAAGAAGACTGACAGTGACACTGGGTACACTTACTGGATTATTCCTCTCCTCTCTCTTGCTGTTTTAACCTGCCATGGGGACCTGCAGAATCCAGCCCCCTGGCAAATACTGACACGCAATTATACTGTAACCCAGATACTCCAAGATGTTCCAGAATGCAGGGGGAGTCAGTCTTTGAGAGCTGCCAAGGTCAGAGCAAACCGGGAAGAGACACGTGGTGCAACAACTCAATAACGAGTTTGGAGGAAGTATGGAAAAAGCATTACCTGATAAGACTGCCTTCCTTTTCTACCCCAACTTTTAGTAGGTGTATTAATTAGCAAACGGGAAGTCTAACGAGCTTCTCGTGTCATGATTAGGAGAGGAAAGAACTAAAAGTTTATGCTTTTGACAGACCGCTATACGAGGCATCTGAATCAAAGCCAAAATATATGAGAAGGGATTAAAAAAGAGTTATGGAGTTAACAGTAGGGCCCATGACAGACCAAAATGGGCTACAATAACCAGCTGCCCTGAAAGAAGAAAACAAGGCGTCATCTCTTTATCCCAGACTCCCAAGTACATCTCATAAAAAGATGACTTACGCTCAGCCTGTTATCCTCCCGCAGCCTACAGATACTCAATTCTACCACTGCTGTAACTTTGCTGAAACCATTTCATGGCCTGTTTCATGGTTATACCGTCCTTATTAATGTTTGATTTAGAGGAGGTGGCGCTGGTTTATGAGCAGAAATGCTCGGAGAGTCGAGCAAGGCATGTTTTAAAGGGTCTAAATTAAGCCTGACCCTTTCAAGAGGCACTTTGACCTTTGTTTATACCACTGTAGAGGTGACACAGGCAGACTCATACACTGGCCTGTATTAAAAAGTGCTTTAAATATACTGTGACTATATAAAATGGAAAAGGAAAGCAATCTGCACAATGCACACACTGCACATGTTTACAAGAAACTGTAAATGTCAGACTGGACTCAAATTTGGACTGAAATCAGAACAGGCCCGTCGACAAGAGGTCACTTAGTAGGGAAATGCCTCAAATGTGCTGAAATACTATGTACCTCTAAATACTATAGTATTTGTATGCTTTATGTATATTTTTGTCAGAAAAAAGCTAATAAAGCTACACACTATAACCTCAAAGGTACAATATGGCCATGAGGTCATGTTTTGTACCTTAGATCCTTTATTTGGCCATATTTATAGGGATTTATACCTTATCATAACAGTATAATATAAAGCTTGGTGTCAGGACGGGGTGTACAAGGTCCATTCACCTAAGATACTAAAGGCATAATGTTTCGACCCCCCTAGAAGGTCTTTCTTTTACTGAGAGTGCACTGAGGAAATCAGGTAAGTCTGTGGTGAATGACTACAAATAAGGTGATTCCTGAAAGTGTGTTCCTTTGGACACATCTACAACATCATTTAATTTCCTCAAACTCTCAATTTTTTTTCTTTCATTGGTGGAAATCCTTAAGGGTGAACATTTAGTTCCTTTGGGCTGCAAAAATAAAAGTCCCACCCATATATACAGCTGCGATTCTTTATGTTTTTTATTGCACTACCACTGGATGCTTTCCACTAAGTAGCATCCCCAGCCCAGACTATGCCTCTCCCTGGCATTTTGATGCTACACTCAAAAGCTGTGTGCAGAGCATACAGCTTATTCGGGACACTCGTATGAACAAGGTTGTCTTTTTGGATGTCCAGAGCCTCAGTGCAAACTCATGCTAGCTCCAGCGGCATGTCCTGTCCCAAAACAGCCTGCAGGCAGGTGGCTGGGCTCTGAAACCTGACACATTTACTAACAAAACACAGCATTCATATGTATGAGGGCAAAAAGCAGCCTGCAGAATGGTGGGGACGGACAATTCGGCACTTAAAGTGTGCACCTCATTAAGGCTAATGGCAAACACAAACGCTCTCTCTCTCTCTCCCTCTCTCTCTCTCTCCCTCTCTCTCTCTCTCTCTCTGCCTTACATATTCATCAGAAGAAGCAAGAGGGAAAATGCATGATCTGATAAGATGAAAGGGCCACCTGTGGCAAGCGTCGAGGGGAGGTTTGTGCCTAATTCTTTTTGCATCTCTTTGTTTTCCTCGCTCTCAACCTCACCTACAGATGCTAATGACGTCCCTTTTACTTTACTGCCTGTTGGAGACACACACACACTCTCCCACAAACACATACTTAACCTCCTGGGATGTGTTTATCTTCCATTTCCATGGCTACACATAATGATAACAGGAGCGCAACCACCTTCCTTTTGGATCAGGAGTGGCAAAGATGAAGGAACTGATTGCCTATAAATAAACAACTAACACACCCTTCAAGAGCGCATCGGTCTTCCAGTGAAATCGAGCAGACAGAGATAATACAAACCAGTAATAATAGAACCGCCTGCGGTTACATCCGTTTAATATGTGATTCGCACTGCAATATGAAAGAATGAAAACTTGCCGTCCAACTAAAATGTCACATCACTTTGCTTCTCAGATCTCTCCTTTCCTTGCATCTCTCTGCATCGGAGCATCCAATGAAAGCAGATAGGCTTTGGTTACTTTGGCATGGATGCAGAAAATTTTACATTTCTGCATATTTGTCCTGGCTCTGAAGCTAATGTGCAACATCAAGCCCAAAGATGTAAATATTGGTTAAACAGAAAGCCTCCAGACGGATTTTATGACACACTGTTGCCATGAATCAACAAGTCTGCCTTGGAAATTCAATAGCTCAGAGACACCTGATGTCAGATTTATCTCAACATTATGTACCCTCCATCCTGCACTCCTACCAATCACTGCTCAGCAGGCGCAGCTATACAGTAACTATGTACTTAGACAAAAAGCATTATTTATGATCCTCATTCCTGACTGTGACAAATCTAGACTTTTGAGATCCTTCCTATACATGGACACCCATTTCACCCGTTGCCCAACCATTTTGCATGTTCCAGATTAGAGGTAAGGTGTCCCAGTTCTTGGAATTGGGGGAGAGCGAAACGTTGGGGCTAGATGGCCCCAAACAAACAGTGCACTCTAGGAAATTCCCCACAATGCTTTGCAAATCACGTGAAAGATGGCTGCCCATGTGAACAAAGAAACCCACAAATGATATTTTTTTTATTTCCCCCATTTTTATGAAATCTGTTATGTTTTGTATCTGGTTCAACAAGCATTCAAATCACTGGTCTCTCAGTAGCTATACATTAATTGTTAATTTTGCTGATTTGTGCAGAATGGTCCTGGACCATAGCCATGTTTTCATGTTGCACTACCCCCTTAAATTTAAATAGAGTCCAACATCAAGGTTGTGGAACTTCTATTCTATCAGGTTATCAGTGCAGAACGGCAGAGCTGCCTTCAGAGCATCCTAAGCAACTGATAACGGTTCTTCTGGGGTTGTCCCATTTTGTAAGGGAACATTTCAACCCCTACTCCTTGTAACTAAAATCCAAGAGGCAAGGAAGCAAGAGGTAGAAGCAAATATATGAAATGGCACTCCCCTGTTTTGGACCTGCCTTTCGACAACACAAAAACGTTCTCATTCCCTCTCCTTTCCAGCTCCCACAGAACTTTCATTTCACGGATTAATCTTCCATTGCCCTCACAGACAGTGATGTCTCAATCACATACTGCTTCAGTGTGTGTGTGTGTGTGTGTGTGTGTGTGTGTGTGTTTGTGTGAGTGTGTGTGTCTCCTCTACAGGGTGCCGTTAGGTTGATTCTGGAGGAGCAAGGCTGATTGAACCTGTGATTTCTGATGGTGCTGAAGAGCCATGAATTACACATTCTGTGAAAAACATCACACCGTGCAAGGATTCAGGATCAAACACACACACACACACACACACACACATACACACACACACACACACACACACACACACAAGCAGTAACATCTCTGCTACCATGGAAATGTTGAGAAGAGGTGTTATGTTGTTATGAACAGAGAACACCACAGATCCTTTGAAAAGGTCAAGCTGCAATTTTTTGTCTCCTTTTCAGAAGCACTGTGCAGTTTCGTAGTTTTCAAATTCCTTGTTTCTTTTAAAATTCTTCAGATTTCAGTGACAAACAAGAGGGAAGTGTGTTTATGATCACCTGACAGATCTTTGCATATATTTTTACAAATCAGGAGAGTGTGTACTAATGTGTACCTCCCTCTGAACTGCCTTGATATGAATCCGATGCATCAAGGCGGGGTTTTACAGCCAGTCCCAGTTTTCCAGAAGATGGAACAAATAATGACCAGAGCAAAGGTCACGCTCCAATGATGGCTTCCTTTGTCCTTCTGCGAAACTGAACTGAACCATTACACAATATTGCAACCGGGTACTCTCCAAATTTCCTTCAATCCCTGTGTCACTGTGTGGTAGCTATTTAAGGAGCGTGGGAAGCAGTGAGGGGGCCAGTACCTTGCTCAAGAGTACATAAGGGATTCGAACCCACAAACTTCCAATCCTGGGGCCTAGTACCTAAACACTAGACCACCACTCCCCCTGTACGCTGACCTTCTAATATAAGAGTCATGGGGCTTTCCTATGATAGTGCAGATAACACATGAAGGCCCAAGTTCTGATCAGCTGGCATGTCTATTAGATATAAACCATTTCAGACTTACAACAGATTTATCAAACTAACAAACATGTACTAAACAGGTAAGTAAAGTCTGAAACATCCTCCTTAACACAACCAGCTGAGAACCACTGTTTCCAATTATCTTTGTCTTCCAGAACAAGATGTGAGGCATTGTGTAGTCTCCCATTTAATGTACAGCTTCTAACTTATTCATTTTTGTATCTTTTAACATTCTTTGCTTAGTTAACTGTGGCTCCGCCCACTAGCTAGGTCTCATCCTATGACATGATGCTACCAAACTGGCAATGGTTTTTCTTGCTTGGAGGAGAACATTGCTGCAAAGGTCCCACATAAGATACCAGTTACTCTCCCTGGGACTCCCGGCTAAGACTGACTGTGATGTTGCCTGGGATTGAGCTTGCAATCATAAAGCCCACGATTTGAGATGTGCATCAACCCCTTTTAGTGTTAAATTAAGCTTCACAAAAATGTGGAGTATTTACAAAGTTCCACGTAACGGAGACCGATTAATATCTTCGAACCATTTAGGGGCTTAAAGACTATTCTGGGAGAAAGACGATCCTGCCGGGGGCCGAGGAGAAAGCGGCGTACTTTTTCACCCTCTGCTTTCCAGTGACAGAATGTTAATTAGGTCAGCTGCAGAACCTGAGCGTCTGTGTGTTTGTGTGTGTGTGTGTGTGTTGTGCTTAGACTTAAGGCTTAACTTTGGAATGCTGGGTTTGAAGCAGGGCTTGGCTGTCCCGGCCCGGCTCCGCCTATCAGAAGTCAAGTCACTAATTAAGCATGGCTAAGCAGGGAAAGCTGGCCAGTTCTGTTCGAACGGTGCTGAAATCAAGCGGGCATTAATCCCTAATCTACTAAAGGTGGCGACTGAACTGTGGCCTCTCTGCTCCTGTGCCAAAGGGAAACTGGGACAGAGGGACTGAAGCTGGACGGCTGTCCCACAACTACAGCGTGCGAGGTGGACGAATCGTCTATAAGTCAGCTGCTTTCGGTGGCCCGTTTAGTAGAAGAGGTGAGAGGAGGAGGCTAGAGGTCTCTTATCTCTTTCCCTCGTGCTTTTTTCCTCTCCTTCTCACTTCCCCCTCTCTCTTCTTTTTTTATTCTGTGGTCTTCCTCTTTTGTGCTCTCTGTCCTCCCCTTAATCTTTCCTTTTCTCTATCCCTCCCGCTTTCATTTTCTTTCCATATCCCCTTCTGTCTCTCTCTCTTTCATTCATACCTTTTCCTTTCCTATTTTATCCCTCCCTCACCTGTCTCTCTCTACACAGCAATCTATCTTTATCTTTCCCCTTCCTTTTTCAACTACTCTCTCTCTCTTTTTCTCTCCTTTCTTTTCTCCATCCGTCCCCCCTCTCTCTTCATCTCACCCCCTCCCTCTCTGTCTTTCTCTTTCTCATTCATGCTTTCTCCTCTCCTTTCTCTCCCTCTCTCCCTACACTGCCCTCTGCCTTTATCTTTCCCTCCCTTTTCCTCTTTTAACTAATCTCTCTCTCTCTCTTTCTCTTTCTCTCTCTCTCTCTCTCTCTCTTTCTCTGTCTCTCTCTCTCTCTCTCTCTCTCTCTCTCTCTCTCTCTCTCTGCCCTTTGGAGACCCTGCATAGTGCCAGCTCCTGTGCACAGCTGTTGCATGATTGATGTTGTCTGTAAAGCCTGTCATCAGCTCGCTCTTTCCATCCAGGTTGAAAAAAATAAACAGCCCCCACCGCCTCATCCCACAACCCCTCAAACGGAACAGAGGCCTCTCGATTTATCTCATTAGTTCACTGCACTGCCTGAGACTAAGAGGAAGAATGCACGTCGTGCCGATGGGATTATTTGGCGCCGGGCCA
Source organism: Hepsetus odoe (assembly GCA_017165825.1). Lineage (NCBI taxonomy): Eukaryota > Metazoa > Chordata > Actinopteri > Characiformes > Hepsetidae > Hepsetus > Hepsetus odoe. The sequence continues at coordinate 4,642,960 of CM029370.1, forward strand.
GCGCACACACCCACAGGAAGATATTTCTGAATAGGTTTGGGGTTGTTTATGTGTTTTATTTTCCATTTGGACAATGGCATGCCTTTCCCTCTATGTACCACAAATCTGAATTTTATTACGCTGTCACTTAATCTGCATGCTGAAGAATTGTGTTTGTGTGCGTCTGCATGCGTGCGCGTGTGTCTGTTTGTCTAAGGCCTAAGATTCTTTAGGCTTACACACGTTCATTTAAAAGCTGTCTATCTGGATGTTTATTCAGCAGATGTAAATTCGCCTCCAATTACCGCCGAGGCTCCCACGGCTCTAAATCCCCAAAAGAAAATCTTCATTCCAGGCGATTCACACGGCCACAATAACTTAATCCGGAGATAATTGAGATAAAACTTTTGAAGAGTGCACTGTAACATGGCACGTAACTTTGCAAAGCGATGCGATTTAGGGCTCCATGGCTGCACGAGACTTGACATAGCCTCTTCTTGTGACAACATAGGTGAACATAAAACTTTGGACAAAAAAAATCATGGGAATCATGGGAAACTTATATCAAAAGAACAAAACATTAAAATGTAAAGCATCCACCTAGTCCTTCACAAGTCAAGATCTGTCTTTACATGCTGAGGTTAGCATTTTAGCTCACATTACAAGGCACAAAACAAGGCAAGGCAACCAGAACTCTTTATTTATCATCTTAAAGGCATGGTTAAAAAAAAAAAAAATGCTTATTTAAGTGAGTTTTTTTATGCAGTGCCGTTAACAAACCCAAGGTGGAAAGCCTCCTGTGTGCAGACGGCAAAGAGAGTGATAGAGGACTGATAAGAGGTTGGTAAATGGTTGTGTAATTGTGATTATTTAGTTAATAAAGTAGAAGCTTCTAAAGGAAAATGGAAAGGATGGTTCAGTCTGGCATGTGTGTTTTGCTCTTGATCCACAAACGAAATAAAGCGAATGTTTTCGTAGCCAGACATGGAAACCGCAATCCAGCCACCATCGGGCATGCGAGGGATCAGCTGTGCACAAAAAAGCAAACCAGAGAGAGAAAGAGAGGCTTTCCCACGTCCCTGCCTCTTTAGCGGGTAACAATTAGCCAAAATTGCTTACAGTGTTCCTGTCCTTTGACTCAGTCACAAATGAAGCTGGCATGTAGATGGAAAACGTTTAGGGTGTGGGTTTGAGAAAAGAAAAGGGAGAGACAAAAAGAAGAATGAGTGGCCCAATCAAAACCAGCCTGCTGATTTGCTGTTTGACCAGTTCAGTGCACTCTAGTATTAAAAATTTCTTCATTTCCAAGGAATATGAACCGTCACAGATCAATCAGACTCGTATTGCAAGTCTGTTATTCGTCTAGTCATTCGGTCCACCTGGCATGACTCAGGAAAACAAGCGTCGCCGCCTTTCGAACTGAATTTCAGCGCAGAATCAAGGTTGACAGAGTGTCAGTCTAAAGCATCCTCTAAACCATCTCCCCGTTCTCCCTTTTATCCGCTCCTGCCCATCTGAGCCCTCTCCGTTAACTGTTTCTCTCTCCACCTCTTTCTTTCACTACCTCATGTTTATCCTCACTTTCTCTCCTTTTATTATAAGCGCAGAGAGGGAAAAACACTCCATGGTTCTTCTTGAATAAACCTGTTTTGTGGCGGATTAAGAGGCATGTGAACCACTCCTATCAACGAGCCAACATTTCACTCCCTCTCTTTCACTCTCTCACTCTCCCTTTCTCCCCCTCTCTCTCCAGCTTACTTGTGTAAACACGCCATTGATGGCTGGTGCTTAATTGCGGTGCTCGCCATAAACATTAAGAGAAGAGAAGAGAAGAGAAGAGAAGAGAAGAGAAGAGAAGAGAAGAGAAGAGAAGAGAAGAGAAGAGAAGAGAAGAAATGCTGCAATCTAATTTGATGGGAAGCAGCAAATTGCCCCACTGATCATTAGCTATCAGACAGAGAGAGAGAGAGAGAGAGAGAGAGAGAGAGAGAGAGAGAGAGAGAGAGAGAGAGAGAGAGAGAGAGAGAGTGTGTATGTACATGATTATGAAGACAGGAGGGAGGAGCACATGTCTGATTCTGGGTTGGATGGAGAACAGATCTCTGGGAAGACTGGAGAAGGTTTTATGCCAAAACTGCGTGTGTGTGTGTGTGTGTGTGTGTGTGTGTGTGTGTGTGTGTGTGTGTGTGTGTGTGTGTGTTTAAGGGCTATAAAATTGCATAGAGGCGTTGTGATGCATCAACAGATCAACTGTAATCTTGGGGCCTATAATATGGGGTTCTATTAGAACCATTTAGATGAATTTTGTTAATCATTTTTAATAAATAAGGTTCTCAATTCTTGCCATCTGTGTTGGTGTGGTTTTATTTATTTGATTATTTTTTTTACTGTTCTTACTGTTTCTACAATCTATTATTCGACACTGTGTGACTCACCAGCTGCTCCAGTCAAGTGTGTATTCAGGTTTAAAACTCTGAATCATTTCTAAGGAGTTCAATTTGTAAAATTCAAGGTGAAATACAGGAACACACTCAATCATCAATCAAGAATCACACTCGAGTCATTCCGTCCAGAGGCAAGGTCAGAGATGCACCCCTAGGTGTGTGTTTGAGACACCACTCACTGGTGCAGGCGATGGATGGCGGATCAGAGAGCGCTCTGTAGTATCCATCCTCACAGTCACATCTCCAGGAGCCCTCTCTGTCATTATAGCTGTGGGCCGGACAGCGCGAACACTGCAGATCCTGAGACGAAGACTTATAGAAGCCACGGCCACAGGCTGAGAGAGGGGATGTGTATAAGAGACAGGAGAGAGAGAGAGAGAGAGAGAGAGAGAGAGAGAGAGAGAGAGAGAGATGTCCTCCAGGTGAAGTGGAAACAAAGGCAAGGTTAGTGTAGAAAAAGAGCAACTTAAAGGGTTTATTTCAGTATTTCACCTTTAGCTTGGGAGGGGTTCGCGTCCCGCAGGCAGCCCCACATCACAGGCAAAGCTCAAATTAAGGCCGGATGGCCCGAGGCGCAGAGCAAGAATCTCCCTCACACGTTTCAATGACGAGTCATTTACACCCTCGATTTATTTCATCAGGCCATATGGAAAACATTTCTAATGAAGCTGCGTCATAATATGAGACCGTGAATTACTGCCAGCATGGAGACAAAGAGACTTGGCCCTCAGCATAACTGTTCACACCCCCTGTACAGTCAAAGCATGAATTCTATCACAGCGAAATAGCAGCAAACTTTGTAGGAACTCATAGACACCAGTGGGCAACTTCAGTTTCTGTGTCTTGAGCTTTTTCTCTATATAATTTAATCAAAATCAAGTAAAGTATTACCACTAAATCTAATCTGGCCTGGTTTAGGATGGGTCGACCTCAATCTACCCTGGGTGCTGCAACACTGATTTCCGTGTCATGGTTCAGGCATAAAAAGTGCTTTTCTGGGTCCGCCTGATACACACACACACCGGCCCACCTGATTTCGTTTAGAGCCCCGAATCAGGACTGGACGTATGGATGGATGTTTTATGCATGCATTGCCATATAATCACTATTACCTGGGACACATTGCTATCGGTTTTCCGTCCAGAGACTATCCTTGCTTTAAGATCTCAATTTCATTCTTTCTTTTTCAGCAAGCTGCAAAAAGCCACTGAAGAGTGCTGTCTAAGTTGGAGGGAACGGTGAAGGCCGTTTCCTCGTTTTAACACCTCGGCGTTGAGAATGGGGGTTCTGAGAAGAGAGGTATCCCCATTTCAGCTACATGAAAGCCCTGTCACTGCCTATTTTCCTCAGCGGCCCGGCCTGGCGCGAATGAGACCACTCTCCAGAAGCCAGAGGAGAAAGAGAGAGGTGATTTTATCTGTGATATTTCACTACCTGTGTAGACTGGTAATTGAAAGCAGGATCTTCAGTTCCTGCCGAAGGATCGGAAAAGCTTAAACGCCTTTGCTCTCATGATTAAACATAAGACTTATGGGACTTGTTAAGGCCCGGATTACTATGATTTATTAGTCAGTCAGATGTAGAGTTTTAAAAAGAACGCTGGTCCTGGATAGAAGAATTTGTGAGAATATGCCCAAAATATTTTGCTGCTAAAATTTTGTACATGCTCAATGCTGAACTCAATACTGAAAGTTAATATATTTTTAAACACTTGCTCAAAAGGACGTTATGATACTCAAAGGTGTGCTCTAATTGGCCTTCCGGGGCTCTTGAAGATAATTGAAGTCCTCGGGCACCATTACATCACCATGCATCCGAATTTACACTAGAAGAACATGCGGATGTGTCTATTATACAAAGAGCTCAACACATATAATTCCAACATTACTTGTGACTTTGTTTTAATTATTTTTATATGAGTGCAATTTATAATACCTGACAGACATCTGACGATTTTTGTGTCAGTCAGCCAGAACTTCAGTTCTTTTCCTTACAAAAAAACATCTCAAAGTAATGATGCAATTAAAAATACACTATTTTTGATTGCTTTTTAAAATAGCTTTCTTTAATCTAGCACAACACGTGTGAGTGTGTGTGTGTGTGTGTGTGTGTGTGTGTGTTATGCACAGTGAAAGAGCGGTGTAATATACCATGCAGTGGCAATGTTGGGATTTTCTTGAGCGTTCTTATCTGTAGGGTTAACAAACATCAGAACATTTGGTTGATTTCTCACAGTTTCGTGATGGCAGACATTGGTGTGAGTCCAGAAAAGCACACTAAGTGAGCAAAAATAACGAGCAAGCAAGATCATCAGAGCTAGATTTGATGCTTAGACTTAAAATAAATGGTTAATCACACTTCTGGCCTTTTCCAGCAGTGGAAAATAAACTTTGATGAGATTCTTTCTTCTGTTGATTCCCTTTTTAAACAAAATATTTGGGAAAGTGTGGTTGAAGAACTAAAACCCTGGTGATACCTTTATCGTCCTGAGTGTGAGTTCACCGTCTCCGGCCACTACTATTAATTATTTGTTGAACAGACAGTAATAAGTTTCCACATATATAGATTTAAGTATGTTTAAGTCATAAAAAGAGGTAACCAACAAACATTCAACAACTGGTCTCATGCCTAAACATCTGTCGGTGTAAAATGTTCTGAAGCATTTCACAAATGCTTTACTTTGGCTCGCCAGGTGGTTTAGGGGGTGGCTTGGAATGAAAACGCAGGAAGAAACCATTACGCCCGCATTGGCAAGCCGATGTGTGGGTTACTCTTTCGGGGCGTCTGAGCCCCAGCATGAAGGATAGATCCCACATGAGCCGAGGGCTTAAGAGCCCGACCGCACTCTCCCAGCAGCTAACATGCTAAGATTAGCGCATTCGCAAATCACCAAAACAGGAGGGCCCTCGACCCGCTGACACTGACCCTTACGGCCGCGAAGCAGCGGTTTATTTTTGTGTCCGAGGTGGTTTGGGAGGGGGGTCGTGTTTATTGCAGCATCTGAGGAGCCGGAGCATCCCAGAGATGTTTACACAAGCAACCAAGCGGCAAATTAGGCTTCATATCAAAGCGCCTGCTGACGTGAAAACCGGCTGTCTCTCTCTCCCTCTCGAGCTCCCCCTCCGCTCGTCCACTTTCCCTGAAAGTGACATGCACAAACAGAGGCGCTTCTGAGTCCTGGATTCCAGGCCTGCCAACATGGCCGCCCTGGGCTAGAGCGATTCTTGGCACATTTAGCCGAAAAAATACGCTGCTGTTATACTAACATACTAACCTGCTCCGAAGCGGATGAATGATGGTTTACCATGTCACGCTCCTGACAGCTTTATTTCTGCAGAGGAGGGTAAAGACAGAGCTCGAGAAATGATGTCTTTGTATGCATGATTTTGAAGCTGACAGTTGCATGGACTAACATGTAATTATTAGTGCAACAGGAACCCAGCATGCCAGGATGCTCTTGAGAACATGACGCATAACTGGCGAACAAGGCGGCGTGACAGTAGGAGAACATGCACCACTTAACTGCCCATTTGCTAAGTTGATATCATGCTGTTTCTCCCAGGCACAAAGAAATAAAAAAAAAGGAGGCAGCGCCATACAACAGTTGAGAGACGACTTTTTTTGGTCCGTGGCGCCACGGGCACGAAGGCGAGCTAATGGATTGAGCTAATGGGCTGTGCTGGTTGACATGGGCAGCAAGAGGAGTGCCGCTGGGACATCATCGACCCTCATTTACCACACAAAGAAATTAGTCGGCCCTTAGAAAGCAGGGCCAGGGTTAAACGAAATGAGACGGGAAGAGATTACGGCAGGCCTGACAGTCCTCTCAGGCGGCGAGGGCCGGTGTCCATAATTCACCTTCCAGTGGTCAAGCCTCCTGTTTGAGCCGCAGGGACAAAAAAACATCAGGGTTTTCCTATTCATGGCCTTGATAGAGGAGGAAGGCCTTGCAATCCTTTCGCTCCAGGGAGGAGTGAGACTTGGCTCTTTCTATTGCCAGCGTTTCAATGTCATTCCGCATACCGAGACTGTGCCGAAGACAAAAGAAGTGCTATCTCCTATGGACACTCTGGCGAGAATAATGGAGCGCTGAAAAGGGTTAAGATACTGGTTTTAGGGCTTTTTTTTTTTTTTGGTGCCCAGTTTCTCGGCATTCTTGAGTTGCGTCCAAACGCTTGCCGTGTTTGCCCACTGCCAGTCCGAGAACTTAAGAAAAAAAAAGAGTTTGTGTGGAAAAAAAGAAAGAGTATAAAGAGTGAAAAGGATGGATGAGCCTTCCAGCCGGCAGTGGCATTTCATGACAGATTGACATATCGTTTCCTGTGGCCATAACAGATGATAATTATTTCTAATGTCCTGATGTGACAGTCTGGCACCTTCGCTGTTGTTTTCATCCCTCAGATAATCTTACACTGATTGACAGATTATTTTGCTCAGAAGGCCTCCAGCGAGCATCGTCTTCACAGAGTATACTTGTATTTCTCTCGCCCAAGTATCATCCAAGACGTGTTTACTCTGGGAAACTGGGTAATCCGCCATCAAACTAAGAGAATGTCTCGGAGTCTAAGTGGGAAGCTTATATCGAGCTTCCCTCTTTTGTGCAGAGGTTCTTCAAAGTTGGCAAATCAGCAACTCCTCTTGTGGGAAAAGGCAAATCAAATGGAATCACTTAAAGACCTACATGCAGGAGAGGGGCCTCTGATGGTCATTTTCATGCATCTTTCCTGGAATGGTGTGGTGTTCATTTGAAGCCAATGACCTTTATAAAATGACCGATTTATAAAATTTAGTAATAGTGGGGTCCCGTGGATTCATAGGTCCTGTAAAATGTCCAAGTAAAGCACCAATAAGAAGAGGTTTGTCCAATAATTTGACAAACCTGTAAAATCTTTGAAAATTTAACTAAAACATTCCTTTATAGCATGAGCCATTAAAGACTTGATGTCAGTTTTCACTATCTGTAACAGAAATGGGTTTGCCCCATATCTAACTGTGAAACTATATTGGGTAATAATACATAAAAAGAACCCCCCGAAAAGGAAACAGTGTTATAATAAATGTTTCCCTCTTTTTTGGTACAAATGAACTTTTTCTGAAATAATTTGTGCTGAATTTTTTTTTTTTGCCTAATGTTTTGTGAACTACAGCTAGAGAAAGAGACCATTTGTAATTGTGAAACACAGCAAACAGTGAAATACAACCAAATGCAACCTCTTTTTTAGGCCCCTAAAAACACTAAAAGTTCATGTCGGCCCAGCACTACCAACCCACTGCTCAGATTTGCATGCTAGCATTTCAAACTCTCCACAATATGAAATTCTTCTGGACATGAAAAAAAAAAAACACCAGGCAGCAGAAACTGCACGAAGTTAACCTTCGTTAGCAGAGTTAAAAAAGAGTAAAGAGAAGGAGAAAGTGGAAACAGAGAAACGAGAGAATTGAAAGGGACACCCAGGGCTGGTGTCTGTATGTGAATACTTCCAGGCTGAGTAGGTCAAATGGTTTTTTATGGTTTCAGGGACATTTTTTACCTTCTTAAATTGACCTGCATTGAAAGTCTGCTCTATGACACTCATCTCTGAACAAAAGAGAAGAATAAGCGCAGACCTCTGCTTTCCACAAGGCTTACACTACATTTCATCCCTCAAGCCTTTCTTGTCGTTTTCTTCCTTCCCTACCAATCAGTTTGCATGTTTCTGTTTTTTTTGCTCAGATTCATTCATGGCATTATGTCACTCCAAGTATAGCTCTATTACACCTTTAAAAAGGTTCTTTATGGGTTCTTTTGAAAACGAATCTATAAGTGTAGAACTGTAACAACTCAGAGAATCATTTGAGTTGTTCATTGAAGGGTTAAATGGTTCTTCTACATGATGGAGAATGTGTTGTGAGATGTTCTTCAAAGGAAAAAAGGATTCTGCTGTAGTTGAACTCTTCTCTAATCGTTCTTTTGGAAATGCAATGGTTGTATATAGAACCATGCCAACTGAAAAAATAATATCAATAGTACTTGATTACTTGGTTTGAATGGTTTCATGGTACAAAAACTGCTGGATATTGTTCTTTAAAAAACAATGACAATGTTCAGTGCTACAGAAGAATACTTGTTGGTTCCCTAAACAATGTTGAATGTATGAGTGGCAACTATTTTAAGTCAAAATAACCTAAACATATTGTTAATGCTTTAGGACAATTTACATTAATCACCCATTATAGGAAGTGAGATTATTTGGAGAATCGATGTATTTTTTGGCACTGCTTACAAATCCTTATTCCTTAGCAACAATGAAGATTTTTAATAATTATGTACCTTCATGTATGGCACTGCCCACATATTTTGCTAATGAGTACACCCAAGAGAGGGTACTTAAAGCTTAAAGCTCAGTTTTCTATTGACCAAAAAGTCAAAATGACACCCACCAGCAAAAGAAAAACAAAAGCCTTCATCATTTGCTTTGACCTGACCTGACCTCCCCCAAACCTGCGTGACTACACAATCCCACCAAAAATGAGCAACTGCTTAACTTTGAAAATAAAGAAGACCAAAAAGAAACCTCCCAACATTTAAATCTGGCCTCTGCAGAAGGTGAGGTACCCGCCCTGCCTCGGGAAACAGCACAAAGAAAAGAAGGCTAAAAACTGAAAGACGACAAGAAAAAGCGACGCACTGGGACAGGGGTCCGGTTACTGCAGTTGCTGCCCCTTTTCAAATTCCTACACCCAGTCTTTGGACGAAAGGGCTTCAGGTGTAAAAAGTACAAAGTGCTACTGGGAAAAGAAACAGAAAGAGGATTGAGGAAAATGGGCAGATTAAATGATTAAAGGATGGATTGTGTGTCGGGCTAATTCGTGCAGAACCTGGCGCATTACTGCGAGCGAGCTGGATTACGGATGCGTTCGCTAAATGCAGACAAGCTGCCCATTCATGGCTGCTACCTATGCGGAGGGGGAGATAAGTAGCTTTCGAGTGAGAAACAAAGAGAAGATTAGCATTCTCTTACAACGTGAGGAAGGACACTTCGAGGAGATGCCCTCTCTAAAGCCCGGAGACATAGAAAGGTTGAGCGAGATAGTGACACTATGGGGACGGGGTGGAGAGAGAGGCTTAAAAGTTAGAGCTGATCACAGCTTGTGTTCCAGAGTCAGGCGTATCCGTTCCTACCAAAAGTTGCTCATCTGCATAAAGTGGTGCTGAATGGAGCGGGTACCTGGCATAATTAGCTAAAAAAAAAAGCAGCTTGTGATGGCTCACTGGGGGAGCATTGTTGTAAAGCCAGCTGCTGATAGTCAAAGAAGGGAAGATCAAAAGCAACCCCCCATTTTCAGACGCATCAATCACGACAAATGGCATTTGAGCAATGGGATCCATTAGCAACGAGGCAATTATAAAACAATGCTTCCTCTCCACGAAATAAAAAATAAATAAATTAATGCTGAAATAATCATAGAAATAATTAAACCCAAAAACCCCCTGACTGCTTTATCTCATGGAAAACACGAGACGAGCGAGGCAACGCAATATCTCCGCCGCTGCAGCTGAACGCATTCGTTTCCCGACAGTCGCGTTTGTGTTGGCTGAAGGTGGTCGCCCAGGCTGCCAAAAAACCGAATCTTCTAACCTGCTTCTCATTATTCAAGTGTCGGCCGCGGAGAAAAGAGATTTGATTAAGAACTAAATGCAGCGCAATGGAAATCTACTGTTACAGACGCGCTCGGTGAGAGCCCGGGTGGCCTTCCGCAACTGCCAGATGTCCAATGACTCAATTTATAGCCCCCCAAAAGAAGGACCACGCAGAAAAAACATTACGCACACATTACGCAAACAGAGGGACAAGATAGGGGGATCCTTTAAGGGCACTTTTGCAGAAAAAGAGTCTCTCCTGAGGTTCAGGATATATATGTATAAGGCTATATATACACTAGTGAGTAGAAGGCTGACTGTAAAATAGAAAAATGAGCACCTGTAATTTCCCTCCCTCGAGAGGCGGCTGATTTGTTGCGCTTGTGTTTAAAACAAAGGATTTTTAACATTAAATCAGTTATCCTGTATATAATTTATGGACCTTGTTCTGCCATGTCAGACTCGCAGCCATATGCACTTGTGCAAAGAGAAGAGATTCCTTCTCGGGCTGTATTCACCACATACATCCTTTGTGTGCCTTTCAATGTATTCATTTTCGAGTGGCCGACAATATATTGCTAGTTTAATAGATTTTGAGGCACTCTTAGTGTCTGATGCATTTTTTATTTTTGTGAGCCCACAATGTTGGCATCGGATCACTAGTGGCTGGTAGAAATAATGCTGCAATTGATGAAAAGAAGGTGCATACAGTGTGAATGCTCTCAGACCATTATCATGGTTTCACTGTCTATATCAGAAAGAGTATTATCCCATATCTGATGGGGAAAATATTAGAAAATAGACAGTTTGATCATTATTAACAATAATTATTAATAATAATAAAAAATGATTATTATTTAGCTATTGTCAGCTATTTATTAAAGTAAATGTTTCAATGGCTAATCATTTTTTTGGTTAGAAAAAAAAAAAAACACACCAGAAACACATGGTAAAGAAATTGTTATCGATCTGGTACAAATGTGACTAAACGTTATATGACTAAAAATATAATCATTAAAATTTGTGAGCTTTGCTTTGAAGAAGTGCTTGTTGCAGAGACGTGTCTGGTTGCCATTCTTTCACTCCCTCCTCACAGAGACGTGTCTTAAATCCACCTTCTGCTCCTCTGGACTTTCTGGTTCTCTTTCTCTGTTACTCTGTAGAAGTTCACTTGTGAACAGTTAATGAATACGATTAAACAACTATACAACAATTAGTACATTTATTTGATTTATTTATTAGTTTTCAGACATTGGAAGGAAGCCTGGTTTGGGTGGGTGTTTTTTTAAGGCTGTGAAATCATGAAATCTATGAATAGGCTTCAAAAAGTCTGATCTTCCCTAGTTGGGACAGCATTAAAATATATATAAAAAATAAACTTTCATTAATCTGTGGCCGTTTTAGACTCGAAGCTCCGATGCAAAACCGAACAAACTTCTCGTACCAAACACATTTTTGCCGACTGGCTACATTTGGCGCAAATTTGCTCTTTTTTCCCACCTCCTATAATCCCCTCCGGATGGACAGAACGTTCCTGCCTAATCATCTTCCGTCCAGTTCATTGAGCATACTGTGTGTGGGCGGACGGAAACGTGTGTGTTTGGCGTGTGTGGGGGAGTCTAAAACTAAAGCAAAACTGTTGCTGATAGCCCTGAAGGGAAGAGGGAGAGAAAAAGAGAGAGAGAACGGGAGAGATGAAAGGCATTAGATGAGAAAGGGTGATCAGTTATTTAGCACATAAAAGCAGAGATGGATCCCAAAGGTCTGAGCTGCTAAAGGCCCCGTACGACCATATCTAATCGACTCTAAAACCATGCGGCATCAGCAAATTGGAGCGCGCGCTCCTCGCGTGACTTTACAGCTGTGATAGAGGTGACCAAGCAAAAGAGCAGTGTCAGGCCAGCCGAAGGCCGTCACTATGGAGCCACACAAAATCCATGGGTCTGATGCACACACACACACACACACACACACACACACACACACACTGCTCTCTCTCTGCATGGGGTCTGGAGGCCAATCGATCAGCCACTGAATCAAATCTGCAGCTCCTGTCGAAGCTGGAGAGTAAATAAATGCTAATTTACACACAGATAACAATTCACTAAACTTGTTTGATTTGCTTTTCGCTTGTTTATCTATGGTGAACACCTAGCGGTGTGATACCAGGGATCAGTACTGGGCTGACCTGATATCAGAGGAGGGTAAAAAGAAAGATTATGATCCAACCCAACAATGAAAAAAGTCCAAAATAGCCAAGCTATTTTCTCGAGCTGTAATGAAGACGCTGCCTACTTGCAAGTATTTTCTTGCATCTATGACAGGCTTTATGTTGTACAGGCTGTAGCATCACTCCCTGTGTGCAGTGTTAGAAAGAGGTCATGTGCATGTACATCAAACAATGTAAATAACGTGCTGTTTGTACTTTTTCACAACCTAATGTTTTAAATAAGAACAGATCAATAGAGTTATGTTGCTTAAGGAACGGTACTGAAGGCATACCCTTGAAGATACCACCCCACTAACACCCCAGTTCCTTTTTGGAAGAGTGTAGGATTAATGTGTAACTGGGGGATTCGGATAGGGCTGAACGATTAATCACTTTTGTGTTGAAATCACAGCTTTTAAACAGCAATCCGATTCACATCCCAATCGCAGCAATCTAAAGGTTTAACTGTAATCAGAAAAGAAATATACTGCTCACTATCACTCCATACCGTCCATGTAGGGCTGGTCGATTTGATAATTTATTGTTAATTTGATGATCTTATTGTTTATTGATTTATTCTTTATCACATAGAATATCCTTCTGAGCATGTCTCTTTAGAAAGAGAGGATAAATAGTCCTGTTTAACTGGATTTACTGTGGTGCATTGTGCAAAATGTTGATGAAATATATTGTATTCATGTTTCTGTGGCTCTGCTTGTTCTCCATTTATTCTAATAGATTTCCAGAACAAAAATAACATCATGACATGTATTGTTATTATTACTTGAAGGACTGAGAAATTATGTTTTTGACCAATCCAGGAAGCATGTAAAGAAACCAAGCTACAGAAACTGTTCAGTATTCCTAACACTGACACGAAAAATGCAATTATATCTGGCCTTTTCACCTAAATGAGTTACGCCCCACCTATTCGCGTAAGTGTTTCAATCTGGACAGCTTTCCTAACGGAAAAAGTGGTCAAAAGTGGAAAAAAATACAACATGGACCATTCAGTGAAGAAGCACGGTTTTGGCATTGGCTGATATTTTCAAATATTGTGTGAAAAATTTAGAAAAGAATAAGTGCTATCATGCCATCGCTACGCAAAACACGATATGCTGTTGGCTCATTTGTGAACAGGAATATTAATAAATCCATCCCTGTGGGGAACAAGAACATCGCTGTCTGTATTTATTTTATTTGTCTACTTTATACTTAGATATGCAGCCAGGAACAATTGTAATCAGTGTTTGCTCACAGCGCTGACAGATAGTCTGTGTGTATTTGTACAGTGTTTATTCTCCCTAATCTCTTGTAAGAGAGCTTCATCACCTTGTTTACAGACGGTCCGTTCAGACTCAGTGCTTCCGAGTGTGATTTTTGGAAAAACTACAACAAACAAGCTCTTATTTTTGTGATGGATCTAATGAAGCATCCTCAAATGTGGTTTCTTCTAATGAGAACGCCTCTCTGCCGCACAACAAAAATGATGTCGTCCTATAAGGGCAGGAACAAGTAAATAGAGGCACAGAAAACGTATAATTACATACAAATGCTGTTTTTACTTCCTTACCGGGCCTGCTTCTATAAATATTCTGTAGCTCCGTGTTGGCAAGGCAGCTCCATGCGTGCTGGGTCTTTCTCCATCCCACCAAAGTAAATGTTTCAAGGACATGCCAGATAATTCAAGTAATGAGTAAACAACGTTTCCTCTAAAAACATTCATTCTTTTGAACTCCATAAACTGCAAGTCTATTAATCTTAAGCACTTGGGAAAGCAAAGCTCCAACAAACGCTAATGCTCTGGCCAACGAGCAGCAGAAATGCTGGACGACTCGGTTGTTTAAGATGCATAAATCACTGCGGCGAGGGAAGACTAGAGCTAACGCTTTTCTTCCTTCGTGGAAAGTTTTGCTGACATTAAGAAGCAGAACATCATTGCTCTTGTACTTTCTTCCTGCAAAGCTTTACATAAGGATGTCGTCGAGAGGAGGCGTTTTAAAGCAGGTTTATCATTTTGTGAGTGGGTAAGTGTCTGGCCAATAGGGTGATAATGATTTTATTTGCTTTTGTATCATATCTCACCGTATTTTATATATACTTTACATATACACTACTGTGCAAAAGTTTCAGGCAGGTGTGAAAAAATGCTGTAAACAAAGAATGCTTTCAGAAATGTAAATAATGATTGTTTATTTTTATCAATTTACAAAATGCAAAGTGAGCGAACAAAAGAAAAATCGAAATCAAATCGATATTTGGTGTTACTACCTTTTACCTTCAAACCAGCATCAGTTCTTCTGGGTACACTTGCACAAAGTCAGGGATTTTGTGGGATTATAGTCGGTGTCTGATCAACCAGTTTTACCAAACAGGTACTGATGATCATCAATGTCACACGGAGGTTGAGACACAGTCATGTTTGGATAATAATAATAATAAACAATAATAATAGTATATATTATATATTATTATTATTATTATTATTTATAATTATTATTATTAATATATATTATATTATTATATTATATTATTATTACATTTACATTTTGTTACTTGTTTATTTATAATTTATTTAAAACTTATTTATTACCGTGTATTATTACTGTGTACTGTATATATGGTCGCCTTCCCTAATTCCTCTTGTAAATATGTATATATATATATATATATATATATATATATATATATATATATATATAGATAGATAGATAGATAGATAGATAGATAGATTAGTTATTATTTATAGCTCCTATACTTGCTCCTGTACTTGTTTCCTTATTCTTTATATTTTTATATATTTTTCTTTTCTTTTTTTTTCTGTATATCTATCCTTCTATATTCTCTCTGTCACCTTTATAAGAGCCTTGTAACGTCCAAATTTTTAATAATGATTACTCTAAAAAAAGGTGCTCTACTCTATACAGCCGAGTTCCTTCAAAACTATTGTTGATGTACCTAGAAGAATTGATGCTGTTTTAAAGGTGGTCACAAATATTGATTTGATTTAGATTCTCTTTTGTTCATTCACTGCATTTGTTGATTGATGAGAAATAAATGATAGAACACTTCCATTTCTGAAAGCATTCTTTGTTTACAGCATTTTCCACACCTGCCTAAAACTGGACAGTACACTGTATATTAAGTTTTGGAAGATAAATAAAAACATAAGTCAGTGTAACCACATCGTGAATACTTTGTCCATATTATTCAGCCGCTGTTTATCTATTATCTTAGATCAAATGATCAAGTAATATGTCAAAATTATCTGTAAAATAATATGCATTACTTTCAAATGGAAGACAGCCGGTGCAGTGGAGACCGGGAAAAGGCCATTGTGTGTGGCGTCTGCCAGAAACCCCCCAGAAAGAAAGACAACAGATCGACAGCTATCACCACGCAGATGAGAAAATAAAAGGCTGCAAGTGAAGGGGGGGTGGGTTGAAGATGGCTTGATTTCTGCTGTGTCACCGGGGTCTCTGGTGGGCTCTGCACGAGGTCAGTGGATATTAACTTCATTTACACACGGCTGCAAACACAGAGGCGCTCACAATGCAGGCCTGCCTGTTCTGCTTAATGCGAGTGCAGGCCGGGTGACAGGTCACTGCCAGACTGGAAGATGGATGAGCCGGCCGAGTGACCCTTGGCTTGGACGAGGAGGAACCCCACAGCCCCTTTCCCCTCCAAACAAAGAACCCCTACCAGCCACCGGCAACGTGACCCAACAACGCTAACACAAGCCGACATCTCCATCGATTCTCCACGCACCTTTTCATGCAGCTTGAATATCTTCAGTTTAACCCCTTCAGGTTGAACTCCAGACTTATTATTCGGTTATTAATCTTCAAGCTGTAGTCTAAAATCAACTGTGAAGCTTGCAAGTAATGCAAGGACAGATCTTGTTGGCTTTATAGTTTGGCTTTAAAGTATAAAGAGTAATCATTTCAGCTGTGAATAAAAGGAATGTGATTTCTAATTGCTCTTTTTATTTGTGTCTTAACTTGATTCAGCATTAAGGGGGCATGATGGGAATCAGCGACAAACTGAACTGGTATGTAAATAAGCGTGATTAAGTGCACTAGCACTGTATTTAAAGCTATACTACACCTGTACAAAAAAGGCAGCATAAATATGCATGCGGCAAGCGGTTACCTCTTATTAGCAAATAGACAACTAATGTTTCATTTGTGGATTTAAATATTCCATTAAGAGGCAAATAATACTATTTATGTTTGCAGCTTTGACTGATAAAAAGTATTGCGAACAATGTGGTCCACAGAATCGTGATCAGCCATAGCGTTCTTGATAAATTGAAGTGAAAGTGAAGGGAAAGTGATACAGCCCAGCACACAGTGAGATGCGACAAAATTCAGCCTCTGCTTTTCACCCACTGCACCGTGCAACGGGGGCAGCTATTAGCATACGGCAGCAGTGGGGGCGATACCCTTACTCAGAGTATCTCAGGGCAACCTGATTCAAACCCTAGCCTTTTTGATCTGGGGCCAATTCCCCTAACCCTCTTTTTGCTTCCAAACAGCCAGGATTTCTTACATTTTCTTATATTGTTGAGGAACAGTTCTCGAGATCTTCGTGAAGGAAAACGTTTTTGTTTCTCATGTTCAGTCCAGTGAAGAAACAGATGCAGATGCTTCAGGGGTGACCAGGAGATCAGCTTACTGCTGATGCAGAACGCTGAGTGGTCACAAAAACATTTGTTTCCATTTATTTTATTTAATCTATTTAATGTCCCAAAGACAGTCTGACAGGCATGGATTATTTCATGAAATAGTTCCAGAGGGAAAGTAACAAGATCAGCCTGTGGCCTTCCAATGTGTTCTGGCTTTTTTTGTCCCTTCAAAAGCAATGATTTTACTTTTTTCCAGACTGCAAATGTCTTCCTCTTTGGGACGGCATTTATCGTTATCAGGATCATTAATATCACAACACGTGACCCTTTTCTGACACGCTGTGGAAAAAACACACTGACCGATTGCATTTTTCATTACCGAGAGCGCAGTTAGACCTAAACTGGATTTAGTTCATCACATCCCTGTATCATCTTTGGATGTTTGTTTCACTTTTTGTATGTTCCAACATGAAATACAGGAACGAAATATTGTGATTATATGTTTTAAGTGTCTGAAGTAATGTGACGTACTTTGGTCATATCGCCCACCATTACTTATTCTATGACTCAGTTAAAGGGCCATTACATGAAAACCGAAACGTGTTCTGTTCTGATTTGTAGTTATATGTAAATAAAATGAAATGAACCTGTTTTTGTCCAAACAACCTGCTCATTTACAAACCAATTGTTTTGCCAACAGCAGTTTAGCTCCACCCATTCATGCAGAAACTACAAATTACAGACTTCAGCTTTTGAAACCGAAAGTCATTTACATGTGAACAATGACCCGTTTCTTTTATTCACCCGGGTGTTAGCGTGTTAGGGTGCAGCAACGTAGGTAGGATATGTGGCCCTAAAGTCCAAACAATCAAACATTCACTGAGTCTCTCGTGAGGTTCCAAACAGTCTATTACACTTCTGTCAGACAGACTCTTCCTGTCTGTCTAAACCCTGATAGATGGACACCGTCCTCCACACGCCTTCTCCAACCTGTTTAAACCTGCCGCTGACTCGTCTCTAGCCTTCCTCTCCTTTCCATCCCTTGTCTTAATATTGACACACAGCCACAAACTCTCACTTACAGACTTCACACTCGTCCACTCGTCTCCTTTGTAACTGCTTGCCGTCTGTTCATGGGAGAAGCTCAGCCAGACACATCCTTATAAGTGTGTACTGGCTGCATATATGTGTGAATCTTGGAGAATTTCCCTGAGCTGTTAATCCTCTCTATCTTATTTTGTTCAGATTAATATTTGGTCTTGTTATAGAGGAATTGCAAAAATGAATGATAATGTATTCATAAGGGCACATGACACCTACATAAGCTGAAATGTTCCGGTATAACTGACATAAACCTAGACGTTCCAGATCTATTCAAACAAATCTTCATGCAACATTTCTGGAAGAGAAATGAGTGTCAATTGAAATAATCCCATTTTTGGATTGTTTCCATTGAAAAATTTCCCAATGTAGATTTTTGTCAGAAAAGCTTATGTAGGTGTTGTGTAGCTTGACGACCTTGAAACAGCTATGTTGCCTGAATTAATACCAGTTATGCTGGTGGACCCATATCAGTCCTTTGCAATATGAGGATTAAACAGTGCTGTGTTTCTGTGTGTGCATTAAGCGTGCATGCTGGGGAGCATTGTGTGTGTGTGTGTGCCTGTGTTTAGAGCGGCTTTAGCAGGCAGCTGGTGAAAGTGATATGTGAACAGGCTGAAGGCTTTAGCCGCGGCTGAGTGACGGAAGATCCTGTTGTCAAGTGACTCTCCTCTGGGAGGCGGCCTCAGCACCTCAATCTCCGCTAAGAGCAAAATCAATAACATTACATAACCTCATACTTTACACCCCACTGAGGCACGGCCGGGCGGGCTTTCACACACCAGTTCTGCCACAAGAAGACAAAGGAAATACTAATTTGCACTCTCTCTCTCTCTCTCTCTCTCTCTCTCTCTCTCTCTCTCTCTCTCTCTCTCTCTCTCTCTCTCTCCCTCTCTCTTTCTCTCGTTCACCCTGAGGGAGAATTCAATTTATCTTTTTTCCAACATTGCTGCATAACTACATTGCTACCATGTAAACAAAGCCACTTGAGTGACGTGCTCCATTCTGCAGGAACTTGCTCAGAATCGGGGATACACAGTAGATCCTCAGTGTTTAGTGCCTTAAAAAACTGCTTAGGAGTTTAAAGAAAATTTCAAAGAAGGGATCTTTTTCAGATTTATCGTCAACATCTCTTAGAAAACTCAGAAAACACTTGTGGAATTACTGGTCGTTCTGGGTGGTAAATAAAACATCTATATTTGTACTGCTCTGACGTTTCTCTACAGTGAACCAATTCACAGATAGAATAAAATTAATTATTATTTATTATGTATAATTAATTATTATACATAATTAAATATCCATAAAATAATTTCAATTTTTTTTTTTTTTGGGGGGGGGGGGTAGACTTTATGACAAATGAAACTTGTCAGAATAACCCTTTATAAATGTTTATGTAGATTTATCTCATTTGTAATAAAAGCTTATATGGCCTCATGAATAAAACCCTACATGATCTGCATATATATAAAAAATAAAAAATGAAAAACAGAGGATTTAAATATGTATTCACCTAGCAAAACCAAATGCAATTAGTTCTACTCATGAAAGTTTGAATGAGGAGCAATACAGGGTATCCAATCAGAACAGATAAGAAAAAATCTAACAAACAGCAAAATTATAAAAAAGATGAATAAATTGGTTGCAAAAAAAGGCTATGTTAAAATGAATAATGAGTGTGTTGGGTGCAAAGAACCACATAAAGGTCAATAAGCGTAACGTAAAAATGTTCTTAATCATTTTTGGGCTGCTCCCGTTAGGGGTTGATCAACCATCTCCATTTCTTCCTGTCCTCTGCATCATCCTCCTTCAAACCAACTTACTGCATGTGCTCTCTCGCAACATCCATAAAGCCTTTGTCCTTATATATATATATATATATATATATATATATATATGGCATAACTGTTAAAATTATTTATTTCATTACATTGTAAGTTAAATAGATATGAGAGTATGAAGTGTGGACTCACTTCCAGGCCCTTTGGGATCGAAGGGTTAATTCAAGTTTCTTGTTTGAATTGCAAAAAGCTGACCGTGCTTTCAAGGAACAAGAGCCTTTTAGATTGGAAACAAACAGCAGTGGACAGAAAAAGACAGATCCCTCCACGGAGGACATGGATCGATAAGCTGCGCAGAGTCCGAGCTTCACATCTGCGAAGAAAAAATGAAAGAGGAGGAAAAAAACCACCCTGAGCCTTAACTCTGACCGGCAGGTGGGGACTTGAGCATCATCCGTCAGATGAGTCTTTCCGTGACAGGCCCAGATCCCGCAGTGTCCCCCCAAAGGAACTCCCCTCCGTTTGAATAATTAAGACCACTTAGTCTTCTCTAACGGACGGCTGTTTCCAGCCATCCCGTTAACACCTGATCAATCAGCTGAGTGTCAGGTCTTAGAAGCCCCCCTCCCTCCTCTACCTCCACCCCCGCGGTGGCATTTGAAATGCAGAGAGTGGCATTGCCGGAGTGTTGGCTTTTGCGCTGGGGCTCGCCTGCTGGCTTGCTTTTCTTCCACCTCCGCTGCCTTTGTGGCCGGACTCCCTGTTAAGCAGCCCTTCCCAGGGTTAAAGCCATCCA
Organism: Hepsetus odoe; assembly: GCA_017165825.1. Taxonomy (NCBI): domain Eukaryota; kingdom Metazoa; phylum Chordata; class Actinopteri; order Characiformes; family Hepsetidae; genus Hepsetus; species Hepsetus odoe. Next base: position 4,663,518 of record CM029370.1, read on the forward strand.
TCAGGCTCAGACTAACTGCTGTCCTGCTCCCCGACACAGCCAAGATAGATGATAGCGGAGTTTGTCAGGGTGTTAGCATGTTAGCAAATGCTAGGCGGAAAATAAAGGCCAGTCTCCCGATGGCATTGCTTTCTCATAAAGGCTGGACAACTGGCAGTTGTTCTCAGCCATCTCAAGTGGTCAAGATAGGACTGACAACGTTCCATCGTTTTTGTGATAAATAACATCCAGAAACATTATTTTATTTTTCCAGTTTCTTCTTTAAAGGTTCGTTTTTGCACTAATAGATGTACTGTGTGAAGACGTCTACACGTACCACGTTATATTGCGGGTTAATTATGCAACGTGTTAAAATTGAGCAACCCTGGCCTGCATTCCAAGAATTGCTCTGAAAAAAGGGGCCCTGAGAAAACAAAGGCTGCAATGTCTGCCTATAAGGGCCTTTTCACTCGCCCTAAGGAACTTAGTGTCTCCACTTTCCCAGCATGGACGCTGTTGAGCAAGGCGCTACAAATGAATGACCGCTATTTTTACCCAGCGGCGTGCGGCTCTATGCAAATAAACCCCGGGCCAGGCTGCAGAACACTTCGCATCACTCTTTTTCAACACCACTAAAACATAGAGAATCCTAACAGGGGGGCGGGCATGGGCGGGATAGAGGGAAGGGTGGTAGTGAGGCCGGCCTGAGTGCTGTGTGAAGAGTAGAAGTGCCAGAGACAGGGACAGAGAAATGAAAGACAAGACAGTTCCCCCTCTAGTTTGGGTGACGAATGAGAAGATCACAACACACGTTCAGGAGGAGGCCCACTGGACACATGGAGGGGGAGTCTCAAATAACATGACCGACAGGTCGGCTCACTTAAACCACCCCCAAAAAACCTTTAGGCTGCTTGTTTGTAAGAGTGTGGGTTGGTAATAGGATATCAAGAAGAAAAATCATATATTAAAAAATGAGCTTTGAAGAAAAATGCAAATATGAGTGCTTTATAATAAAATCATATAAAGTTTCAAAGGGTTAAGCGTCACCTATGGTCCTGTGATTGGACTGACAGCTCAGTTAAACAAAATTTTGTTTACATGTGTGACAGGATATGCCCAAAAATGTCATAAAATATTCAGTGCATGTAACAGTTTGAGAGGAGTGTGGAAAAAGTGTGCTCTAGAAAGCATCAGGGCCACAGAGACCTCCCAGGATGACTGAAGACAGACAGAAAGACAGCAAAAGAGAGGGAGAGAGAGGATAGCACTGGAGGGTTCCACTACAAGGCCGTATTCTCACCAGCAGAGCAGTCCTCCATATTAAAGAGACCCCTGTCCCTCACAGCGATGCAGCCCACAATACATTGCAGCAGTACTCCACTTCTCATACAGAGGAGGGGGAAGCGCTAGCAGTTTTTCAGCCTGCTTGGAGCTCTGGGGGAACATTGCACCGGGGCAATTTAATACCAGGAGAATGGCTGGGACAAAAGCGCTGACGCAGCTGGCCCCCCCACCCCCCAATTTTATTTAGATTAACAGCATCGGTGATATTGCAGCAACGCGGCAAAACTCATAATGTGACAATGTGGAGGGCACAAGTCCAAATAGGCAGTCGCTACGGTGTCTTTTTCAAAGCTAAGCCTGCAGACGTACAGTATCTATGCTGCCAGTTGAGGCGATGCTGCTAAAAATATGGGCATTATTTCACGAAGCTGAGTTTTCACAGCTTTCTCACCTGACCTGAGCCAAAAGGTAGTGCCATGGCACAGTTTAGACTTCAGACTTAGGGGGGGGGATGTCAAAACTGCATAATAAAATTGGCGAGCTGTAAACATGCGGAGTAGTTTAAAGTTCTGGAGAAACGTACAATTGTTCACAGCGATGGTGACAGGAACCAGACATCAGGGTTAAAATGTCTCTAAGAGCTACTCCACAGAAGGCTGTTGTACAAAATGCTAAACCATATGCTGCTTGATGAACAACACATTGCTTTATGATAGTTCTGAGATCCATATATGGCGGAGGGGAACTTGCAAAGTGTTGTAAGGCAAAGCACTCCCCAAAGAATACTTCGCTTTTTAGATATTTAACTATAACCACTTATTAAACTCCTGATTCCCATGGTGACCCCTGGCTCCCATCACTACCACTGGAAACAAATCTGGGCTGGGAAGTCTTCATTGCAGCCTTTCACACCAAACACCTCTGAATGAAAGCTCTTTGCACAATTTCTTTTTTCCATTTTCCCCATGTTAAGCAAAGAAATTGAAACTACGCTTAAAGAAGAGTGTATTTTAGTCATTTTAAGAGTGTTGGAGTATTTGGTTGTGGTTAAATTAACTACAAAAATCACCAAAATGTGTCACGTTAGTGTTCAATCTATTGCATTTAACTGTAACTCCACAACCTACAATGGATTTCATGTTAATTACTGAAGAGTAATCCCTACTGCTTGTAATTAAACAATACCCCTTGAGTAGGTCTGAACAACTAATCATTTTAAATGTAAAAGAGTGCGAGGGATAGTATTTTAATATATTTCCTATAAGTTACGTAGTGATGAGAGTAAGTTTGGTACCATTGAGGTTTAAGGGATTACGTTCTCAGCATTGACTTGCTTGCTCTGCGTAAGTAAATTACAAAATGTCCCAAACAGCTTTAAAAAAAAAAGGCATGATGGAAAAAACTCCCATTATTACACTGAGCATGTGCCAAATAACCCAAAATTATAAAGCACCACCCTCCACTCTGGACTTACCTCTCATTCTGTGCCTTTTCAAATGGCTTTCAGCTCTAAAATAACCTCTCGACATAGTACAGCACCGCGGAGTAGACGGCCTGCCACTGCTTTTGATCATATAATTGCATTCTGAAGCACTCTTCACGCGCTAACTTAATGATGTAGACCTGCCCGTCTGTGCACGGTGTAAAAGCTATCTTAGCCATCCACAGATATTCTGATGAAACATTACTGTTCGCCGCACTTTATAAGCTACCAAAGCAGGCAAAAGGTACGGTGGCCCAATTTACACATAAAAGGGTTCGGCAGGCGAAGCAAGGCCACTTAAACAGAGTGAAACTAAGTGGTCCCCTTTGAGTCCTCGCTGATTCTCATCTTCCGAGCCAGGCGGGGCGCAGTCGAACGAGGCGCTAGGTGTTTTAATTCTAATTGCAGGCCCACCCAAATGGAGACGATATGTATCGGAGGCGACTGTAATTGCGCTTCCTGCCCTTTCGTAAACAACCGCCAGCCTTAACGCAGCGCTGTTTGTTTTCCCTCACCATCAGAGTCATGTCAGAGGGCCAGAGAGAGAATGGGAGAGACAGGGAGATGGAGGGATCGGCTGGACTTGCTCCAGACCCGGGTATTTTGTGAGTGATTGACTTGGCCTCATGCCAGAGTGAAGGAGAGAGAAAACGAGGAGGGAGGAGGGAGGAGAAGTTGCTTGAGAGCCCGACTTGAAGTGCTAGGCATCGCTTGGTCCCGATATCGAAACGACCACCACTATAAATGAAGAGCTTGTTAATTAAACAATTAACTTGATTCCCCAATTATTATGCAAAGGATATTTGCCACTCTTATTATCCCTCCCTTCCTCCCTCGCTTTCCTGCTTGTTCCCTTTGCATCAGCGTGGCACAAGTTGCATTGTGAACTGCTAAAATTACCCCGAACGAGCTCACAATAGAATCACGAGCTTACGACCAGACAGAGACTCGTCAAACAATTACGACGGCAATTTTCTTGCCAAATGGACCCGTAAATGATTTACATAATAGCATAATAACAGCTTAATAATTGCCCTATTGTCCAATCATCCGCCCACATTGCGTGTGAGGTTAACCATCGTGGGTGTAAAGCAGTGACTCTCCTGAGCACGAGAGTCGCTAAGACCATGCGGCCAGGCGGCGTGGTACTCACGTTCACATGCGTCGCCTTTCTGGTGAAAGCCGGCCTTGCAGATACATTTCCCAATGGGCACCAGCCACTCGCCCTCGGCGCTGCAGTGCATTTTGGGGGAGTTGTCGGCCTCCTCCTCAGCATCACTGACGCACGTCCCCTCCACCTCCACCAGCGAGGAAAACTCTGAGCCTGTCACCGTATCCGGGAATGTGGCTAGGTTCTCGATGATGGACCAGCACTTCTTGTAGTAAACCTTGACAGAAACGAGGGCGATGCAGGCCCCCACGTCCTGGAAGGCCAGGTAAAAGCCCCGCCGCGACAGGGGCCCGATGATACGCACCTCCGTGTTCAGCTTCATTTTCCTCTCGCCCAGGTCGCCTTGGGTAAAGCTCTCGTCCGCCGCTATTGTGTCTATTTTCACATACTGGCTCTCACGTATATTCCTGCCCACCTCCACATCCGTCTCCTGGTAATACAGGTTGAACGTCTCCTTGCACGTGCCCACCACTCCGGGCAGGCTGTTGCAATCCCTCAGGGTGAATTTCAGCTCCACAAAAATCCTCTGAGCGTTACCCTTTTCTATCCAGTTAGTCCGAAGCCAGTTGTTCTGATTGGGCTCCATGACCTGACACACCTGGTATGTGCGAATGGGGGTGAAGTTCTCGTCCAGCCCGCTGATCTCTTCCCACTGGAGATGGGACAGTAAGAAGAGCCAAAATAAAACCCTTTGTTTTAAAGGAATTATTTAATCTGTTACTAATTTTAAAGAATCTGGTAGGCAAATATTTTCTACACTTAGGAAAAAGTCTGTTTTTCACTACTTTCTCTTTAAAAAAATCCAGATATACAAGATACTTGTGTGGCAAAAATATAATACTATTTTTAAAATGAAAAGAAATGAAACACATATAAATAGGTATATAGAGCAACACAACAATTACATTTCATGTATTTATTTTTTTTTAAGTGCAATAGGTTCACACACCCTCTACAGACCTTTTTGCTAATTTCTCGTCACTTTTCTAATTGTTGAAGTTAATTGACAAAAATAAATATAGGTTTAAAATGACTTTGCATAAATACTTTCTTACTTTTGCTCAAACTTCATTTCATTTTCTGCAGTAATTTCAGTAAACACACCGAAAAATGCACTGAAACCTGCTCCCTTCAGAGGATGTGGACTCACCTCGTCTTCTGACCAGCTGGCCCAAACTTTTGGAAACGTTAGTATGTTTTGCTCACCAAGTTATTTATTGCAGAAATGAATAAAGCCTGAAAACAGGACATGATCCTAAAATCTAAAATTCCTAAAAAAAGAAATATTTAGTAGAAAAATATTCAGCTCAAATATTTTCAAAGAGTGAACTTGGGTTTAAAAAAAATGTTAAGAGAAAAAAAAAATGCTGAAGTAAAATGGCATCTTTCCTTTAACATTTTTTAAAATTTGCACTTTAGAAATGCAAATAATAATCAATCAAAAACACTTTAATCTGATGAACAAAAAAACTCTTACAGGCAACAGTCCTAAAGGCAAGGCAGAAACTGTTCTGATCTCATCCCAACACTGGACGCAACTGGACTGACTTTTTTTTTTGCTCCTACAACCACGGAAAGCGAAAAACATCTGCAGAACTTAAAATTTAGAGAATCTTAGTCCGACAGAACAGCCTATTGTCATAAAACATGAATAACAGAGGCTACGGACACAAGAAGAGCTCGAATGAATCCACACACACACACACACACACACTTTACTTTATCACATATTGTCTCGTCCTTTTCTCATTTTTCAGAAGAAGCCTTTTTTGTGACTTTTAGGAAAGGTTATAAACTTTTCTCCAAAAGGCCTCGGCTGATTTTCAATATCAGAAAATTGTTTTTCTTTTTTTTTGCATAAGCCAAAACTTCATCTTACAAAGACCTGTGAACTCTAATCTGACTGCCCGTGGAGCTTGTGGCCATAAAGGAGAACAAGGTAGGAACACTACTGCCCTGGGGGGATTAGATGAAGGGTGTCCCAGAGTGTTCTTGGTCCCAAATAGCGTTAAAAATGAAGAAATGTGGCTCTTACCCCGCTTGGAGGGGACGCTATCCATTCCAGCTCTGTCTGCTGCGCCTTTGAGTCCAGCAGGATCACTGCCGACGAGAAAGAAGTGCGTGCAGTTAAATTATCGCTGCGTCTTCAAACGTGTCTGACACCAAGCCAGAGAGATTCAGTGCGATCTGGCCCGCTTCTTTAAGAAAAAAACAAAAGCTACAGGGACGCATGCTGCCTGACAAAGAATATCGACTGTAAATAACAGCCTGACGTCTCCTGCCACCTGTTTCTGAAGGGAAAAGACGAAGGGAAGAAAGTAAATAACGTGTACTGTGTGCCGACAGTGTTGCTCGCCCTTCAATTAATCATTTCACCCTTTTTCTTTCTCAAAATTGCAAAATTCAATCATTAACATGAGGGCTGAGCAACATGACAAGATTTACCATTATCACAAAAAACTGCATGACAATATTCTTTTCTGAGTATCTCATGATATCATCAGCTATTTTAAAAACTGCATGTTTAATCCAAAGAAAGCAAAATCAGTCCTAACTGGATTTAATGCCATTCAAGGTGGGCGAAATGAAATCTAAAATCTATATTTTTAAAGAAATGATCATTATCAACTATGTCATAATTATTATTATTTTTTTTTTTTGGACATATGTTAAGTTTTAATAGAGAAAAACTAGCAAGTAAACTGATTACTTTTAATGGAAAAAACTGGGCCAAAAATATATGAATACAAAGTTTTTCAGCGGCATATTACACCCTGCACTAAATCCATTTAAACAGGATTAATAAGCTCTCTTTGTCAAGAAATATGAAGCTGTTAAGACTCTATCATCACTGACGAAAGCGCGACAGATTTGATTATTTATCACAATAACAATAAAAATTGTCACCTTGCCCAGAAATGAAACATTAAATTTTCTATTTCTATGGCATCAGCGGTTCCTCCTTCTTATCAGTTGAATATGTCCATATGTCCTCATCAGTTGAATATGTCCATATGTCCTCATCAGTATTACTCATCAGAAAACATGTACCATAACATCATTTTTTCATTTAATTTCTGCCATATCGTCGACCCCTTAAGCAGAGAACTTTCTGTGGAGCTGAACCAGACGTCCAGAGACTCACTTCTACAAATCAACTACAAATGCAGTTTAGTGCTGGAGATGCTGGTTTTGAGAAATGATTTTGGTTTTAAAAACATTTTTAGGATTGCTATGGGCCTGTAGGACAAAAACGTCCCCCGAAAGAAAGTTTACAATCACTTTTTTTTTCCATTTTCATGCCATTTTCAGTAATAAAGTGGCTGTTTTGGTGCTGGATCCAATCACCAGCATAGAAAAAAAGGAACTTCCTCTGCCTTGGACTATTGGACATGGGCGCGCTTTGAGCAGCTCTTTACACGATGGAGAAATGTGGAGAAATAGGGAGAAAAATGGAGAAATGTGGGTGAAATTCCTCTTTAACATCTGCTGAGTGAAAGGTCTGAAGGTGGACTGTAGTGGCTCCTCTTGGCACCTGCTGCTGAGAACAGTATCACAATAAAAAAAAAGAATGCATTCAAAGAAAAGGAGTGCATGGCAGTCCAGGTAGCTCATAGTCAAGCACAGCGAAGTGCACTTAGTTTTTAGGGGACTTTTGAAGGGGGCAAACCTGGATTAGGCACCAGCCTGTGGATGCTGCTGAGTGTCACTCAGACGAACCACCAGAGACCCCCAGCCAGCTACTGGGCATCTTTTTGGTGCATAGAAGTGAAATGTTCACGTGAAAATGCCGTTTTCGGATGTTTTCACCCAGAAAAGTGAACAAAATCCCCCCATTTTCACCTCAAGTGATGCTTTTTCTCCTGTCAGGCTGAGTTTCTTCCCTCATTTTTAACCGAGAGCCGCAGAAAAGCTCGATAAAGCCCAACACGGCCGATTGTTTCAGTCATGCGGGGTTTAAATTGGAACACGGGTCATTTTGTTGCGTTTTAAGTGTCAAAATGTTTCAGAATGTTATAAAACGTTCCAAAATGTTGCAAAATATCCCCCTTTCACTGTTGTCGCCTCCTCAGTGTTTACCTTCTCGGCTCTGCCTCACCTGACCGTTTCTGTGTGGCACTTTTTCAGACCCGTGTTTTTAAAATAATTCCGCAAAATATAAATATTCTACAGATGCGCGAGGAAACAAAATACAGGTAACTTTCCCCACTTACCCTCTCTGGTGTTCTGGGCGAGTCCAATACCGGCGAAAAAACATGAATGAAGGCAAAATATAGTCCAAAGAGAGGCGAAAGCCATGGTGCAGAGGCGGTAAAAAATAAAAAATAATAAAAAAAATGACAGAAAACGCTGCCCTATCCGCCCATACGCGCCAGCTCCTTCAGCTCCGGCGGCTCCAGCGGCTCTGAGGGAGTGAAGTGGCCGCCGCTCGCTCCGCAAGCATCGGGCAGCAGAGAGGGGGAGAGGCCGCTAAACAGACACGCCCCGCTGCGCGGCGAGCGACCAATCCCAGCAATGCGGGGCGGGGCTACGTGGATACTGAATTCTATTAGGCGTTCCAGACAAGAGATGTTGGCCAATCAGAGCGTGCCAAAAGAAGCCTAATAGCCAATGGTGCGAAATGGGCGGGGTTAGTTATGGATAGTTTGTTGTGTATTGTTATTGTGATAAATGAAATGTTATATTTTCAGAGATGATATTTTTATACGTGAAACTTGACACGTAAACAAAATATTTTCAGAATATCACAGCAAGTGGCCTGTAATTCAAGGACTACACAAAAACAATTAAACAATTAAAAAGAAATTTATGAGGAAATTACTTAATGTCTGCATAGTCATATTTATTGAAATATGTACAATTATTCTGAAAATGATAATGCACAATTTAAATAATTTGAAATAAATTATATACTCATACTATATATATATATATATATACAAAATTGTAAAATAAATCTACAAAATTGTTCCCTTTTGGATAGTTATCTTTTAAATGACTTACAAACTCACAGAGGAGTTCTTGAGCGCCGAGGAGAGAGTGTGTTCAGCTGAATACTCATGTGGTTGAACTTTGGGCCGAGCGTTGTAAGCATGCCTCAACAGTGGAGCAAATATCTTCGTCTTTGAGAAGGATTGCATCATACGGGTGTTGTTTTTTTAATATCGCATGCCATGGCCTAATAGTCATCTGACAATCTGGGAAACAGTAATGCTTATTCCATAAATCTAGAATTTGGCTGCAAGTCTGAACCGAAGTTTTGAATTGTCTATGGGATCAAGTGTACTTAAAAGATTGCACAGTCAGGCAGTTCGGCTTTGACTTTGTTTTATTTCTAGACCAATAATTCAGCACATATGCACATGTTTTGGGCTCATATTCTCTTCAAAAAGTCCATCATACGCTATACAAGCTTGTTAAATGGGCCCAATCACCTCATTAAACCCTTTTGAGATGTGGGTGATTGCCTCACATTGAGAATGCCCTGAGCTCAATTCCAGGATGGGACGGCCCGGTTCCGTTCTGTGTGGAGTTGGTTCTCCCCATGTCATATCTGCTCTAGAACCACCTGTGACCCTAGTCAGGATTCACAGTTTAGATACTGACCGAGTGAGTGTTCGTTTGTAGCCAGCACTGCTAATAGTAGTGACCCTGATAGAATAAGTGCACCTCTATTACAAAGCCCAAAGTCCACATTACACAGCAGGACGCCCACCCGATGCTCCTTGCTTTTACACCCAACTCCAGAATTAGGCGTGGAAAGCGATGAACAGCAGGAAGCCTGGGCCTCCGGGGTTGGAGTTGCCATCGAGAAAATTGCAGTTGGGACAGACCAAAGACAGACAGATATAGGTTGCAGGAAGGTCACCTTTGGACTGGGGCGACCCGCTGAGCCTAGCCGACTCATTACGCTGCTGCTCGAGAGGCCGTGGCTGTAAAGACTGAAGCGCTGGGGTTTTTAAGCGGTGCTAAAGATGGAAGATAAACACCAAACACAATTAAAAAGTGTAAAGTTAATTTCCCGCCGCTCAGATGACTTGGCAAATCAGTGATAAATTAAAGCATGAAAGGGAAACTCATTAGCCCCGCGACGTATAACGCATTTGTTACAGGTCACTTATGAATCTCCATTACCTAGAAGACTGTAATCATGGCCCACAAATATTGATTAATAAACTGTGTACATCGCAAATGGATGGAGGCCGACAAGGACTCACTTCAAGGTTTATTTACTTCTGATTTTGTTTTTTTTTTCCTTGTCGCTGTTTTGGTTTGTTTGTTATTTATTTATTTGTTGTTGGCTCTGTTTATTATGCAAATGAGCGATAATCCTCTTTACCCTTCATCCACGCTCCTGTGCAGCGCCGTTCCATGTTGCTCATTATGATCATCGGAAGCTTTGAGGTGGAGGCCTCAGACGAACAACATCTTTATTGATATACATATATTAACTGTAATTACGACCCCGCGAGATAAACGAGGCCCCGCTTTGTTAACATGGGAGTAAGTGACACTGTAATTCTATTTCAGTGCAGTTTTGTTTAAACTGGCCCGGGCAATTGAATACCTGGATTAAACAGGACGCCTACGAATGCACCTCTGAATATTTATACCCGACAGCAGCGCTCATTAGCATTCGCACTGGGTCCAGCCGACAGTGACAGCGCCTGCCAATGGCAGCTTCACCCTTACTGTAGATTGCTTTGCACATGGTGGCTGAAGGTAAATTAGCTAAGCTGAAAAGAACCGCAACTGTAAACAAACCCTGATGTAAAATTTATTATTTATTTTTTTTCTCCCGACCGGAACGCAGACGGCCTACATCGTCATCAGCTCAGCGTTGGCATGGCACCCGGTAATGAGGTCCTTTTGTTTGCCGTGGGATTAGCCTGTAGTGGTCATGTGGGGATGACAGTTTGTTTAAGTGAGGTTCTACCTGCCTCTCCAGCAGCTCCTTAGACATGTCCTCAAAGAGGGAGCATTCTTTCAGAGGAGAGTTCACCGAGGGTGGGCCAAGGACACGTCCCGCAGGGGAGCGATTACCCTCTCCGAAACAAAGATGCCATCCATTTTTTAAATTCAATTCAACAAAAATGACATTTAGCTTGCTTGTTGCAGATTGATTGATTGATTGATTGATTGATTGATCCATGTATTTATTGTGTTAGTTTTTTATGTGTTGATGTATTTCGTTAGTTTGCATGTTTGTTATATCTAATATTCTTAATTTGTTGTTGTTGACTGGCAGGCCAGCAGTTATAATCATAGTCAGAACATCATGATGATTCGTCTTTCCTGAAAAGGCTCAGAATCATTTTTTTTTTCTTTATACAAAATGTGAGGATGTGGTCTTATTTATTCATGTGTTTGTTTGTTTGTTTGTTAATTTATTTTTACTGGGTAAAGCAACAATCAGGGGTTGTTTACGTGTGTGTTATATTATTAATATATTTCACACATACACACACACATGCACATGCACACACACACACACACACACACACACACACACACACACACACACACTAAAACAACTGTAATGCTGCAGGAGGTTCCGGAAGTGTACATTTAAGATGAAGACCTGTCCTGGGACGATTCTGTGCCTACTGCTCCGACTGACTGCGCCTTTTTCTAAAGAAGTGTCTGAGCTTCGGTGCATCTGCATATTTTTCAGTTTGTTTATTTTCAGGAGGCTCTCCAGTGGAACACAGCGTGGGCTACGGACAGCGTCTCCTCATCAGCACGCAACGACATGTATTTCTTTTCCCTTTTTTATTTGGGTTACTTCCCTCCTGGTGTTCTTTCTTGCCCCCTCCCTTGCCTCCTCCCTCACTCGCTTGCTCGCTCACTCACAACAGCCTTGTAAAAAAAACTGAAAAAAAGAAAGGAGCTTATGAATGCGACAGTGTGACGTTCTTAAAGTGCCCCTGGCTGGGAGGGTAATAAGAGGGGAACACCTCCAGAACAGCAGGGCCTTCGTCCTGATCCCTCTACCCAGCCAGGGTGGAGCCCCGGCCAGGATTTCTGGAGTCTTTGAGGGCCCTTAAGAAGGGTAGAAAAAGAAAACCCACCCAGAGGTTTAACAGCCACCAGGAGCAGGGCAGGAAGCGAGAGAGAGAGAGAGAGAGAGAGAGAGAGAGAGAGAGAGAGAGAGAGATGTTGGTTTGGTAAGCTCTCCTAGGCAATTTTAGGCCTTTTTATAGTTCAGCAATGCAGAGTAGCAGCGGGGCCCCAGAAGACGTGTGGAGTGTTCGCTTTTGCAGGGGGATCGTCACGGGTCGGCTAGCGCCCATTTGCACCTGACATGCGTTTGTTGGTGTAATCGCAAACCTGGTCCCGTTCCAAGTATGTGTCAGAAACCAGCCTTTTAATACTGCGAAGTGGAGCTCCTAACATTTATCAGGCTTTCTTCCTGAAACAAAAAGAGTAATCCAAAAACACCCGTTTGCATTTCCGCCAAAAGCCAAAAGAAAAAGAAAGGAAAAGAAAGATGATAGGCAGGTGAAGAAGAATGTGAAGAAGAACATGAGTTTAATTTACTCAAAGAAAAGTTGGTGACATTTCAGCAAAGGGCGGAGCCTGTAACTCATCCCATTGCCTACAACTTTCATGCCCCAATAAACACGGTCTTATCCCAGTAAAGGTAACTTGTTGTAACACAAGTTAAAAGACAACAAAATGCACCAAATCTAACTTTATAAGTGACACCAGCTGAAATAGGCCTTTATTACTGCTCGGATTTATTTCGTTTGTCACATAATGCATCATATCGGGTGATGAATGCCCTTTCACTATATGGTAACTGAGCGTTATTGGCTTTTCATTTTAAAGCATTCGTGTAGTGAAGCAATTTAAATGGACATTTCAGCAAGATCAATTTTTAATCCTTGACCCAAATGTAGTCTATCATGTAAAACAGTTTTAAACCACAAAATGGTCTAGCTTTTTTATTAAACTTCCCTTTCCAGTAGGCCAAAATGAAGAAGAAGAAAAAAATTCTATTAATCTGCTATTTTTGTTCATGTATGGGCTAAAAAAAACAAACCCCAGACACATTTCCACATCTGACTACAGCTGTTTAAGAGAAAACCTGTGTGAATTAGATTTTTAACCAAACTTTCATATTGATTTGACTGTGTATGCCATGCAATGTGCTTTGATTAGGAGGGAGATCAGAAGAGTGATGCAGAATGGCCACAGGGGGAGACAGTGAGTCTCTGAGTGCTCCCCACTCATTAAAGCACAAACCTGCCTCTATGAACTGCTAGTAGACCAATAAAAACAGACTGTGATTTTATATCCACTTCTCTTTAGAAAGAAAGGAGACGCGTGGACTCACTTTTAGGGATACCTTACTATTTTAAAGACTTTACAGCACTCGTTTATTCAACAATATTAAAGTATGCAGGAGTTGCAGAGACGACTTGGAGGAATATCCGATCTGATGCTTTCAGATGCTCTCGGTGAAAAATAGTTCCTGTTGTGCCCCACTGATTAAAGTTTTCCACACTCTATCCTGATGTGGAAAGCAGATGGCTCCTAAATGTAGCTGATTTAACACATATGTTCTGATCATTTCATACACCGGCAGGCTGTCACACACTGGCCACTGTACTTGATGTATTTTGTAAATTATGGGTGCGACTTTAAACCCTTGTGCTATAATTGCTATATTTGGTGTTCCTGCTGGAGATGAAGGTCTGACGCAAAAAAGAAAACTCAATATCATAGTATCTGTATCTGTGTTGGCCTGCAGGCAAATCTTATTCCTTTGGAAGTCCAGAACTCTCCCCACTGCGGCACAAGATGTGATGCTATTTTTATATTTAGGGAAGATAAAATATACAACAAGAGCTTCTAATAAATTCCTCTCAGTCTGGGAACTCTTATCATGCTTCAGTAATGCTCAGTCACTCTGTAAATGAATTTATTGTTTGGAAAGGGTTGCTTTCAATGTATGAAAAAGAAAGAAAAGAAAAACTCATGTAACTTTGTGAAGTTTATAATCTTTGTTATGCAATAGAAAAAATAATTAAAAAAAGACTTGTGAAAGTGACAAGCTGTCATTGTGAGCCCAGCGCACAGTGAACCACAAGGAAACACCACATGCAGCAGGGGGCAGCCACACATCCGGCATCCGGAGAGCAGTGATGGGGACGGTACCTTGCTCAAGGGTACCTCAGGGCAGCCTACTGGTTTGGGATTTGAGCCCACGATCCTGGGGCCTAGTCCATAACCACTAGACCACTGCTGCCCCTAAAAAGTGAAAAAAGAGAGTTTGTTCACTTATATTGGAACACAGCCCTCACTAAGGGCTTAATTGCGGAAAACACTGATTTTTCAATGAATGAGATCAACATTGACATTCATGTGCTGGGGTGTAAAAAAATATACAAAAGCATAGGCCTTTAGAGTAATGCCAACTCAGATTTCCCTTGGTTGTCAAAGAAACCAAGGGCTACAAAGTCTACAACGTAGAGTCATTTAATTCACTAAAAATAGTCTTAAAGCAGTGAACCTGCACACATCACAGTTTTCCCAACACATAACATTCGTAATCACAAAAAGTGAGTTTTCTTCAGGGACTACTTTGCTTCACAACACCCAGTGTCCTTCCGCCATAAAATGTTTTAGGCCAAACATTTCTCATATATGTTATAAAACAGGTACCAGGCATTACATTTGCAAACATTTTATTACTTTCTGTCAGGCAGCTTTTAAAGGTGTAAAAGGTTGGTGAAATTCTATTATCACTGCTTTGAAAAAAGTGAATCTGTATGAATGAAGCATGTCAGGCTAAACTACTCTCATTATCCACTTTAAAATACCAATATTTTGAAATAGAAATGCAGATAATGTGGATGGAAATTTCATTCAAAAGATATTTTTACTGTTACTTTATTGCAGCATGCTGTTACAAAGTAGTAACAGATGTTATTACAGAGTAATAACAGTTGTTATTGCAGTAGACAGTACAGCATATGTAGTATATGGTATTATTTAAATACGCCATTATTTTTTACATTTGATATCAAAATATTTGTCATAAATTATAATGAAATGAGGAAAAAACAATAATTGCAAATTAAAATGATGAAATGTTAAAAAAAAAAAAAATCATTAATACTTCACTGCAGGTTAATAAGGCTTTTATGACAACTGACATTAACCACAGACATTTCAAAAGGCTTGCGCCAACAAGTGTCCATTGCCATGAAAGTTTCTGGGGTGAAACTGATGAAAGTAACCTTTCAACTTTTATAAAACATGTCTGTATGTTAGCCAAATGTCATAAAAAGCTTATGTAGATATAGATATATCTTATGGACAGTGAACTGATCTCCTAATTTCCTTACAAATGCTTAGGTGGAACAGAGTGAATGCTCAAACTATTCAAAATTAAGAAAAAAATATTAAATAAATATTATTCAAAAATTAAACCATGCTTTTGTCATTACAGGTAATTATCACAATTTAATATCGAGGAGCCAAAAACCAAAAACAGGTGATAATTGTCTTTAACACCTCAAAAAGGCAACACATTGTTTTGAGAATCAGTTCAATCTTGAGAAAAAAAAAAAAAAACACAATTAGTCTGAATCGCTAAACGTGGTATGTGGACAGGCTGTTGATTGCAATGTCAGCATTTTCCGTTTGCATGACCATTTCCATTTCCCTCTGTGTCATTTTCCAAGAGAGCCTGGACCAAGGGGACCCACAGATTTCCTTCTCAACAGATGAAGACATCCAGATGGCTGCAGTCAGAGTAAAAGGCAGGGGCAGCCTCCCCGCTGCAGCTCATGTGACAGAGCCGGGCCTACGGCAGGTCCAGCTATATCTGGTTATATCTGGTATGCTTGGGGGCTGATTAGAAGGGCCCTCTGCGATCGGCTCCGAATCACTGACGTGTCAGTTTTCGAGCTCAGCTTGGTCCATGACCACCCCGTTTCCAAAATAAACAGTCAAAGCCCTTTCTGAAGTTTGGGTGCACTGCTCTATAAGAAGGAAGTTTTATAGCAGTGTGCTGGTGCAACCCAGTGCCAATGTGAAAGCAAGAATAAGGGATTAAACCCCGCCTGTGTTATTTTTGAGATGTTTTCTTTCTCTGAGGACTTTTCATTGGTGGTAACGGAGGTGAACGGGAGGAATGGAGACTGCGTCTGCAAGGCCAGTTCTCAGTTGATCAGATATGGAGGCTTTGAAGCGTCTGTCATGCAATGACTGACTGGGGACTTTGAAAAAACAGTTACAGGGAAATTCCAAATGTAAACATTTCCTTGTTATAGCTCCACTGATACAAGGCACTGTGCCGGTACCTTTCTTTTTTCTAAAGGAACAAACAGAGCAAATGTACCCTTAGAGGTACAACATGGTCATTGATCTCCAATTTGGTAGCTTAAATATGTTCTTTTCAAGGCATGAGGGGAGACGGTTTGCATATTTTTATGACCCCAAGCTTTAAAATACGACTGTAAAACAGAAAGGTTAAAGCTGGGATGGGATGAAAAGAGTCAATGCACCTGAAGAACGAAACAGCAAAACAGAACTGCGATGAAAAATGCTGTGATTATGTTCCTAACTAATGGTATCCTCAAGGATAACAGCTCATTGACATCGACAACTCTCCTTCAGAGTGAAGGATGTAAGGACTTTGAGGCAAGGAGACTTAAAAGTTGCCAGAATATACCTTTAAAAAAATACATAAATAAATTCCCTCTTGCAACTTCATAGAACCTATGTTGCACTTATTTCTGTGTCCAAAAAAATGTATATATTTGCCTTTTTATATATATATTTTAATTTTGCCTAGTTTCTCTATTTCTCATATTTTCAAATCTTACACATGGTCACACCATGTGAAAATATTTTGATGGATAGAGCAAAACATCACTTGCAATAAATCTTTACTTATTTTGCAAAAGTCTTGGACCACCCCTTATTTCTTCATAATTTGCCAGACCTTCTTGTACTTGAATTGTTGAGGAACAGCTCTCAGGCTTCCTTAAGGACAAAATATTTGGCTCTCATTTTCAGTGCATTACCTGAACCTGAGCAGTTTCAGAGGACAAGCAGAAAAGGTTTATCTGAAGGAATAAAGCACTGAAGAATCAGGCGCAGATGATTCCAGATGATCAGGCCAGGATTCATGCTTGAAAAGCGTTCTGAATTAATAATTCTGTTAGAACCATTATATGGTGATGGTGGCCTAGTGTCTAAGGGACTAGACCCCAGGATTGGAAGACTTTTTCCTGATCATCTGGAATCATCTGCACCTGATTCTTCACTGCTTAATTCCTTCAGTTAGACTTTTTCTGCATTTTCCTTCCTTCACTTAGAAAAAGTCTAACTGCAGGAATTAAGCAGTGAAGAATCAGACGCAGATGATTCCAGATGATCAGGCCAGGATTCATGCTTGAATATGTGATCGAGAAGAATCTTTAACAATGAAATCTAAAGCATTCTGAATGAATAATTCTTGTTCTTGTTAGTTGGCCTAGTGTCTAAGGGACTAGAACCCAGGATCGGAAGGTTATGAGATTGAATCCTGGACCAGCAGGTTGCCCTGAGTTACTCTTGAGCAAGGTACCATCTCCATCACTGCTCTCTAGTTGGTTTCAATAGTTGCTTCCTGCTGCATGATGTGTATTGGTGAAATGCAGAAATGCATCTGTGCTTCACAATGACAGATAGGCAACTTCACTTTGACTACATGTAGAGGTTAAGCAATGTTCTTATCAACACCAAGATGATGAGAACTATGAGTCACATGAAGACTTTTTGAAAAAAGACAAAGTCACCGGTCAGTTAAACACATTTGGAGGAGAACACTGGGGCCAACTCCTTAACCACGAGGCCACCGCTACCCCATTTGGTAGGAGATTCTAGTTTTAAGATCTAATTTTAGTCTGAGATAGGTTAGTCTGAGATAATTTTAGTCTGAGATAATTTTCAAGAAGAATTTCATTGGATTGTATCTGTACACAAGATAAAACAAGTAAAAGGCTTAAACAACTGGATTTATTCAGAGAATACATTTGTGTGTGTTTTTGTTTTTCACTTTGGAAGCTGCCCTGCCGGCAAAAGCTTCATGATCCCCGTTAATCTTATCCCAATATATGCATTCAGTCTCTGACTGTTAAGCAAAAGCTGGAAAAATTTGGAAAATTATGTTTAAAATGTCATTTATCTGTGCAGGAAATCCTGATATGTTAAAATTTACTAACCTTTTCTAGGGAGTTGTTTATATTTTCATTTGTCAACCAGTAGCTGGTTTAGAGTTCAGGAGAAACCTGTGACCAAATGTGTTTTTAAAAGGATCGATTACGATTTTAATCAATAAATGCTTTTTGCTACATTGATGCTCATTTGCATTGTAATCTTAAATAGTGATTTTGCAAGCAGAAACACACAAAATACCCTAAAATAATTTGAACCATTTTGGCACAGAACTTTTGTGTAGAAAAAGCACATTTGACAAACTGAAAATTTCACTGCTGATTGGATTTGCTACAGCAGCTCCTGCTCTCTCATAAATCAAGAGTAAAAGTAATCTGTTCATTTATTCATTTCATTTATTATCATTTATGCTTTCAACACTGCTGCTCAAGAACCCTGACTCATTTAGCTAAAACCTAAAACCCCAGACCAAAGAAAAAGTTACCCGGCCTCGCTGATGAAGGCATGCACGTGCAGCATGGAAACAAAAGCCTTGTTTCAAGGTTAACCTGAAGTTGGGCCTTAATTTACACAACTCTGCTTTCATTATTTGGCTCTTTCTGCACGATGCAGCTGTTACGCTGCATTTTGAAGGAGGCTGCCAAGCAGAAGAATGTGTTTAGCTTACCTCTCCCAGGTACCGCAGACAGGCTGACCATTCCACGATCTAAATCGGCCACTCGGCTGACTCCTATAAATCAACCAGAGAGAGAGAGAGAAAGAGAGAGAGAGAGAGAGAGAGAGAGAGAGAGAGAGAGAGAGAGAGAGCATGTAAATGACAGAAAGAAAACAGCCAGTGTGGGTTTTCCATGCCATGAAAGAGTAGAAGAGGGCCTCCGTTTTGAACGTGAAGGATGCCCAGCAGGAAGGCGTTTGGTTTCACTGTTACTCCAGGCGCCTCGGGCAGGCCTGAAATGCTGACGCTGTTCAGGTTTGTGATGCATGACCAGTCGAGACATCACACCATCTCATCTCGCTCCAAGTGCACGTTTTTAACCCCTTAACATCTAAAGAACCCACTGCAAGTGTTCACTGCTCACTCGCTTACTTTTAAGTGAATGTGATTACACAACACTCATTGTAACATTTTGCTGTAAGGAATCAAATAAGAGGGACACATTTGGCCTGTATGAAAGTATAACTTAAAGTTAGTTTAACTTTCATTTTTTCCAAGAACAATGCCGTCAGAAAGTGGCATTTTTAAGTGCCTTTGTTTCTCTCCATAGAAAACATCTGCATGCTGCCCTTATTATTGGATGTTCAGCAGTAGTTTCTGAGCAAAGCGTGTATAGGTTCAGAACACTATTACTATGGAAACAGAACTGATCTGTATAAGTAAAAGGCAACTAAACTGTGCGGCTTAAACCTATTCATCAATTTATGTGATGAAAAAGATAAAGACTCAAACTGAGCTTGAAACACTTTCACACTTCATCTGTTCAAAGTCAGATATCACTATTACGTCTGGTCCTTTTTTAAGACAAAGGTCCACTTTGACTTCATCTGTACAACTGCTAATGATGTCTTCTGTCATGTTTAAAGACAAGGGGGTGCAATGGATAGGGTTCTCACCTTGTCTATGTTGGTTTCCTCCCATAGTCTGAGATGGGGCAGTGGCGGCCTAGTGGTTAGGGACCAGGCCCTGAGATCAGAGGGTCATGGGTTCGAATTCCACATCAGTAGGTTGCCATGAGGTACCCTTGAGCACGGTAACATACTAATCAATGCTCCCCAAGTGCTGGACATAGGTGCCCCTACTCCATATGTGTTTTTGGATGAAAAGCAGAGGCTGTGTTCCACAAATAGTCACTTTCACTTCACTAACAGCCCAAAAGTGACTTTCACTTCACTAATGGGCCAGAAATCTGTCCAGGAGGTTCTTCTGCCTTTATGAGCACTGAGCTAGTCTTGATCACCCCCATCCTCCTGTTTAGGATAAGCAGCTCAGGTAATACCTGGATGTATTTTACTGTGAAAAAATGGACCCACACAGAACACACAGAGGTTCTAGGTGCTGACTGCGCAAGGTCACAGTGGTAAGAAAAGCCTCCTGAAGAGCGAAAGGAAATCACCCTCCCGTATTCTCCAGTGGAGCGCGATTTTGGATTTATTTCACAAACTCTCCAAAATGACAGGGCAGTTTCAGGCTGGATTACGAAGCTTCTGAAAGGGATACGCTTGGGCCAAAGCTCTTGAAATGACACAAGGCTACCCTTCTGGGCAAAAAAAAAAAAAAAAAGGTATGCATATCCTTTGATGTCGTGTACGGCTTTGTCGACCTGGGAAAGATAAGCCTGTCTGGCCTACTTGATCTTTTTAGGTTGTAACAGAACGGGGTGAAGAATGCGGGCCCGATCTGTATCCACCACGCTCCAGGCCTACAGTTTATGACTGCAGTGCTGGGCCAAATTCATTACGCTCCAACTTAATGAGCATAAATCACTGGCTAACAGCAGCTGTCATTATTGGGCAGGCTTTAAACCGTAGATGTGAATTTGTCATCCTTAAGGCGAGAGGTGGTGAATATGAGCCTTATTGATTTTTAATTTGACCGAACCCTAACCAATAAAGCAATCCAGTAACCTTTAGCGATTATTGTTCAATCAGAGAACTTAATGACATAAAGCACAGGCCCCAAATGAGCTTCAGAACACACACACATACACACACACACACACGCAGAGTAATGACATTCACTGAAGCATCTGTGGTGATAAAAGCAAACAACATGCAATTAGCTCCCTGCAGCCCGGGACTCGGAGGCTCCCTGCCATTCACACACTCGCTGATGAAAAGACAGGCAGGGCATTCAGATGGGCTTATTACCGAACAGATTGCCTTGCTTTCATCTTTATGTATTTTGGGCATATGTATATTGGCACAGTGGATGATTGGTGTTATGCTGTCCTATTACTTCACTCTCCGGCTTCCTCCCTCGTGCATTCGGAAGGAGCGATTCGTCGACGCCTTCTGACTGGCCCATAATGACATTTCAATGAGCATGTCATCAGCACAGGCTTGCCGTTCCTCTTTGAGGTTCAGTATGTCATGACGTGTGTTATATCACTTTTTGCCCACCCGAAAATGATATGTCACTCTGTCCACGTCGAATGGAATCACTCTGGAGGAGCCGCGATGTGTGTTATATGCAAAAGGAGTCCTTGTGGAATGTCTAAAGCTGCTGAGGCGGCTAATATCCCCCAATCCCCCCATCCAAACCATGTCCTAGAAAGCCGAGTGCAATTATTCAATATTGAGCTTATTTAATTATTCATCATGTCTGTTTTTCTGGAAATACAGTAAAAAGATAGAAAACACGACATAAGTTCTTCATCTGGAGCCTCTACTGCAGAGATATGATTCCACACTTTCACTGCTGTGGGCCTGTAGCTCAATCCTAACATGCTGGGATTAATCTCATGGTCTTGTTGACTGGGAACAAATGCCAAGAGGCATATTAGCTTATCTTTTTTGGACCATTTCTGAGTAATGCTTTACTTCTCAAGCAAGAAGAAACTGCTGTTTATTAAAACTATGGGCCTTTTTAACTTTAACAGGCTCATTGCTCATCAAAATGCTCTCTCAGGTATGTAGAGCTGGTTTGGCATAAATAAAGATCTGACAGGTTTTCTTCTCTGAACTGTTAAAAGAACGCATTGAAACTCTTTGACCCAAAAATGATCCAAAGGCTTGAGTGATGATCAGTGCTCCAGAGGAGACCTGGGATTCTCAAGTTATTGCATTTAGTTTTGCTGTTATAAATGTTCAAAGAGCTTTACATTTCATAAGTTTAAGGTAGAGTCGTCCCCTGATGTCCTCATGGGTTTCTTTCCATGTAAATGAGTTTGTCTGGGTGGTGGTGGTCTAGTGGTAGGGTACTTGCCTACAGACCTCTGGATCAAGAGGTGCCCGATTCGAATCCCACCTCTGGCACTACCACCACTGGGTCCCTGAGCAAGACCCTTAACCCTGAGTTGCTCCAGGGGGACTGTCCCAGTAATTAGGACATGTAGGTCGCTCTGGATAAGAGCGTCTGCTAAATGCCGTAATTGTAAATGTCTGTTTTTGACCTAGGGCAGCAGTGGTCTAGTGTTTAAGGACTAGGCCCCAGGATCAGAGGGTGGTGGGTTCAAATCTCAGATCTGAGATACCCTTGAGCAAGGTACCTTACCCATCACTGCTCCTCGAGTGCTTTCAA
Source organism: Hepsetus odoe (assembly GCA_017165825.1). Lineage (NCBI taxonomy): Eukaryota > Metazoa > Chordata > Actinopteri > Characiformes > Hepsetidae > Hepsetus > Hepsetus odoe. The sequence continues at coordinate 4,685,850 of CM029370.1, forward strand.
TAGCTGCACCTGCTGCATTGCATTGTGTTGTGCTGTGTTTCACAATGACAAAGTTTCACTTTCACTTCAGTACAGTGTCCTGTCCAAAGAGTATCACTACTTTTCGCCCAAAGATTAGGCTCCATTATTCCCTGCAATCCTGGTTTGAGCAGATTGTATAATGGATAGCTGAGTAAAAGGTAAATTCACAAATACGTTTTGCTAAAGTTCTACATGATTTGATCGTTGATGTCTTGTTGACGTGACAGAAACTAGAAACTCAAGGTTTACAAAGCAATCATTTTATTTATTGACCACTACGTATTTCTGTCTCATAATGGAAAAAATCAGTGCTAAAACGGGTTAAATGCAGAGGAAAGAAAAATCACTGCTCACTTTCCACAGTTGTGTGTGCAAGCATATGTTCTCCCTAAAACAACCTGGATTTGCATGTTGCCTTGAATAGACTGGAAAGAAAATAAGTTGGAGAGCACAAGCTCCTTTCAACACCATCTTGAAAACATTGCTTCAAACATCAGGGAGAAAATGCAGGGCAAAACTTTCTGTGAGGTAGTTTTAAGACGGATGTCTGGTTTCTATCTCCATCACTGTGAACAATACAAAATAATGATTGTTCACATTAAATGTCTTGGAGTATTGATAGGTCGTTCCCTTGCGCTGTTACAAACTGATTATGAAAATGGTGAAAAATACTTGATAGGCATACTTTGGGTGTGAATAATAAGACAAATTGTGAGTGGAGAAACAGGAAGCTGGAGAAGAAAAAAAAAACAGCAAAAGAATAGAGAGGGGGGAAAAGTAAGACAGCGTGCTGCTTCCATTTGGCCGATAAGCTGAACCTTCAGTGCTAGCGTGAGACTGCTGGCTGACTCTGAAGTGTCAGCACGTCCCCCGGTCATTAATGCAGCCTCCTGGACTTCTGACTCGGGCCTGAGGTGATTTTTCCTGGAGGGAAAGAAAGGGGGATTATGTCAGCTTTGAGGGGATTGCAGCACGTGTAGGCCGCTTCCCCTGCTCTGTTTCATCTCTTCCTTCGCCCCAGTCCTTGTCGGGGTAAAGGAGAAGGCAAAAGCGCTGACTGGATCCAGCGCTTTGAAGTGCCGGCCTAATGCTTGACCTCTCTCCTTCTCTCACTACTTCTCGCTCGCTCATTGTCAGTTTTTCTCTGTCCTCTCTGCAGAGTCCCCCCCTTCCTTTTCTCCCCTCACTTTTTTTGATCCCGTTCCCATTAGATCAGCAAACAGGCCTCACAGCTGACAGCCGTTGAAACCTTCAGAATCACTTGTGTCTTATTTTCCCATGCCAGTCAAGCATCAGCCTGGGTCCAGCCTGGGTTGGCCACTCTGATGACCTCTCTGTAGGTCATGTGACAGCATTCAAATAAATGGCATCAAGTATTCTATATAATGTTTTTTTTTGATTGAGGAAAGCTGAACTGGGAGAGAACGAAATGATGCTGGAAGAGAGCAAGAAAAAAGGCACTCTCATGAGGGCACACTTGGTATAAACATTTGATTTTAATTCTGTCCATTTTTAAACGAATAACATAATTATTGCAAAAAAACACATTTAATACTTTGAGCTCTGAAGATCTCGGTGGGACCTCTCCCTCTTTCTGGTGGTAGTGGTGCAAGGTACTGTCCCCATCACTGCTCCCCTGGGGGGTTGTATTTCGTAGTATTTCACAATGACAAATAGTCACTTTCACTTCACTCTTATAGCGGACTAAAATAAAGCATGGGATATTCACCTATTTCATACCATGGTAGCATCAAGCTAAAGGTAAGGTTTTTTTTGCCCTGCTGAGATTGAATTCTTTCCAGAGATTTGAGACTAATCTCAGACTCTCAGTTCAGAAGCTCAAGATGTGAGTCAGACTTGCACCCCAAAGGCTCAAGGTAAGACTCATCCTTGCATTCCAGAGATGTGAGATTAAACTAAGACTCACTCCTCATCGACGCAAGACTCAAACTCTTGCGTCAAACTCACCCTTTAGTGATGCATGACTGGATTCTCCTTTGCATTTCAGAGACTTGAGACTCTACTCAGACTCACATCCCAGATACCTAAATTTTCATAGACTAGACTCATCTCAGACTTGCACAACCCAAATACTGAGACATGATTCGGACTCACACCCCAGAGACATGAGACTTGACTCCAGAATTTGCTGGAGAAGCAACTTGTTAACGTATCATAAAGAAGGTCTTTTAAAGAACCAACCATTAAGTTCCAACCAGTTCTTTAGGGAACCGAAGGGTGACAAGGTGATATTGTTACCCTATTTGGCACCTTTATTTTTTAAGAGAATAGCTAGAGGTGGACTGTACAGGTGGGCTGCTTTTGAGTTGTTTGTCCTCTTCGAATAAGGGTACGATGTACCAGGAGGCTAAATTAGGAGAGGACGTCCCAGTAGGGACAGTGTGCTGATGCTGAGGATGGAAAGAAAGAAAATAAGATTCACAGCAACGTCTGAAAAAACTGGCCCCAAATCCCTGAATTACTCACACCTCTAATCATAGGAGAGGTTGCTATGAAGCATAAAAGGTTATTTAATTATTAACATGATATTTTATCCTTCCAGCAAAGCTGACAGACCTGCAGTATTTACATTGGTGACCATGAATTCACTTGCTTGGAAGCTGGGATCATGTGGCGATGAATGCGCTGGCCTTCACTAAAAGTTAGATCCATAAATAACTTTGAATAAGATGGAGACCACTCTTGGAATGCATCAAAAAACCAAAAGAAGGGCGAGATGCTAATCTCAGAGATGCTGAAGTGTTTGAGGGGAGAACAAAAAGGGTTCCTAGCCATGGCTGACAGGGCTCACCCTGAAACACAAAATCTAATTGGAAAAGCACAGGCTACACAATGATATCAGATAATTAAATCAAGAAACAATTGTGCTTTACATCTTCTTAAATCGTCAGAGTGAAGTCTGAGAAATGGCCACATCTGAAATCTGAAACCGCCACCCTGGAGAACGCAAAAGTGGCCATAAAGGAAAAGGGGTGCTTTCATTTTTCTGGTGATAGCTCATCATCAGAGGATTAGAGAAGTCGGCTGTGAGACGTGCGAGATGGGCAATTATTCCTCGTTCCAAGAGCTCTTCGCTGTTTCAAACATTCTGTCACAAAGCCACTGAGTCTGCACTTTGCCTCTGAATAGGTATGAAGTTTCACTTTCTTCGGGACTAAATTGAAATTTTGTTCCCTTGATATAATAGATATGGCATCTGGAAACTTAATAAGGCGTTTCTCAAACTCATCAACCGTTCTGTTGGGCGGAAGCGGATTCCTGCAGCTGCGAGGGCACCGGACGTCTCCGAGGCCCCGAGGATAATGCATTTTCTGTCAAATCTGAGACATTTGAGTGACACCTGGAGACAGCCATTAGACCTCATTTCACTATCATGCTTCGCCGCTTTAATATTGTGCGTAGCTGGGAGACATGCGAGCGAAAATAGATTTGTTTATGCGAGTGTTTGCTCCCTACGGCTGCCAGGGATATGAAGCCCACCTCGCCGCACTCCATCAGAGCTGAGGATGCAAGGGCAGGGTGGCATTTGATAATGGACATAATATGAAATATCCAATTTTAGTACAGTCATACCACTTTTTTCGTGCCATTGACCTTCACGGTGTCGGATTTGACCGTTTCCATCTGTGGAATATGCCGTACTCCTAAACTCTGACTCTGGAAGTTTTCTAATGTCATGTGCATTGTATAATGGAACAAAATGCCATCACAACAAAAGTGTATTTTTCATGAGACTTACCAGTTTAAAGACTAGGCAAGCACCATTCTGGATTTTATGGGTGGAACTTAAGCAGAGTTTTCAAGCATCTGTACTTTCCTTGAATATTTACTTTTATGAATTTTTACTTCTGACCCCACATTCTGACACAAATATCTGCTTTTTTCTGCATTTTCAGGACAGACAGGGTACTTTAGCTTTGATGCTTTTGAGATGAAATACCATGTTATTTGTATTTTATATCATTGCATATATTCAAGGCGATATATCTGCTAATATCCTTAATCTGCAAATATCCTTAACATGTAGAATATGTGTAGTTGCCTCCACTGTTGACTTATAATGTTTTGAATGTTGTCCCACGTCTGGATTAACAGTTGAAGAAATAACTGCCCATCACTGCATCTTGTGAATTTGAGCAAAAAAACAAAAACAAAAAAGAAATTCAGAGCAGAATGTCTCTTTAACTTCTCCTTTATAATGGTCCTCATTTTCTTTTCTCACAATTTGTTTTCCCATCTGTCACTTACCAAGAACACAAGTCCTGACACATGTATTTTCAGGTATGTCCGGTATTGCGTCTCTGAAGTGAACCTACTGAGCGAGGGAAGAAAAGACAAAAAGAAAACACACAAGCTTCTGGTGTTACGGTTTTCTCTTCACGGATTTTGATTCGCTATCTTTTCTCATCTCTCAGATCCTGATCGCTATCTCCTACGGCATTCATTCTTTTCTTTCCTTGTCAGCGCTCCTGAGGGAACGAGGTGAAGGCTGTCAAAAGGGCTCGTCCGGCTTTTGTCTCGGCTACCCATGATGCATTGCAATCATCCACTCAGATGGTTTTTCCATTGCATGATTTTTTTCTTTTATTTTTTTGGTTTTGGCATCAACGATCACAAGACTCCATGTCACCACATATATCTCACATCAAGATCAGATGTGACTCTCGCAAAACAAATAAAGTCAAACATCAACCGCTTAACAACTTGAATGTCATCACTGTAGGAGTCCAGGAGGCTGCTACCATTTCTGGAATTTGGGACGCTGGAGTTACAGCGATGATAAATGGAGATACGGTTCATTCCAAAACAAAACCAGCAAGTTAAAACTGCAGAGCATATATAAAACTGACACATTATAAACATGTTATGTTTTAGCCCTTTTTAAATTACTAAGAGAAGACTCCAGTTGACATTTCTCACTGCAGTGCCTGTTGACACGAATAGCCCATCCAGTTCATCGTCAATAAAAATGCTATGGACATGGTGGGCATATTCTCAGTCATTTCTTTATTTAAACTCTTCCAGGAGTCCTTTGTTTAAAAATAAAAAAGGTTAGAAGATGCAGTGACCACCTAAACATTGATTTTTTTATTTGATTGTGCAAAACTTGGGAATAATCAACTGTGTATGCAAAGTGAAACGATACCCAAAGCTTTTATCCTCCCTTATTAACCATTATTTTACCATCATGAATATTACATTTAACCAAAAACATGTGAAGGTTGTGAGCCTCACTACCATTTTCATAAGAAGATCTAAAGTCTTTATAAAAGAACCTTTCACATCCAAAGATTTTTATGCAGATTTTTCCTTCTTTAATAATGACATTATGCTTATTTGATCCACAATGCTGGACACTGGCTGAAGTGGGGAAGAAATTCACTTCATCATCCATCCAACTCATAAATCCTACTTGGAGAGTTAGGGCTTCTCAAGAACTTGAACTTTTCCTGCTTGGATTTTTGAGACAATGGAGGAGTTTTGTTGTAAGCAATGCTGTTCTTTTGCTTAAAATGATTTTTTGGGAAATGTGCAGCAAAGGCATTCAGGGATATATATACATATATATGGACACTTACAGCTTACTGTAATCAAACCAATGATCTTAAGACCAGTTGATAAGATATCTACTCACAGCGGGACGCCATAGTTCGCACACACAGTGCACCATTTGGGACACCATGTCTCAGCAAAGTCTGATTTTATAAAAGACCCATATCACAGAAAACTGCTGGCTTTTTTTGAAAGTGGTCTTGCTCAGGGACCCAGTGATGGTAGTGCTAGAGGGGGGATTCGAACCTGGGACCTCTTGAACCATAGGTCCATAGGCAAGTACCCTACCACTAGTGATGTCAAAATTACAAGCTACTACCATTCATAGCAGCTGGGAGTCAGTTCACAATGTGGTAAAGAGTGTTGTTACTGCAGACAACCTGACTGTTGAGAAGCAAATGTCTGTCACATTGTCTTATATTTGGCATTTTAATCAGATTTAATGCAATAATTGGCTGCAACTGATTCAGAGTTTCAGCCTGTCTGCTTTTTGATTCGAACGCAATACAGTGACCAATTACAATAGAGGTCATTTACATAGACTAATTCTACAAAGGCACTAAAAAAAGGGTCTAATCAGGGGATAAAAAGAGAAGTTTCAAAATGAACTGGTGAAAGTTTTGATGATATTTTCAGACATGTCAGTCATGAACTTACGCTTGTTTTAGTTGGTAAACTGCTGTAATAAATTTTAGCTTTACTTAAATAAAACAAAAAGTGTAAATATTCTTTTGTAAAAGCTTTTTACATGTACGCATGAGTACACCTGCACTGTATGGATAAAGGCAGGTGGAAAAATCCAAGGTCCCAGAAGTCTTTATACCATGATACCTCTCCTTTATTGGATGCCACATTAGTATGAAAGTGAAAGTGCCTATTCTTGTCATTGTGAAACAGCAAAACACACAGTGAACCACAATGAAATTACACCTCTGCATTTTACCCATACACACAAACACGTGGAGCATATGAGGCAGCCATTGAAAGCGCCAGGGGAACAGTGGTGAGGACAGTACCTTGCTCAGGGGTACCTCTGGCCTACATACTGGTCTGGGATTCAAACCCATGATCTTTTGATCCTGGGTCCAACTCCCTAACTACTTGGACAAATATATGCTTGGATCTCAGTCCAATTTTCCAAATGTTACTGAGGAAGTCTTAATATATATTAGAGACTCTGGATCCAATAAAGCGTCCGATAGTAAAAGGACTCAGTCTAGCCTGCTGTGAGGTCTGAATTGCAGTGGCAAAACACACTGGAGCATCTGGTAAGATTGCAATGACCTTCCTCCATTTAAACCGCTGCTAGCAAATTAGATATGCACAAATGTACTCATGCATCATGAGAGGTCTGCTAGCGTGCGCACAACCTGCCAATAAGGTGTCTAGCAAGGTAATATGATTTGCTTCAATGGGATTTCTCCTACAACAAAGGGGAAAAAGCCCTCTAATTATCCCACAACACTGCTATCCATAGCCGCCACAAGCTCTGACACACAATCCAGCACAGAGATCGCAACGGTCACATGGGATAATCATATTGGTCTGTGTTTTTATTGGAGACAGCTGGTGCCCATGCATCTTTTTCTCACGTATGAATGATTTGACAGATGTGTAGGAATTAACGGATGAGCACAAATTTATTCAGAACCTCCCTCCATTCACATATGAATGTCCTGTTCATTCGCCAGCCCTCTTAATCAAAACAATATGTGCACAGTATAACAAATTGTTACTCAAATATGAATAATAAAGTTTATGTTACATTGTTGGATAATATGATAATATGATATGATTATATGATAATTCAGAGTTTTGGCAAAAAGCCATGTACCATTGGACTCGGGCCATCATCTTGGAGAGGGCTGGAGCTGATAAGGTTCACAGGAACAGCAGAGGGAGCGCAGAATGCTTAAGGAGTCACTCATCCAGAAACGTCCACTAAGGTAGAGCTCAACGGCCAAGCACATACAATACGTGAGCTCTTACTTGTCCCGCAGCAGGACGCCATAGTTCGCACACACAGTGCACCATCTGGGACACCATGTCTCAGCAAAGTCTGATTTTATAAAGGACCCATATCACGGAAAAGTGCAGGCTTTTTTTGAAAGTGATTGATACATATATGGTTATGGAAAAGTCTTAAATAACTACCAATATATTCATATTTTATGAGGCAGACCTTTTTGCCTTTTTTTTATGTATTGTTGACAAATAGTTCTCCAGAAACACACAAGGGCAGAGCATTTTATCAGGCTGTTTTTAAGAACAGTAGAACTGTAGAACAGCAACCATACATATGGACTTTAAAGCTTCTTTTTACTATATTTAAATGCATGTTTGCACACATGGCAATAAATCACTTTACCTGTTATTTTTTTAAATGTAAAGAAATAAGGAATGCGCAAAAAAACTTTAGGATTAGATGGTGCAACAAAATGTACCATTCTTTCTATATATGTAAATTATGATGCCCAAACAGCCAATTTTAAAGTCATGATTATTATTTCAGTTCCATGATAGTATTAGTTTAGAAACTGGATATTGAGGTGATAAACAGTGCTGTTACTGTGGGCAGTCAGTGGCTATAACTACAGACATGGAAAGCAGTCCATTTAGAATTCATCATGATTGTGATGTCACAATTACAAATACTACTACCATTCATAGCAGCTGGGGGTCAGTTCACATTGTGACAAAGAGTGTTGTTACTGCAGACAATCTGCAGCAGAGTCAACTGAGTGGACAACATGCAAGAAGTGATTAAATGTTATTCCTTACTGTTGAGAAGCAAATGTCTGTCAAATTGTCTTATCTTTGGCATTTTAATCAGATTTAATGCAATAATTGGGGGCAAATGATTCAGAGTTTCAGCCTGTCTGCTTTTTGATTAGAACTCAATACAGTGACCAATTACAATCGAGGTCGTTTACATAGACTAGTCTCAAAGGCACTTAAAAAATGGTCTAATTAGGGGATAAAAAGAGAGGTTTCAAAATTAACTGGTGAGAGTTTTGATGATATTTTCAGGCAGGTCAGTCATGAACTTTTGCTTGTTTTAGTTGGTAAACTACTGTAGGAAATGAATCTCTGGAGGGAAAAAAATCCAAGAAAAACATCAAATATGGGCCATTTAAGAGCAGGGCAAGTGGAGGAAAGACTACACAAACAAGACTTCTCCCTACAAGTATGCCCAGCAGGTAGAAATTGCTATGGTAACTGCTCCCATCCAGCTCTCTGCCTCCATCTCCCGACCCCAGGGTTCCTATCCCACAATCCCGTGCTGACTGAGCTCCTAGCTAAGGCTCCCAGCTTGGAATGTTTATTCTCGTTCTTTCCAGCTTATTTGTCACGTCAGGCTACGAGGCATGGTGGTGAATGAAACCTGTCATTTGTGCCAGCTGCAGTCAAGCCTAGCTCAAACACTTCTCAACTTCTTGCAAATTTGTTAGGAAAATTCGACCCTGCACCACTACTGACATGAGCTTTCCAGGTCTCCCCCCACCGGCCTGGCCTAGGACAACATTTCATTTCGGTGTTGTGATCTGGGTGATGTCAAGATGCCATGTGCCATCGCTGAGCAGTCCAATCGGACTCTGATGTATATGTTCACAGTCGGAGGTTCAGACACTTGACAGCAGGGCCTGATTGTTATTTCAGACGTGCCTCAGCCTGAGAGCTTTTTCACGCACATACATGTCTGCTGAGAAGTCTCTGTTCAAAGAACTGAGACATGGAAGCTGAAACAGAGGCTTGCCTTCATTTTCTCCCTCTCCTCCTCTGAGAAGTTTGTTTCCACAAGGCCAGTCCAGGTGCTCATACTCAGGGGGCTGGCTGTCTTCAAGAAGATGCCATTGTCGGTTCATCCCAGGCAAGTGTGGAGAGAAACAGTATGGAGCTTGTTGCCTGAGTGATGAATTAACTCAAAGCTACTACTAGCAAGGGAGTTTGCGCATTTCACAAACGAACATTTTCACCCAGCTACACTATGTAACATTGATTGTTATTGATTAAGGGATCAATAGTTCATTTGGTCGATTAGTTTATTTTAAGCCTGACTGAATTCTCCAAAGAAGGCTAATATTGCCTGGGAGAGGACGGACACCTTCCCTCAGGTCATTAATGCTCTCATTACTCCACTGTAGGACAGAATCATTAACCTTTGCCTAGTCAGCTCCCCCATTCCCCACCCTGATCGTCCCAGTCCCACGGCAGCTCGGCAAATAATCTTCACTCTGCTCTCACCTTACCCGGAACGTCTTTGTAGACCTGCAGATTCACCTGCAAGAATCAATTACTCATTCATTTCTAGGGAATATGTATTATGAGCAAGCAATGTTGCAAGCTAATATTAGGTGCTAAAGTTAGTTAGATCCTCATATTGTTGAAAAAGATTAAAGATTAGTCCGAAACTGACATTGCTTCTATGTTAACTAAGTAATGTGAGTAGTTAAACATGCAATGTTGCTGGTTGAAAACATTAGCAGTAATATTTTTAGCTTGCTTTCAACATTTTTGTTTCATTTTATAAAAGAACAGTTTGATATGGACATATTTTAGCTACTAGATACTTTGCGTGTTTAAATTTTTGCTTTCTGTTTGTTGTCAGTTGCTATTAGCAGCGTTAAAGTATTATTAGCTGCAATAGTTGTTAGCGACAATCCATAAAATTTTTGCCACATTTCTAACACATTTTTGTCATAATTAATATTCACATAATTTAGAAATTGGATAATTTTCTTGTTTCTTTATTTTGCTGCTTGCTGTAATTTGTTAAGTAGCTAGCAATTTTGCTCATTAAAGCACATTAGGTAGCTTAACCTAGCTCTTATTATTGTTAGTAATTAATTAGCTATCACTTTCCTAGCTGAAGTCCATTCCATTATCTGCCGCTTGTCCCAAACGGGGTCGCGGGGGAGTGCTGGTGTCCAACCCAGCACACACAGGGCGAGGACAGAGGACGCACCCTGGACAGGTCGCCAGCCCATCGCAGGGAGGAGCTGGACAGGGACGGCACCTTGCTCAAGGGTACCTCAGGGCAACCCATTGGGAAGGGGTTCGAACCCCCGATCCTCTGATCACGTGGCCGACACCCTAACCACTAGGCCACCGCTGCCCCCCCAGCTGAAGTATTAGCTGTAATTGTTGTTAACAAAAGTTATCAACATTTTTGCTGCAGTTTGTGAAGCTATATTGTTTCACTGTTTAGTGCAAAGTAGTTTGGTATTGTTATATTTTAGCAATAGATGATTTTCTTGATTCCTTAATGAACTAATTGATACCAGTAATGAATTAATTGGAAAAGACTATTTCTATTTTTGCATCAATTTGTGAAACAAAAATAGTTTGATACTGAAAAACGTTAACGAGATTCTTTGTAGTTAACTTCTTGTCAGTGAACAGCTAGCAGTTTTGCTAGCTATAAAGATTAGCTGCAGTAGTTTATAGCTTGCAGTTATTTCTTCCACCAATTTATGAAAAAATTGTGATGAAAAAATTAATTGTGAAAAGTATATCTGTCATATTTGGACAATTTGAATATTTTCTGAGCTCCACTTTTTCAGTAGTTCATTTAATAACCTAATCGATAAAAACCACATAAGCTTCAATAATGCTTGCTCGCTCGCAATGTTTTGGCTGCATTTTGTGTAAAAATTGTTTTATTCCCCAATAGTAGAAGCTTTTCTACTATTCTACTATTCTACTACTACTACTTTCTACTGGTGGGGCAGCTGTGGCCTAGTGGTTAGGGAGTTGGCCCTGCATTGGAAGATTGTGGGTTTGATTCCCTCAAAAAGTAGGTTGCCCTGAGGTACCCCTGAGCAAGGTACCGTCCCCATCACTGCTCCCTGGGCGCTTTCAATAGCAGCCCACTGCTGCATGGTGTTTGTGTGCATGGGTTAAAAGCAGAGGTCCAATTACGTTGTGGTTCATGGTGTGCAGTGCTGTGACCTTGCAATGACGAGGGTTGTCACTTTCACTTTTCTTTTCTGAGTTAGCCACTGATCACTAGTCGTTAATTAGCTGGCAATGCTAGCTTAAACTGCTAGCTGCAATTTTAGAAAAAAATAAGTTTTCTTGCACAAATCCTGCTAGCAAAAAAATGCTGCTAACATAAATGCTTTTTATGTTAGCTTAGAAATTGCAAATGTGCTTGCAAAGGTACAAATTGTGCAATTGTGTCATTTTAAATAGGATTTTTAACACTGAACCTTTCATTTTTTCATAGTAACCTTCAAATCCAATTTCTATCAATTTTGAAGGACCTTCAGTTGAACTAGAAACTTGTTCTTCAGGACACTGATCAAATTTAGCTTGACAAAAATGTGTAGGGTAGACAAAACTGGAAACAAACTGGGTTTCCCCCTTCCTAGATAAGCAAGCAAGTTAGCAAAGACATTGTGAGTACAGAACATTCACTTTCTCAGGAGAAAAGAATATAGGTCAGTTGTTTTCTGCACAAAGATTTATCTTTGAGGAAACCCCTGCCATAAAAGCAAACCTTCGGAGAGTGTGTAAGAGTGTTTTCTTTCTCAAATAAATTAACACTAGTTATTGATGAATTAAGCATCCAAAAAAGACACGACGGCCTACACACTAGCCTTAAGCTGTGTCATATGGGAAAGGTGAGGTATTTCTTTTTAGATTTACACCATTCTCCTTTCCATATATATGGAAATGAAGTGGTAGAAAAGCCACTGGAGATCAGATTGGATCCTAAGTAACACTATGGGGAGGCCGACACTTTTGACAGAATTAAGCGCAAATTTGCCTGAGCTCTGGTATGGCATGGCACGGTCTGAACCACTGCAAGATCATAGGGAAGATAAATATCTCCAGCATGGCTTCTCTAGTATCTCCAGCTCAGCTTCACATTGCATTGATTTAAGACTGTTTTTAAATTCGTAGACTGAACATGTCCCAGTCACGTGCTTTTAAAAACAGTCAAAATCAGCACAAGCTTTGTAACAACTCAACTACATTCTTTCAGATTCCTTTCCTTCTCTCTCTCTCTCTCTCTGTTTCTGGAAACAAAATGGGGATGTTAAAGCAAACAGCATGGGCCCACCGTTCAGCAAAGTCTCCATGTTTCACAGTAGATTGATTCTGACAGATTCTTTACCCAGTATCTCCTTATGATGGAAAGCAATGAATAAAAATCAGCTCCCATTTGTTGGTCAGCGCAAAAGCTGTAAAAGCAAAGGAGAGTTTCTTTTAATCCATGTAATAGGTTATTGACTCTAAGCCCTTGGGACCTGGACTCAAGCACATAGGTAATCGGGTTTTACTTACGTTACAGTTTAGCCTGCAGGATTATCAAAATTCCTCCCTTTATTTTCATTCTTCTGCATTCTTCGCCCATGAGGGGAGCGGAGAGTGCTGGCTTAATTTCTAACGCTTGAGCTTGGTATATCGGCCACACCTGTTTATGTGCTTGTGATATATATATAAAATGTGTGTGTGTGTGTGTGTGTGTGTGTGTTTGTGTGAAAGTGACTATTCTTGTCATTTTGAAACACAGCCCAGGGAGCAGTGATGACAACGGAACCTTGCTCAAAGGTACCTCAGGACAACCTGCTGGTCTGGGATTTTAACCCACGACCTTCTGATCCTGGGGCCTATCCCTAATCACTAGACCATTCCTGCCCATGTGTTTGGCCTACCAATATTTATACAATTTTTTAATTGATTCATGCCTTAATTGATTTTATTTATTTTATTATGCTTTTCTATTGCCTTTTTATGAGGTTGGACAAAACATAATGACATTTCATTCAACCTAATACGAAATTATAATGCAAACTTTCCAATAAGTCACGAGTGTGTCATTAACATTAATCTATTTTACAGGACTCTGAAAATTTTACACTGTTAATATTTCATTGCACTGAAGCTTAAGTTATTGTGATGGAACATTTTTCATTGTTGTTTCCTGCCCAAAAAGATACGATTCATTTGGAGCTTTTAAGTAGCGTGGTTATAAATCAGCTCAGTCAATTGGTTTTTTTTTTTCTTAAAACTTTTTTGTAGTGTTTTCTTTGCGTCCAAAGTAATGAGAACCTTTTTGATGACTTTCTGTCTTGGAACGAGATGGAAGGTTTGGCACTATGGTGCCATTTTCACTGTGGTTAATTGCAAATAAATGTTTTTGCTTCCAAAATGAATGAAGCATGGGTCTTACAGTTTTAAATGAAGCATAGGTCTAACAGCTAACTACAGTTGGCATCCATTTAACAATAAAGCATTAGTATTCAAATCCCAAATTGCTCATCAGATGCCTGTTTCATTTTAGGAGAGGTAGTAGTCCGCTCTCTCTCCATATGGCCCATCGTTACAGGCCGTGGCACAACCCTGAGAGCAAGTGATAGAGCTGTAGAGCTTTATCCGGGAGCTAAAAATATCAGGAGATGCTTCCGTGGGATGAGGTTTACCCTGTCGTTTGGCAGTGTTGGAAAAGGAGCTCATGATTATGTTGATTGCCACAGTCAAAATCCCATGTCAAAGTTTGCTTTAATTACGCTAAACAGGTGTTGCAGAGCAAGTGACAGATAACGGAATCATCAAGCATTTTTGCAAAACAATGAACATAAAGCTACAGATTTGGCTGCCGTTTGAGCGACTTTGCATAATTATGCACCTATTGAATATCTCTGCATAATTACACGTGTGCTAATGCTGACAGAGTCACAGTTCTGCTCAGAAAACAGCAGAAATGAAAGAGTCTCCAGTCCATTCTCATCAACCCATGATGCCACGGGGGCCGAACATGTCTCAAAACTAATAAAGGTTTATTTGAGAACATTAATACCGGTAAATGGTTCAAAGAAACTTCACTCCATTAGTTCTCAGGCCACAAGGAGGATTTGGATTACATGGACAAGACTTCTATGACCTGTAAGATGTGGTGCAGGCAGATTTCAGACACCAGTGTTCGGACTGATTGACTACTTTTGATGACAGTGTAAATTTGACTGTTTGACTACACCTCAAATAAAAAAGTTTATTATAGTATATTGGGACCATATGTCATAGCTGTAGGAACAAAACCTATTATCTCTATTTTGCTATATTTGCACTATTTTTTCATTATTACATTTTTGCATATCAACAGCCCATTTTTCATACCTTGTTTAATCGGAAGTAGATATTAACTTAAGACACAGCCATAAAATCCCACATCATCTGGCCTGGTTTGGTTCCACAGCCCATGTAGCTGGACCTGGGGGCTCTCGCAGCCACACCGCTTCAGTTCTGTGGAAAGTAGCTTGTCTACATAGTTCTTTTAGATATAGTTGCTGTTTCTAATCCCATTTGCAGCTGTTGAGTGTAGTTTATAACAGACGTGTTTAATGTAGGTTGAGAATGCAGTCAAACAGGGTAAGACGGGCTTCATGCCCTGATGTTCAGAGGAAATGAAGTGCAGGCGCTAGTAAGATGAAGAGCAGATGGAGAATCATTTTTAAGCATTTTCGGTGGTCTCTTTAAGTCTCCTTGTACAGCCTACATCGTTTCCATCCATGAGCTTTAGACTGATGATGGAAAGTGCACAAATCATGAGCTATAGTCTCTCTATGTTTATGTCGCATGATCAAAGCATTGTTGTTGAGCCTTAACCTGGTTATTAGTCCAGCCACAAATGGGACAACATGTATCTAAGCTCCATAAGCCGTTTCAGGCAAAGCCAATGGCAGACAAAGAAGAAATCTAAAAGCAGTAATTAACATTATGCGGCACGTTTGAATGGACTTTGATGCCGAGCCACTCAGGAGCTCTTATCGCTTCTTCTGCTAGTTCACTGCAAAACAATGCCTATAATTGCTTCCCCAATAAAACAACCAGGAAAAAGGTTGATTTAGCCTAACAAACACCACCCTACATTAAAATGTTACCAAATATCTCTCTTGTGCATTTTATTCTTGTCCTGATTGGGGTTACAGACAGTGCTGGAGCCTAGCCCAGATCTCACAGGGTGAAAGGCAGGAAAACAACCTGGGAAGGTCACCAGTCCATCACTGGACAGACACTCTCACACACATTTACACTCAAACTTGCAGGGGCCAATTCAGCATCACCAATCCACCTAACATGCATGTCTTTTAGACGGTGGGAGGGAAACGGAGCTCTCGGAGGAAACCCACACAGATACAGGGAGAATATGCACACAGAAAGTGCCTGAACTGACCCACCTGGGAATTGAACCCAGGACCTTCTCGCTGAGAGGCTACGCACTGCACCATCATGGAATATTATCAAATCTATTTTCTAAAAAATGACCATCTCCAGGCAATAATATTATAGTATGCATTAATTAATAATTAAAGCATATTTCTGACATTTTTGAGATCAATCAGACATGCAGGTTGAAACATAATGTAAATCAAAAAGGAATATAATCATTTAGGTTACTATGTAATTAGTTTTTAATACTTCATGATCATTGAATCAAAATGACAACAGCAACTTCTTATATTCCAGAAAGGAAATATAACCCGATTGGTAGACTGTGGGTTTCTTTCGTCAGTTTCTTATTTGGCTCAAGGTCAGGTGAAATGTCCACTCGGTTAGACTTCTGATCTGGGACTGGACATCACCTTTACATTCTGGCAGCTCTGTGGGGATTTGTGGGCTTTTCCCTCCTACCCACTTCTCCTCCTGCCATGTCATTTCCAGCCTCCAGGCGGCTGGCCAGAGTCGTGGGTTTGTCCATGTGCCAACAACACACGGCGGGGCACAAAGGTCAAGCAGGAGTGTCCAGACGGAGGAGGATATTCCCCCAAAGACAGGTCCTGTCAGGGCTGAGGCGGGTGTGGCTGTCTGCATGCGGCAAAGCCTCAGGACCCGAGGTGCACAACACGTCAAACGGCCGGCTTGCAGGGGTCACGCCAGAGGTCTCACCTGCATCATTTATGATTCTTCAGCCGTGCCCTTCAGCTTGTAGCTTTCTTCTATTTCTTATGTCTGTCTATTTGGTTCTGTTCATACTGTCTCTAAGAACATTTTTTGCACTTCACCTGAAAAATGGACCAAAGCCAGTTCCAGACTTATTTTATGGATGGGCTGCAGGTTTGTTTGCCTGCTGAATCATCTGCTGAACCATGGGTTGATCTCCCTGCTCCATTTGTCACATTCAGCCTTACGGTATTTGACAAAAGAGGAATGACAGTTTATTACAGATTTATACTTTTTAAATGTTATGTTCCCCTGCTGGGCTTCTGACACTGTTGAACCACAAGTTTTCCACAAGATTTATATTCTTCACATTAATCTAAGCTCTCACACTGCTTGTCCTCTTATTTCCCTCCATCAAGATACTTCAAACAGGAAGCAAAAAAGGAACCAATCATATTGTATACTAGGGTTCGTTCCCGGCATCAGAAAGATCTTTCACACTCTGACAAATGTACAGAACTCCCTCAACACATGGTCCTGGGTGTGGAGACCCAAAAAAGTGTGAAAATGCCCCTGAGATACTGTTGGCTCCTCAAACACACACACTCTCTCACACTCCATCTCTCTTGCTCTCTCTCACTCTATCGGTCTCTGGCTGTTTCTCAAATTCAAATTTCAAATTTCAAATTCAAATTCAAATTTAAATGGCTTCAGATTCATGAATGGACATTAACTTCCGTTACCGAAGCAACAAAACGAATGCTCAACACTAAAGGTAAAGAAGATAAATATGCATGTTTACTTTGGGTCCTCCCTCTCTCTCTCTCTCTCTCTCTCTCTCTCTCTCTCTCTCTCTCTCTCTCTCTCTCTCTCTCTCTCTCTCTCTTTCTCTCTCCAGCTTTAGTTTATCAGGTTTTTGCAAACCGTGTTTATTTTACTTCATTTTGTCAGGTGATGGCATTCTATAACTCATACCATTAGAGTGAAATAAAAAACTAGTTCTTTAAGGTGAACCTGCAAATAAATACGTTTTCCTTTGCTCCACAGAGGACTGTTTATAAATCAGTGACTTTGGGAGGAGCAGAATCTCCACTACAACATATTCAAGCGCCCTCACTGAACTGTGTAAACAACTAAATAAATAAATAAATGCGAGAGATTGTGGGCTATCCTCGGGAAGGGGGGGTTGTTGTAAGCACAATCAAAGAAGTTTGTACTTGTGGAGAGCATATCTGGCAAGCTCATCTGGAACTGCCAGTGGGAAGCCTTTCCACCAGGACCAGCTCAGGACAGAAAGGAGAGAATGAAGGGAGCAAGAAAGAAGAGAGACAGAGAGAAGAGAGAGAGAAGAGAAGAGAAGAAGGAAGAGAGAGAGAGAGAGAGAGAGAGAGAGAGAGGAGCTCAGTGTTCTCCAAAAAGACTCCATGTGTTCTGTAGGAAGACACACACAGCGAGAGAGAAAGAGCGAGTGAGAGAGATAGAAAGAGAGAGAGAGAGAGAAGAAAGAGGGGAAAACCAGAGAGAAGAGAGAGAGAGGAACTGGGACCTCCAATGCCCACATAAAATTTGAAACTACCCAAACTCCCTCAAATAAAAAAATGGCCCAGACACGGCTGGACACTGTTGGGTTCCTTCCCTAGTAACCATCCTCTTTCTCATACTGGATCCACTTATTGGACTTAAAATCCTGAAAAGCTCGACCTTCATTGATTTCATTTTCACACTGAGCGGTACGATGTGAATGAGGAACTTTTCTTACTGAGTTACTACAACAGGAAGGTCACCAAGCACAATAAACCACTCTTGTCTAGAACATGCAATGTTTTCCATTCTAATCAAGTTGACTGAGCGATAGAGGTCATTCAGGACAGATGATTGGTGCTGACACTATTTCCTCCTGTTTGCTCAATTATGAATCTATCAACACAAGCGCCATCTGAACGTGATCTCCAGGAGAGCCGATCTTATTCTCTTAGCTGGTTAACATATGGTTCCTTTTCCTTTATCTATCTATCTATCTATCTATCTATCTATCTATCTATCTATATATAGACCTGTTGTCCACCTTGACTGCAGGCAGAATAATTATCAGAACATGAATTATGTAACAAAGTAATTACTGCAATTTTGCTTTCCTAATTACTATTGCACTTGTTTTTGAACAGGGTGACAGATTGAAACAATCTTAACAATATAATTAAACACTACTAAATATTGTTGGCAAGAGCAAAAAGGGTGTGGTCCTAAAATTCTGAACACACTTGACCAAAATCGTCTATTCCACTCTTCAAGCCTGTTATACTATTGAAGCAGAACAAATCCAAACACGGGGAGCCGGGAATTGGATCCATTACAAGTGATTTTGAACCCTACTGCTCAATAAAAAATGATATCTTTTCATATGGTGACTAAAAGAAGGATTCAGCTTTAATGCTGGACATGCAGAGAATACTGGGGTGGACAGCTGAATGAGTGAATTCAGAGAAATTCTAATGTAAACTAATGAAATATTTCATTTTTAAAAGATGGAGTCAGGAAAAACTCAAAACATAGCTTATTTACATACTTTTTCTTTGAGAGAACGTGACTCTGTTCCATTGGGGACTCTTTTGTGATCGTACCCCTTTCAGAACCTTTATAATGAAGAGAACACAATTAACTGTTTGATTTGAGACTTTGCAAATGATGATAATGATAAATTCAACATTGAGTCACTCATGCACAACACTGCCTCACTCATGAAACTTCTAGGATCTGTTTCTCCATGTTTTGGACAGTGATTATTCCTCTGGTTACACAGACAATCTCATGATTTCTTGGAGAGAGTCTACAGACAAATCAGAGTTTGTGTTTCTAAGTTCTGATGTTTCTGCCTTTTAGTTATAACACAAGATAACATAAACATAAAATGACATATAACATAAAATGACAACATTCTCACACTTGGAAATAATAAGATCAAAGTGATAAATAGTTTGCTCAGACACCATGGGTTGACATAAGTGAGTTTTAATTTTTTTAAGGCTGAATCAAGCAGAAGTATGATTGGAGGAAAATTGGCACTAGATAACAACAATAAGATGGATGGATGGATGGATGGATGGATGGATGGATGGATGGTGGATGGATGGTTGGATGGATGGATGGATGGAAGGAGTTTGGACACAACATCTTCTTCTTCTTTCGGCTGCTCCCATTATGGGGTTTGCCAAAGCTGATCAACCATCTCCATTTCTTCCTTTCCTTGTGTTCAAACATGTGGTGAAAGGAGATCTTCATGCAGGTGAAACAGCCACCCTAAAGGTGGTTCTCAGAAATTGCTCCAATATCAGGAGACAAAATCTACAGTTTGATACAACCTGAAAAGAAAGAAACAAAGAAAGAAATAAAAGCACTAGTGAACTCCTGGACATCCACGGAAGACAACACTGGTGACAGCAGTTGCAGAATCATTTCCATGGTGAGAGAAACCCCTTCACCTTAATAACCCAGTGAACAACACTCTCAGGAGGCAGAAATGTCCATATCCAGTCTACCATTAAGAAATTTTGCATGAAATCAGCCCTGAAGGTGCACTGCCAAGGTGCAAGGCACTCATAAGCCTCAGAATAGAAGGCTAGATTGGACTTTGCTAAAAAACATCTAAAAGCCAGCACAGTTCTGGAAAAACATTCTTTGGACAGATGAAACCAAGATCAACCTCTACCAGAATGATGGCAAGAAAAAAGTATTGAGAAGGCTGTTAGGCAAAGAAATGGAATATTCTTGATTGGCCAAGTCAGTCACCTGATCTGAACCCAATTGAGCAGCACTTCACTTATTGAAGACTAAACTTCAGACAGAAGGCCCTGAAGCAAGCAGCAACTGGCTTGCTGCAGTAAAGGCCTGACAGAGCATTAAAAGGGAGAGAAGCCCAGCATCCTGGAGACATCCATGAGTTCAAGACTTGAGCTGTCATTGCCCAGCAAGGGTTTTCAGCAAGTAATGAATAGACATTTTTACACAGCCTCAGTTATTTTAATTTTGTCAGGTGCTATGACCCCTGGAAATGGAAAGGATTGTGTTAAAAAGGCTTTGATTTCTTCACATTCTTGTGCAATCTTTTTTGTTCATTACACTGAATTAAAACCAAAGTTTGCACTTCAGCTGCATCTAGGTCATTTAATTGGAAATTCATTTGTGTCAATGTCTTAGAGCAAAACTAGAAAAATATGAGAATTCATCTATGAGGCATTATATATACATGTATATATGTATATATATATATATATATATATATATATATATATATATATATATATATATATATATATATATATATATATAATTAGTCAGTCATTTTCTGGCCCGCTTGTCCTAATTAGGGTTTACTTGAGGGGGTATATCGTCATTTCTCACTTAATTTTACTTCCATACATTGGAAAAAAAAAAATATATATATATATATATATATATATATATATATTCCTAAGAGAGAGAGAGAGAGGGTGATTGATAAAGAGAGGTCCAGAAGGCTTTAGGTGGTTCTCAGACTACACCTCAGACATGTCTCATCACTAAGCTGATTACAATGATTGCGCATCAGCTTCAAACACATGAGACAAGCACTCTGGTTTGACCTCTCCAGGTCCCGTCTCGTTCTGTCGTGTCTAGCATAGAAAAGTGCTGCATGTTTGTGCAAAAAGGCTCACTGGCTCAGTTAATTAGGCTAGAGGAGCCCTCCTTGCAATAAAAAAATGTAAACGGTGCTTAAGAAAAAGAGAGAAAGGAGGACTGGGTCTTCATTATGAAGGCAATAAGCCTAGAGATGTTTTCTTAGCTGTGTTGGTTGCCTTGGTATTGCATTATTTTTTAACTTCAAGCGTTAAATTGAAATGGACAAAAAGACATTCAACTAGAACCTGCAGCATTTTAAGCAATTAGGGGTCCATTAGCTTATATATGACTATAACTGTGCCTGGGAAAGTGTACTAACCAAAGGTGGTGTTATTCACTATGCAGTCACTGTCCTGTTACTCATACCAGTATTTGTGTGGAACTTCAACTATGATAAGCAGGGCTTCTCACACGATACCAGAAACAGATTTAAGTGAAAAAAAATGAAGAGACAAACCATACACAACTTCGAATTGCAGTGGTGTGGACCTGCTAGCGAGCAGGGCTGACAACATGAACTCTCTGTCCAGAATCATACTGTTTGTGTCTGATTAAAAATCTGATTGGACCAAAATACCAAATCAGAGAAAGCATGGACAGCATTTTTGTTTTAGGTTTGTGTTTTTGGTGTAAAGTTCCTGGTAGAAAAGCACCAATATCATTTATAATATGTAGTACTAATATACAGTAACAACAGAAAATCACATAAAAAGCTATCGCAACACGCTTCATGTATAACAGCAATAAAAAGTAAACACCTGATTGCTGGCTCAGGTCACTTTGTGGCACTTGACAAAATAATTTTACAAACTGACTCTAAACAGCCGTAAATCATCGCCGTGGTCTGTATAATTTACACACATGCTCTAAGAACAGCCTGGTTCTAATTACTTGGTAACTCCATAAGCTCCATAGGACTGCTCACTGCTGAGTTACATCATACATTTTGGAAGGATCAGGACAGTGTTTCAGCGTATTTTTTTCTCCACTTACTAATTTGAAGATTTGTCACCAAACACGAAGCCTAAAGTTTAAGGAGGTAAGCAAGTAAGGTGTTCAACAGGACTTCCTCCAAGCACAGCTCAAGGACTGCCAGTACGAGATCCACAGCTCCAAAAAGTCCTGCGCTCTTGTTACACAGTCGCTCTCTACTGTAGGCGGTGGGTCGTTTGGCATTCGATGAAAAGTGGGTCTTGTTTGGCCTGCAGTGGGGAGTAATTAAAAAGTGCCCAAGCCGAGAGAGCTCCTCTTCATAATTTATCCGTAACAGCAGATAGTAAATAATGATCCCTCTCTAAAGAGGCGGATGTGTGAAATATTCATGCCGATTTAATTAAATGGGTGTTTGTGTCTCATTGAGGAGGCTGTGTGGCAAGTCACTAAACTTTGGCCGAACTCGACTGTCAGAGCTTTTTGCTTTGAGGCTGGAGGAGCGCGCAGGCAATGCGATATCAGGGCTGTGTTTATGTAAGAGTGGAGCACATTTGCCAGTGTTTTTTGTCTGTTCATTAACTTCCACCAACGTTTGACAAGTCAGGCATAAATTACATATAACTATTAACCAACAGACATGTCAAGGGGCTTTCTTTGCCTTTAGCCCTATGAACAACAGAACCCTCCATTACCCCTCATGATCCTGGAAAAGCAACTTGGATGCGTGGATGGATAGATGGATGGATGGAGGGGATGGATGGAAGATCAACCCATACACTTATTAACTCTTTAATATACACTTAATATTAACGCCAACTCTTTCTCCACTGGCCACTTTATGAGCACCACCTACCTGCAAACTGCTATTCATTGGTCAGTTTCTGACCACATTATCACTGTTGAGATATAGCAGCTTATCCAAGCATGTGTAAATCATATCGCATCAAAATCCATCAAGTCAACGTCACTGGGCTGGAGCAGAGGTTTTAAAACCCAGACTGTGAATCCAGTATCGACTCTTATTCACTGGACGTTTGGACATCATCTGGGCAATCAGTGACATCAACAGCTCAGTAAAGTACCAGCCAACATTAAACCGAGTCCCAGGAATG
The DNA here is from genome assembly GCA_017165825.1 of Hepsetus odoe. Taxonomy (NCBI): domain Eukaryota; kingdom Metazoa; phylum Chordata; class Actinopteri; order Characiformes; family Hepsetidae; genus Hepsetus; species Hepsetus odoe. Next base: position 4,709,036 of record CM029370.1, read on the forward strand.
TTCCTGACAGGTTGTTTTGCTCTAGCATGGTTTCGATACACGCCCCTTCATATTGCATAATAAGAGACTGTGGTCACTTTGCATGTCAGTCAAATGACCCCTTCTAATCAAGCAGGCACCACATTAAACAACAAAACCTACAAAGACACATGTGTTGATGGCCGGTTTGCAAGTACACACAGTGTACACCAAGTACACCCCTTCATGGTAACAACTTCCTAATGACGGTGGCCTCTTTGAGCAGGATGATTGCCCCTACGCGCTGCAAAAATGTTCACCAATTGTTTGAGGACTCAATGTTCCCCAGGTCCCAATCCAATCAAGCATCTGCGGGATTGTCCAACTTGTCCAATCAATGGAGGCCCCTACTAACAACATACAAGATTAAAAGGATCTGCTTGGTCTTGGCGCCTCAGCACAACTTTAGAGGGCATGGCATGATGGGTCGGAGCTGTTAACACAAGGGGGAGTAGTTTTGATTATATATTTGATTTGTATTTTGTACAGTTTTCAGAGTTATAGTAGTCTAGTCTCAAACATTCATAAGTGTTTCAAAGCTGTGTTCTGGACGAGGAACAATGCAGGCTCTCCAGTCAGCAAGGAGTTACTTCCATATATCAGCCTTAAGGCCACAGTACCAAAGATGACCTGCTTAAGGTTAGATGGCATTAAGAGATGAGCAGTTATTATTGCCTTTGGTACTGAAGCCCACAAAAATGAGAGCAAAGGAAAACAAATGAAAATGTATACCCCACTTAGATTTGTCCATCTGTCAAACTGAACAGGCCTGTGAAAGTTATCTTTAAGGTGAACTGATGGGTAAGTGTCACCTTTAAACTTGTTATAATGTTAAAATCGTGAAGGCAGTTTACGTTCCGAAGCCACATCTGAGCTTCTGCTCCGTTGGCTGGAAGTGGCCACAGGTGCTTCTCTTCACACCTCCGTGACATTCAGCACTTTTACAGTAGGCTGCCTTCAAAAGGATGAGGGAGGCGGCAAGTGCCTTTGAGAAGTCAACCATCAAATTTTTGCATGTTCTTTGTGTGAGAGCAGATCCTTTTTAAAACTCTTAAAGTGGCAGTTTGTTGAGAAATACAACTCACAGACATTGTCTATCCAGCGCTGTTTAGTGCAATATGCTAAACATAGTGGATCAGCCAAGACATCTTATCTTTGCTTCTTCATTTTTGGGCTGAAGTAGTTCAATTCATTTATAAAGCACATTAAAAAAACCAAATGTACTCACACATGAGCAGAGCTGAGCAGATTGAAGGGATACTTTGAGGAGTTGATGAGTGAAGAGAACAAGAGAGAGAGAAGATTGGATGATGTGAGGATTAAGCCTTAAGTGAGACCAAAGAACAACCCGTAGTAACTGATCTGAAGACCTCAGAGACCTGGGAGCAGAGTAAGCAGGACTGAGATGTGAGGGTTTTAATAGCTTGATAAAGTATTAAAAGAAGCTGTGAAGTGGATGCACAGCCAGCTGAGTGGTACATTTCCTTGGTGCCTGTGAGCAGAAAGGGAGCTGAAGGAAGAGTGTGAGTCTGAGGGAAGGGCTGCTTTGCATGTCACCTCTGGAGCTGCTGAGGGACGTCCCGGAGTGTTGATGCCAGAAGTGAGGCTGGTGTGTTTTTGTGAAAAGTAGCATCGCTGAGTGAGGAGCAACAATGCACTCTGTGATGTCTTTGTGTGTTTGCATGCCTGATTGTGTGATGTGCGTGAGTGTGTCTTTGTGTGGTTTTTCATGTGCATGAGTGATTGAAACAAAGTGTAGCGTGTGTGTGCGTGTGTGTTTGTGTGCGTATGTGTGTGTGTGTGCTCTGTGGGAGGCTAAAGCTCTAGGTGCTTGTTTGTGAGTGTAAGGCATCTGTTCTGGGTGTCAGGAAACAAAGCCTCTGGTGCAATACCACACACACACACACATGCCACACACACACACACACAAACACACACACATACACACAGATACACAAACACACATTTGCACACACACACACTCTCACACACACTCCCACACACAAGAAAGAAAGAAAGAAAGAAAGAATGAAGGAAAGAAAGAGAAAATTATAAAAAAGAAAAAGTGAGAGAGGAGAGAGAGAGAGAGCATGAGGAGCAAATGAGACTAGATGATGGAATGAGGAGATAGAGAGATGTGTGTGTATTATTGTGTGAGGAAAACCGAGAAGAGAGGAAGCTGAGAGAGAGAGAGAGAGAGAGAGAGAGAGAGAGAGAGAGAGAGAAGAAACGATACTGTAATAATTAGGTGAGTGTTTAGTCTTGATTTATTTTTTTTATTCTCTCATCTCCACAGCCTGTTTACAGACTGAGACTCTTTCTGCTGATTTTTAAATCCACACTGACTGCCAAACCTGCTGCTGTGAGCTGAGATAATCGATCAACACAGACAGGTTTCTATGTTTCTTTTACTGGTTTTCTCTTGCTGGTGACCACCGCTCCAGATGCTTTCACTTTCAGCTGGGATTTAAGAGAGTCCAATCAAGGAAAGAAGGCATGAATGTATTTCTATGTTTAAGTTCATTTCAATCAATTTTCAGGATACAAATGTTATTAATCCATATACATTCTTACATACATGCATACTACTATTAATATATATATATATATATATATATATATATATATATATATATATATATATATATAGAGAGAGAGAGAGAGAGAGAGAGAGAGAGAATATATAGAGTATATGTAATCTGTGTGTATGTACCTGAATATAGCCTAAACATATCATTTATATTATACTAATACATTGTGCTTAAATGTGTAAGTGTGTGTTTTCACTCCGGGCCACAGGAAACATGAAATTCTCAGTTTACCCTCGCAGACATGTTCACGTTTCACACCGGATACTCCTGATCGGCTGTGAAGTCCTCTTACTGCTCCACTGCATTTACCGCCACTGAGCCCCTACAGGCCCTGAGATTAGGCCGCAGGCTCGGTTCATGGTCCGGCCCGGGACGGCACTTCTGTCTCAGAGCTATTCCACACATGTCCCTCCGCAGCACGCAGAGCATCTCCAGAAGAGCTGAGGTCAGATTTTCCAAAGCTTTTGTTTCTCCCTCAAGAAATAAAAACATCCTGTCAGGCTTCAGAGTGGCTTGAAGTAAAAGAGGCAGGCATCACTTAAAGGAAGAGTCACCCTGCAAAATTCTAACCCAAAAGTAATTGACCAGCCGTGTTTGGCGTCCAAAGTTGGCTATTGAATTTTCTTCAGTCATGAACATTGTGGTCACGCTGCATGTCTAGCGCCTTTGAAACCACGTCAGTTTGACGAGTAACCCCAAATAGACTTGCTCATGTGGTTTCGGATGCTCGAAGAGTGGAATTTGTTTGTACTTTCCATCCATCCTTTGGGTTTGCTCGCATGAAAGAGAGCTGGATGTGTCATTGTGTTGACTCTCGGAGGACGAAAAAAGGTCACCTATAATTTCACATGCGATTTACACTCATTCTTCAATTAGCAGTGTAGCGAGCGCCGGGCTCAGCCAGTAGGGAGGCGTTGTGAGCGAAATTGAAGCTGACTGCTCCGCGGTGTCTCGCAGTGTGAGCACGATGGATTCACTCGCAGGAAAGCCTCCCTTCTCTGTCCTATGACTGCCCTCCATGTTCCTTTAGAGAAACTATTTTTGCCCATAGGTAACGTGGCATGTCACGTTGTTCTGCAGTAAATCTGAGGTCCTCAGTGTCCTGTCCTGTTCCTCCAAACCATAACAGGGGACGCTGGGAAATGATCAGGACTGGGGTGGAGGCTTTGGTCCAGCGGCATCTGCATTCCAATTAAGAAGAAATGAGTGCAGTCCTTGCAGTCAGGGGAACATTTAGCATTATGCAAAAGAGTTAACATTGTGCTCCCATTCCCATGTTTAATGTCTAATCACATTAGACATTTACATCTGCGGCTCTCATCCCGAGCAACTTACATAAGTGCTTTGTCATTTACTCAGAAAGGAAATCCCTTGCTAGTGCAAATAGGCTAATATACCTAGAACTAAAAATATTGGCTGAGTCAGCGCTGGAAAAAAATGCACAAAATCTGCAACCTAGAGATAAAAGGACATAAACACTTAATTGTGTTCCTAAAGCTGCATGATGGTTGCATACAGTACTGAGCAAAAGACCACTAGTTTCTTCATATTTCACAACAGAATCACCTTGATGGTGCAAAACTATTATGTTATGCCTGTCAAAATCTATCATCTTTGGCATTTTGAGCAGTGATACAGGCTGCAAAACTAGGTTCTAGAAAAAGGGGTTCCATTAAGCATTCAGCATCAGCAGTAAGCTAATCAGCTGGTCATCTGGAATCACCTGTTTCTTCACTGCTTCGTGTCTTAAGTTAGATGCTTTGTTCTGCTTGAAGGTTCAGACATAGATCACTGTGTGGATTAACCAACACAAAACTATCAAACTGCTCAGGTACAGAGATCTGGAGAACTTATCCTCCATTATACCTTAAAAATATAAAGACATAAACCGACGTTAACATTTATGAATTTATGAAGTTAAAAAACAACACTAGTCAGAAAGGTTACTTTCATCAGTTTCATACCAAAATGGCTAACAACGGATGCTTGGAATATCATTTGTCATAAAAAGCTCATGTGAATGCCATGTTTATGCTCACCTTAAATAAAGAAATAAAGAGTTACCAGATTTGATGCTTGTGGGTGCAGCACGATGGTGTAGTGCTGTCGTCTCACAGCGAGAAGGTCCATGGTTTGATTCCCAGGTGGGACGGTCCGAATCTTTTATATTATATTTGTGTGTGTGCCCTGCAATGGACTGTCCAGAGTGTTTCCCCACTTTTTGCCCTGAGAGAGCTGGGATTGACTCCAGCAACCCCTGCGACCATAAACAGGAAAGAAACGATGACTCAGAAATGAATGCTTGAGTTTCAGAGCCCAGTCAAAAAATGTTTATTTGGCCAAATAAACGACTAAGATTTTCATCAAATTTCAGATATTATCCTCTCAGAATGCTCTTTGTATAAGATGGAAAAAGTGAGAAAGTGAAAAAGTTAAAGCCATAAATCATTGTGCTTGGGATAATGAAAAAAAATATGAAACTAAGGAGCCCAGAAATGTAAATTTTCAGAATAATATGTTTTCTGGTAACTACTTTCCTGCAAGGCTAAATTGTATTCTTGGTGGCTCTGTATGATGCTCCTGTGTGGCGTGACTGGATGGTCATTGTGGTCATTTTTCTTCAACTCCTTCCCCACCGGTACAGAGAAGAGATGAAATTTATTTGCTGTTGGATGAGGCTCCCAGCAGTCGGTGCAGTCATGCTGTGACCTTCTTCCATCACTTGTTTGTATTCACCCTATAGAGTGTTGCTCTTTTTTAATGTGAGAATTGCATTGTCACTTGCCTAACGAGTAGCAGATGTCTTCAGCTGCACAAAAGAAATAAGACAATAGGCGCTTTATTTTAAAGAACATTTTCAGCCTCTTACCCATGAGTTCTCTGGACTCTTTCTTCAGGTTGACAAAAAATTATTTCCAAATGGCACCATCGGTTACTTTCCACTTAAAATGAAAAGAAACTATAAAAAATGACTAATTGACTAAAAATTGATTCTTCTTCAGGCCCCCCACTATTAGGTTGCCCTGAGGTACCCTTGGCCAATGTACCGTCCCCATCACTGCTCCCTGGCTGCTTTAAATAACTGTGCCCTGCTGTAAGGGTGAAAAGTAGAGATTGAATTCCATTGTATTTCCCTGTGTGCTGTGTTTCACAATGACAAATAGTCCCTTTCACTTCACTTCCACTTAAAGTTTGCCTTTTGGATTTTTTAATTCAAATTTAGTTTCCATCAAATTTTCTTTTATTTATAATTATTTTATATGATTTTCTTAAATGATTGCTTTAAGTTGTTTTCTTAAATCATTATCTTAATTTTTTATTTAGTTTTATCAATATTATTATTTTATTTTAGTCTGATCATTGTGGGTTTAAAAACTGGTTGTCATCGTTTTTTTGCTCTTCGGTTCTATTTTAACTTTTTGGTTGCTGCTCTAATCTTCATCTAAAAATGAAGATTGTCCACCCATGTGAACTCAAGCATAAATAACGCATGAATATAAAATAACATTTCTACTAAACACTGTTAGGAACTATGAAATTCTGATGGTCACCTACAAATTACCCAAATTACCGAACCAGAGAAATGGTTCTCCAGTATAACGCTAGCTAATGTCTTTCTTTTCAAATGAACCAGTCTGCTCGTCGAGCCAACCTGCCAATTTCAGAATGAAACCTTCTCTGAAAATGAGGCACATTGATTTGCTGTCAGGACATTTAGCAACGAGGTGCTATTCATTCTCATCCCACAAAATAATGAGCTTGTGTATACGGCACAATGGGAGCAGAATTCACTTAAACAAAGCCCAGTCCAAAAAGCTTAGCAAAAACAGGAACATTCTAAAGAAATGTGGAGGACTTTTGGAGAGCAGTTCCTAAAACGTCGAAAAAAAATGGAGATTAAAAGAAGTATTTTCATCTTGGCAGAGCATACATGTAACCAACACTCAATCCATCGATCAATGGCTCCAATAACGGTGGGCATAACTATTGCCATTAGTGTCCACCATCTTTTCAAGGTCTATCTGGCATAAAAAAGCTACAGTTGAGCCCCTGTAATGTCCCAAATCTTTGTCTTTTCCTCTAATTTGCATCATTTTGACTCTCAAATCTTCTTGAGCAACATGAATGGACTTAATTTTCTGTTATGATTCCCAAACATTTCCCGGCTGCCACCTTTGAAGCACTCGACCTCTAACCCCTTGTTAATCGTCAGTGATGTTAATTACAACGTTCATACCTAATCTCTGAATTAAAGCCTTCTGAAGCAGCGTTTCCATTCTAATCATTAAGGAATGAATCTAATCAGAGCCAAAAATGAATGTAAATCAGAGGGCCAGAGCATTATGCAAAGGAGATCATGGTCTGCATTCAATGTTAGCCACATTAACATGAGCAAGTACTGAATTACATTGAAGCCTCTGCAGAATTGCTTGCACATCAAGGAACCAATCTCTATTCTTTTGTGGTCTTTTGAAAACCAATCGCAGTGTTTCCTCTAGTTTTTCTGTCACTAAACAACTCTATGCCAACTGTGTTGTTGGGTTGATGTGTCACCAAATGTGTAGGGCTGAGGAATTGCTATTATTCATTACAACTTTTATTTTGTTCTTTTCTGGGGTAAAACACCATACTGTAGCCGATCATTAATTCCCCAAGAACTTCGGGAATTAAATTCTGTGTTCTTGGAGACCCCCGTCCCGCTCCTCCCTGCGATGGGCTGGCGACCTGTCCAGGGTGCGTCCCCCGTCCTCGCCCTGTGTGCGCTGGGTTGGACGCCAGCACTCCCCCGCGACCCTGTTTGGAACAAGCGGCAGAAAATGGATGGATGGATGGATCTTGGAGACCAAGATGATGCTCTTTCAGCAAAACTGATTGGCTGGCAAATTTATGCAAAACAGTTCAATATCAGCCAACAAGTTACGTCCTAAATTCTGCATCACCTCCATACCAAAAGTTGTAGGCAATAATTCTTCAGTTTAATTTTATTTGCATAATGGGAAATATTCTGTAGCAGCAAAGAATATAAATGCAAAAGTTTTGTGCAAAATATGGATATGCAGTGATGTTTATTAATATTAGCATACAAAACTAGCCAAGGGAAAACTGGTAGGTTCACCAGCTGAAGGAATAAATGATGTAGATGATGTGCCAACATGAAAGCGTGACATTAAATGATTTTGCCTAGTTAGTCATGACCTATATGCTCAGGCTTACCTCCTTAATCATATGTCTTTGGTTTTCATGGAAGCAAATACTTAAACTGGCTTTCTAATTTCAAAAGCATTGCCTGTACAGACTTGACAGTCATGAAGGAATTGCTAGCTAATATATTTCCATCTTTTTTTCCTTAGGCTATATCTTTCTTTGTTCTCATGTATTCATGTCTGTAACAGCAAGCCATTTGTTGGTTCACTGTGATCCACAGTTTAGTTTTTATGAGCCATGTCTTCCCCTGAATGTTTTCTCACTGCTGCCTAGAACATGTAAGGTGTCTCTTAGTTTTGTAGAATATTTAAGTAAAGTGTTAGACTTCATCTCACCCATCCACACCAAGCACCCGGAGAGCAGTGATGGGGACGATACCATGCTCAAGGGTCCCTCAGGGTACTTCCAATCCTGGGACCATTGCTGACAATGTGAGGCATCTTCCAAATTCAAAAGAGAAGGTTTGGAAGCGGTGAGAGAGGACATGTAGGTGACATGACTTCTTTTTGTCTTCTCCCAATAAAATCCTCTTCTCTCTTCTGGACATCTCCAACCCAACAATTTTTCTTCTCTAACTTTGTCTCCAGCATAAAGATACTGGTCCTATATTTAGAGCATGCTTTGGTATATATTGTATGGTAGAAGGTCATCAAAGCAGCGAGAGAGAAAACAGTTCTATGCTTTTCACATTTGATGTTCAGCAATATTGCACAAGTTAAAGTAAATGTTAAAGTAAATGGAGTGCCTCTTATGATTACCTGAGATAATGGTTACCTGAGGACATATGCAAAGGCCTTGAATCTACCTTTACCGCGACCCCAGACTTTCACACACACCTCAACAGACACATCACAATCAAGCCGCTATGACAATGGCACCCAAACAAAGGCGACCTGTCTGTTGTTGTGGAGGGAGTCACCCTCAAGTCTTTATTTCAGCCCGCCAGGCAGTCCTTTCTTTACAGACAATTAATATTCAACTTGATAGGCAAAGAGGAGTGAGAGGGGAAAGCACATCACAATGGAGGCAATTTAATGTGCCAAGCGAAACCGCTTCTCCGCTGTGGAAACATTATTCATCTCAGGCCAAGTGAAAAGGCCAGACAGGTCATCTCCTCATCCAATCGCAGTAAAAGCACCTCCTGAAGCTGTCTACTGTTTATGTTCTTTTAGAAACAGCCCCACACATACCTACATTCTTCTGAAGCACAGCGGTTATGGCACAATATTTCACCTTCCTCTGGTATGTTCATGGCTGCCACTACCACTTATAGATGCCTGCTGTGCATGAACATGTAGAAATAGGAATTATGCCACTTCTAACCAATTGCTACCCCTAACGTGGCCTTTGACCTCAGAATTATACACTTTGTCAGAGTGAAACTGGACCGTCATCTTAAATTATTCTTTAAAGGACCCCTAGACAGCCTGACTTTCTGCCCTCTCAGGGTCCAGACCAAACAATAAAGCAGCAAACCATAAAACAAACCCTAAAACAACAGTGCAATATACGAACATAAATGGAACATGCCACCTAGAAGGCTATATATATATATATATATATATATATATATATACATATATATATATAGTACTGTGCAAAAGTTTTAGGCAGGTGTGAAATAATGCTGTAAACAAAGAATGCTTTCAGAAATATAAATAATGATTGTTTACTTTTATCAATTTACAAAATGCAAAGTGAGCGAACAAAAGAAAAATCTAAATCAAATCAGTATTTGGTGTTTCTACCTTTTGCCTTCAAACCAGCATAAGTTCTTCTGGCCCCCACAGAGCCCTGATCTCAACATCATCCAGTGTGTCTGGATTACATGAAGAGACAGAAGGATGTGAGGAAGCTACATCCACAGAAGATCTGTGGTTAGTTCTCCTTCAAAAACTATGTGCAAGTGTACCTAAAAGAATTGATGCTGTGTTGAAGGCAAAGGGTGGTCACACCAAATATTGATTTGATTTAGATTTCTCTTTTGTTCATTTACTACATTTTGTTGATTGATGAAAACAAATGATGAACACTTCAATTTCTGAAAGCACAGTACTGTGTATATATACATAAACATATCTATATATCTATCTCTCTCTCTCTCTCTCATATATATATATATATATATGTGTGTGTGTGTGTGTGTGTGTGTGTGTGTGTGTGTGTGTATATATCCATAAAACAATCAAGAAATCAAGTAATTTCTAAAATATAAGTGAAGCTTAACTGCGCAATAGCTAGTACTTTGCAAAAGTCTTGTGCAACCCATCACTTTTTAATATTTTGTAGCAAAAAGAGAGAATAGGAACAGTGCTTTATTGCAAAGAAACATGTAAACACATTATATAACAACAAGAGAGTTTGTAAAATTCCAGCCCAGTTAAAAGTGAATTAGTATGAACACTGATTCTTCAGCACAACCTGAACTCCCTTAGTCGAGCATTTTAATAATTTCTTTAAGTCATCTTCAGAAGTAGATCTCCAGACATCTTGAAGGACATTCAAAAGGTCTTCTTTAAAAGTTGGCTGCCTTTTGTTGTGTTCTCTGTCCAACAAATTGCTCACCACTTCTGTCTCTGAGGTCAGGTACATGGACTGGAGTGAAAATGAGAGCCAAAAACTTTGCCCTTTAGGAAGCCTTGAGAACAGCTCCTCAACAGCAATTAAAAAATGCAAGAGGTTCTGGTTGCTTGAAGCCAAATATGAAATGAGGGGCAGCTCAGGACTTTAATACAGTACTGTATGCCCATTTGCTTTGTGTCATACATCTGAGAAAATGTATTTGTGAGTCCTTATGTGACAATGTCAAAGGCAGTTTCAGCTACTGGTTAAAGTGTCTCAAACTAGATCAAATTTTATTAAAATGTTACATTACAGAGAGACTTATCAACTGGTTTCACAAGTGGGGTACATATGCTCATTCATGTAACCACACTGTGCTACACCAGTAGTGTATCTTTGCTTACATTTGCCTATATCTGTCAAGTGACTATGTTTCGAACAGCTCCGATAAGAGTATCTGCTGATCTGCAAATTTATAGTGGATGTAAATTTGCAGTAGTGTTGAAAGAAACAGGAGTCATAATGTCTACAATGCAAATGTAGACATTTTATTTATTATCCAGAACATATCTTCCACAACATTATATGAAGTGAAAGTGACTATTCTCATCATTGTGAAACAGCACAGAACACAGTGTGCAACAACGAAATTCAACCTCTGCATTTCACCCACACATTGTGCAGCAGGGAGCAGCAATGGGGATGGTACCTTGCTCAAGGGTACCTCGGTCTGGTCTTGGATTCGAACCCACAACCATCATTCTGGGACCAGCTTCCTAACCACTAGGCCACCACTGCCCCAACATGATAACATGACTGATGGATAAATAACCATAAGTCTGAAAATGAGTCTTTGAGGCGTTAGCACACCCTATAAACACCTTTTCCCAATAAATAAAACTTACAAAGTGAATTTTAGGCCAAAAATTCATGAAACTGATGCAGAAGAATGTCTCAGACATCCATAAACGTTTATTTTTTCGTGTAATGACATTGAAGCTTAGCTCTTCAGATGTTTGTTCTATTCACCACGACTGTAGCACTTGTAAAATTCGCCTCCACCTGTTTGGAATGACTTTATTAATATCATAACCATTTAGCATAGTCACAAAAATAAACAAAAACATCCATGCAGTTTTCAGGTTTTGAGGTAAGCATGTAATGATTAAGGCATACATTTGGCAAAGTGCACTTCCTGTACAAGACTCTTCATGCAGCTAACGTTTAAAAAGGTAGGGCAAAGTTTATTTTTCCCACACTTTCACTTTTGGAAATGTTGCAGTCTAAGCTTTCAATGAAGACCACCAGCAAAAATCTACACCCCCCCCCAAGCCTGGTCAAAACCAGAACTTAGCCAAACTAATCCTGACTCTGACATGCTGTGGCACAAGGTTAAAGACTTTGGATATTGTAATGAGGGGATTTCCATACTAATGCAGTAGGAGGTCACCCCAATGACTAGTCCCGATCGGGAGATGTTTTAGCATTTGGCTGAATGGCTTTGCTAATGTGCCTCCGAGTCAATATTTGAGTCTGCTGAAGACCTGCCGCCTTTATGCGACTGTCAGACGGCACCGCTTTGTTTGTGACATCTCAATCGAGGCCTGTTCTGAGTTTTCCGTGGCCTTTTTTTCCTCCTAAAGGAGACCTTCCTGCCATTTATTCAGGGCCGCTTCATTTCCCGAAGTTTATCGACGGAAAATTAATCAGCTGCAGCTGTCTCTTCGGATAAGTATTACCTTGACAGCTTTTGCTTACTAATGCAGTTTTCGGGGAAGCGCTTCCTGGCCGAAGGATATCATATAGATTTACACCAAAAGTCCATTTTGTTTCATTGAAGCTGAATTATTAATATTATCCATCCTGAGAGAGTTATATATACACGCAATGTGTAAAAATTCTTGTGCTTTTTTATAGACGTAAAAGGGAGAGTAGGAGATATGGCTTTGTGAAGGATTCTTTCTTTATCTCTTTTGACTCGCTACACTACTCCGTGTCTGTCCTCCTTTCAGTGAGGCCATGAATGTTCGCTGAAAGCCCACTTTCAGGGTAAGGATTAAGGACTAGGGCTGTAGACCAACTGCAGTTTGTAATGGAATATTATATGTTCAAGATATTTTGGTAACACTTTAGCTGCGTTGATGAGGCTATGACACCAAACCCTGTATGATGACATTGACCTACATAGACCTTTATATTTTTTTTTGCATAAAATGTAATGAATTTCACCTGCCACCAAAACATCTCTCATTTTTCACTTCACTGTGTTTCAGTGGATTGGGGAAATATTGAAATCATTGTAGCATATTATGTAATATTGTAATATTATTATAATATTATAAGTAATATTGTCATAAAATGATATGTGTTGCTTTACAGTGAGGACGTTTATGGTGAATGGATGGATATTTAAGCAGCCCCTTCTCCACCACCACCATAGGCCTTTGCAGTGATTAGGATGTAAAACGATGCTTTGGTGTGTGATGCTGTATCTTACATGGTTTATCATATAAAATGTAAAGCAGTTATTTCATTTTCTCTGGAATTACATCAGTAATATAGCCTGACAGTAAATTCACTCTGCCTAATTAAATGACTCTGAATCACCACTTCTACTACAACCTGCCGATGAGCACAGAGAAGATCACACCTTGAGTTGAATTTTACACTTTTTGAGTTGAATTTATAAACATTTACTGACCTCTTACATGGAATAGTGACCAAAGTTCTATTTTATGATCCATTGATATTTAAATTGGGACGGCACAGTAGTGGAGTGGATAGGGGCACAACGAGAGGGTCCTAGGTTTGATTCCTAGGCGGGATGGTCTGGGTCTTTTCTGTGTACCATTAGCTATGTTATTGTTTCCATGGCAGTCCATTATTAGAGAAGTGGCTTTAACAGTGTTGTTGAAAGTGAAAGTGACAGCACCTTGCTCAAGGGTACCTCAGAACAACCTAATGACCTGGGATTCGAACCCATGACCTGCAATCCTGGTACATTGTCCCTAACCACTAGACCACCGCAGACAGACATATGATGTTGCTGTTTGAATGCTCCCACATTACATATTGTTTGAAAGTGAAATCTTTGGTTGGCCATATCAAACCACAAGTTAGGTGCAGAGTAGAAATGGTGACACTTCCTAAGCAGATGCAAATGTAAGTGCTCCTGTAATGTAGATAGTCACACACCTCCTGGTACAATCAGGCGAAGTTTGTTGGAAAAATCATCCTGTTTAATCAGCCTCATCTTATTATAAGTGTAATTGCATTACATCAAGACATGTGACGTGATAATGTGCTGTTAGAACTTTCAAAACCAATGAGTAACAGATGCTGTAATCCAGCAACAGTGGTGATGCTATCGCTTATCAGTGTGTTATTACACAGTTATTACACAGTGTATAACGCGATACAAATTACAGTGATGCTTAGAAGACCCTCATGTACTAAATCAAATGGTCTGGAGAGCCACAGATAGACTGATGGGGAACAGGGTCCTGCACTGAGTGGCAAAACTGAGTGTGTGTGTATGTGTGTGAGAGAGAGGGATAGAGAGAGACAAAGAGAGAGAGACTGAGAGAGAGAGAGAGAGAGAGAGCGAGTGAGAGTGAGAGAGAGAGAGAGAGAGAGAGAGAGTGAGAGTGAGAGAGAGAGAGATACAGAGAGAGAGAGAGACAGAGAGAGAGACAGATAGAGAGAGAGAGGGAGAGAGAGAGACAGATAGAGAGAGAGAGGGAGAGAGAGAGACAGATAGAGAGAGAGAGGGAGAGAGAGAGGGAGATACTTTGGTGGACCTGTTCGGCTATCAGTCAGGAGGGGCTGTCAGGGAAAGAGTGCACAATCCTCCTACAGATTAGACTGGGGGAAAACATTCCGACAAGAGCAAGATTACAGACACAAGTGTGTGTGTGTGTGTGTGTGTGTGTGTGTGTGTGTGTGTGTGTGTGTGTGTGTGCGTGTGTGTGCGTGTGTGTGTGTGTGTGTGGTGTAAAAGGTGGGCATACTAGAGAATTAGGATGATAAAACTCTGAGGATGATTAGTTCTTTTAAGAGAGATGTGTGTGTGTGTGTGTGTGTGTGTGTGTGTGTGTGTGTGTGTGTGTGTGTGTGTGTGTGTGTGTGTGTGTGTGTGTGTGTGTGTGTGTGTGGGCTTCTCTTTATGTTACTACTCTAAATAGATGCACAGTCATGAGAGAGCAAAGTAAGGCCAACTCACAGACACACGCACAGTGCTGGAATGGGCAACAGATAGGAACAATGAGAGATTAGACTGTTTGTTCATTCCATGCTTTGCACCTGCTTGTGTGTGTGTGTGTGTGTGTGTGTGTGTGTGTGTGTGTGTGTGTGTATGTGTGTGTGTGTAAGAGTTTTTGATTTGGTGTGATATGTTTTTTGGTAATGTATACACCTCATTTCTCTCTCTCACTCTCTCAATTCAGCTCTTTCTCATTTCTCCTTCCTTGTCTGTACACTTCCTTTCTTCCATTTCTCTCCCAACCCCCCAAGCACACACACTCAAACACACACACACACACACACACACACACACACACACACACACACACACGTATATGCTCATCAGCTGGTCTATTCAGATCATTCTGGTACTGGTGTTGTTCCTCAGCCTCTGCTCTATTGTTTTCTGTGTTATTGATTCTAACCAGGCTGCTTCGTGTCACTGCTACAAGCTCCCCATTTGTCCAGATTTGCACTCCCTCTCTCTGTCTCTCTCTTCTTCGCTGTCTTTCTCCTCCACCCATCCCTTTCTGTTCTTCGTCTCCCAGCTGAATAATGTCTTTTCACTGATGTCTCTAAAAGCCTCATCCATCCTTTTATTGAATTAACCTCAGCTGTCCATCTCTGACTCAGTATCTGTTTGCCTCTCGTTCTGACGTCCACTCAGATCTGACCAGTGCCGATCTGAGAGTCCAGCTGAATTACTCCCAGAAGTTAAACTGGGCTAGAATAATCCAGACCACAATAATGACACTTTCTAGGTAACTTTGCACATCTTTCTTCTGATTTTTGCTTAGTTTAAGCAAAGCAAACTTAAGAGTTTTTTGGTTCTAAACTTGACATATTAAACGTTCCTCTGCCACAGGAAGAAAAAGGACCAATCATATTTCACATTAGGGGCCAGTCATGCTTCAGCTTTAACTGCAGAGGTCTCAGCCATTGTCTGACGGTGGGGGATAGGGCTTTATAAATTAGCGTAATACCAGAGATGAAGGCTCCCTTAAGAACCTTTTCTCTGGATACAAGGTACCCAAAAAAGAAGGACTCTTGGCAAAGGGGTTACATGGGCATCTCCATTGGCAACAGTAATAAAAATATATCAGTAATAATAAAATCTACTGTCAAAATTGTCATAGATCACATTCTTAATAATTCTTTTTACTTTCTTTTTTTTATTATTCCTCAAGCTGACCTGCTTGGTTCAAACATCGAAGATACAAGAGGTGGGAATAACGATGTACCAACACTTTATTACTTTAAAAAAAATTCCTTACATTTGAAACAAAATACCTATACATTCTACTCAATTTTCACAACAGAACAACCTATTTTAAATGCATTTTAGGGGATATTTCCTTTTTTATTTTATCATCTTTCCAACATCAAGACCTGTATCTGCCCTAATGGCCAAAAACACAAGGGAGGAGTGGACGGTAGAGAAAAGGCCCGTATTGAGTGATGGGACAACAAGTAGAGACATGGATGAAAGTGAAGTAGTGAAGTTACTGATTCGGAGTGAGGTTCAGTTCACTTTAAAAGTGAAAGTGACTATTCCTGTCATTGTGAAACGCAGCATAGCACAACGAAATTCAACCTCTGCGTTTCACCCATACACACATGTGCCGCAGGGGCCAGCTATTGAAAGGGCCCGGGGAACAGTGTCGAGGATGGTACCTTACTTAAGGGTACCTCAGAGCAACCTACTGGTGAGGGAATCAAACCTACAATCTTCTGATCCAGGGCAACTCCCTAACCACTAGGCCACCATTGGCCACTTTGCACACTTTGTAGAAATTTTTTATTTTTATACTCTGAGTCTACACTTTTTAACTTTTTACTTGAGTAAAGATGTTAAGCAGCGTAAAATAGACTTTTATACACTTTTTATGTTGAAATAAATATGACTAAAGGTGGCTAAAATGGATAGTTTTTTAATACATTTTATCACTTTGTTAAAAATTGTTCTAAATATGTATCTGGCAGGGGAAGATACCATGATCAGGATGTTGGTCCTGATCATGGTTGGCCTTTTTTGGGATTGGAAGGTCGTGGCTCCAAATCATAAATCAGAAGGTTTCCCTGAGGTACCCTTGAGCAAGGTATCGTCCCCGTCACTGGTCCCTAGGTGCCATAGCTGCCCCCTGCTGCACGTGTGTGAGGGATAAATTCAGAAAATGCATTTGTTTTTTTCACTGTGTGCTATGTGTTCATTTTCACTTTCACTTTCATTTTAAATTTGCATTCTATTTCGCTCATATGCAGGCTTTCTTTATCCTTGAATTTTCCCATCACCTCCTCTGGGGAGGCTTTCATATACAGTTGTAAAAAGTGGGTCATTAATTACTTACACAAGCAAATGTTTTTGTTTTTTTTTTCCTTTATTTCAAAGCACAGAAACTAAATTTGCATGTTTATACTGATTACTCATTATAAGATTTAGAGACTTTGTGCAGAAGAGTGCATGTTTTAAAGAGATTTTATAAAAAATAAAATGGGATCTAATGGAGAATTCACTGAAGCATTGAGAACTTGTAATCTCAATTCAATTTAATTAATCTCAACTTGTAATCGAACTTGTAATCGAAGTGTTTCACAGTAAAATACAGTGTAACCCTGTGCTTTGCACACACAGATCTCTTTGTTTCACACAGAGCAGGACTGCATGAGACTGTACAAGTGTTATTATTTGCTGGCCTATGCAGCCTCCGGTATACGGAACAGAGAAAAGCATCAAGGTGGTGAAGCAGAAGGCTACCTTGAGCATGTTTACAGTAACAGAGAACTTCAGCTGTTTCAGCGATTAAATATGAATGAGAATGTGCTGCCAATGAGGCTGAAAATACACTCAAAGCCTCCGTTCTGAAAAAAAGCACGCGCGCAAAAAGAGCTTTAGAATTATTCAGAGCAGCAGCAATGCACGTTTATCATCCTACATTTTTGAAGAGGCCTTTTGACAACTTTCCACAACAAATCAGTGCATCAATTGATTTCTTTATGAAAAGAGCTCAATCCAGTTTATGATCAAAAGTCCTGGAAGTAGGTAATGCTTTTTATTTACGCAGCTTGAGAATGCTAATCTATAAACTATAATCTATAAGCATGTCTTCAGATGATACCTTATAAGTGTTTTTAAAAAAAAGTTAAATACACTTTTACACTCAGATTTAGAGAGAACTAAAAATTTCAGATTGAAATACATTCAAGTTTAGAGAGAAACTGCTTTGGGAACAGTAACATCTTTTTTGCATAAGGGTAAAGGTTCTACAGCATTCATTTGTCTAAAAAGGTTTTCATTTGGAGTGATCGGTCAGTTATAAAGACTTAATTGTATAAAAGGTTAAAAATATGTTACATTTATGAGAAATCATGAAAGAAAGTGACCATTCTTGTCACAGTGAGACACAACCTCTGGGTTTCACCCGCACATGCAGCAGGAGGCAGGTAATTAAAACACCCAGGGAGCAGTGATGGGGATGGCACCTTGCTCAAGGGTACCTCAGGGCAAGCTACTGGTTGGGACCAAGCCCACGACCTTCTGATCCTGGGGCCTCGTCTTTAAACACTATGCCACCGCTGCCCCGACAGAACAGGCAGGCTACAGTATGAGACCGGACAGGTCTGTAGGAGTTTGAAACCACTGCAGGACTTTCATCCATAAAGTGTGACTTTTTACCAAATGCAGCAACATGTATCTTCATGAAAACAGAAAGTGGACTTTATAGTATATAGTATGTTATGCATGCTTTTTATATATTGAAATTAAATAGAAAATTATTTTACTAGGTCACTTCTGAACAGGAAGTGGGTCACCTCTGCTGTAGGAGCCAGTTGAGCTCTAGATGGACCAAGAGCTGGTGATATTCCTGAGCATTTCATTTTAATGACTGTAAAAGTAGTTCTGTAATGTGAGATGCTATTTTGCTATTAAAAATATTTTACTCTGCTTTTCTTGCTTAATTATACCTCTAAGTATGATTATGAGAACTTATGAGACGGATTTATTTTATACCTTTTCTCCACCATCCATTCTGTTACGTCTAGTTCACCTGTATACCATTTTCTATTCTGGGAGTGTTTAGGCTTAAACTTGATTTTAAAAATCTACTTAAGTACATGATCATGTATTTGCACATTGTTACATTGAAAATAGTTGTTCTTCCAACTCATGTCATAAAGCTGAGATTAGGGATTCTGACAAGACATTTCTGCCTAATCGTGTAAGAACTCCTGTAAAAGGCTGATGTTAAATGTGAGACGTTCTTCTGTTCTGTGATTTGGTCTTATGTCACATAAAGGGTGCAAAAACCTCTGCTCTCTCTTTCAGATTGTACGCCATATCAAGTCTTGGAGTTATCTATTCCTGACCTAAACCCTGACCAGCTTGATAGCACTATCAAGCGTGTATTCACCAAACACAGATGCTAAAACATCTGCTCATTCCACTTTTTCACCAAATCCTGTTTGAGTGTTTATGCTCACCAATCTCTTATCATAACGTCACCTGCTGGTGTAGCTTAACTGCTGATGGGTTTTTGTAAGCCATTCACCAGGGATTAGTTTATGGACGTGGACCCAAGTAGCTGATACACACAATTCATTGGCCCAAACACCAACCACCACCAGACAATGGAAAAGGTTAAGTGTTTCTAATAAAGTGGCAACTGAATGGAAGGTTGAGGTGGCCAGTGAGTAGATATAGGAGCTCCCTGTTTCTAACAAAGTGGCCATACATACATTTTCTTTCCAAAAGGGGGGAAAAGTTTCTAAAAAAGTGGCCACTGAGTAAAAGAAGAAGGAATGGTGTTTCTAATAAAGTGACAGTCGAGTAGAAGTAGAAAATTAGGTGTTTCTAACAAAGTGGCCATCAAGTAAATGTAGACGTTAGGTGTTTCTAACAAAGTGGCCATCGAGTAAATGTAGACGTTAGGTGGTTCTAACAAAGTGGCCATCAAGTAGAAGTAGACGTTCAGAGTTTCTAATAATGTGACCATCGAGTAGAAGTAGACGTTCAGAGTTTCTAATAATGTGACCATCGAGTAGAAGTAGAAAATAAGGTGTTTCTAACAAAATGATGGTCGAGTAAAAGTAGATGTTAGGTGTTTCTAACAAAGTGTCCATTGAGTAGATGTAGATGTTCAGAGTTTCTAACGAAGTGACCATTACATAGAAGTAGACGTTAGGTGTTTCTAACAAAGTGGCCACTGAGTAGTAGAAAATTAGGTTTTTCTAATAAAGTGGCTAATGAATAGTATTATAACACCGATATTTCTGATAAAAGTGGTTTTTGAGTAGAAGTGGAAGTTAATCGTTTTTATTAAAGTGGCCACTGAGTAGAAGCAGACATTAGGCGTTTCTAATAAACTGGCCAGTGAGAGGAAGTAAAAGTTAGATGTATCTTAAAAAGAGCTCCATGGGTGCATATCCTGAACTAGAAGGAGATCTGAAAGCAGCAAAGCAACCTTCAGAAACAAACGGAAATAAAAAAAAGCCCTACTAGAGGGGGTCAAACGTAAAGCAAACGCCTGCTGAAAACTACAAGTTTTCTCCAAAGACGGAGAAGCGAGTGGATTTAGGATTGAGGGAACGACACTTTGTACTGGGATCCTCTTCTTTCCAAAAGGGTGAAAGGTCAAAGGTCACCCCCCACATTCTTCTACAAGGCCCATTACATCACTCCGGCCCCTCTGTCCTCTCTCTTCTCTTGCACAATCTCTGCCTTTTTTCTCTCTCTCTCTCTAATGGCATCTATGTAAACACAGCTGGCTTGTTGACATTAAAGGCTTGTGCTCTTTTGAACCTCCCTGAAAAAACTGTCGTTGTTTTTCCCTGCCACAAGCACACACCGGCACACACACACACACACACACACACACACACCCTCCAAACATAAAAGCAGCCCAACACGCCGCCGTCACGCATCCGTTGCCTAACAGCAATAAACAAGCGTGCGGTTGGGGACGTAGCGGAGCGTGCCGGCAAACAGTGATTCAGTCTTAATGAGGGTCCTGTCGAGGCGCTCGGCAAAGCCGAGAGCTGCCTGTTCACTTTAGTGGGACGCCAGAGAGCAAATGGGAAGCGTGAGCACCGGTTAAGACATTTTTCAGATTAACACAATGAGAAGAATATCTAATGATGAGAGAGTAGAAACGATGGCAAATAAACAAATAACGAAAACATGAATCCATAAGACTGTGAAACTCATAATAAAAGCTTATGATGAGTTTATTCACTTTATGATGTGAATACTTGCATTGTCTTGTAAAGCAAGCAAACTCACTGATCATCATCAAACACAATGATCATGTCTTGTGATCTTTTGAAGTTTAAATGATTTAAAGATTTCATGGATTTAATGTTTATAAGTTGCCATGGTAGTTATGAATGTATAGGTCTGCCACTGTAGCCATGAAGTGGTTCACTTAACATTCTGAATTCAGTGTATATTTAGTGTGATCTATGCATTGAAAATACCAATACTATGAAAATGCGCATAATGAAGCCTTAAAGTGAGGGTCTCATAGTGTTGCCCAAAAGCCCATGCAGACTCTGAAAAGTTGGACAATTTGCACTTAGACATATTACATACTTATTACAATGTAATTACAATGTAATTACAACATAATTAAACTACTTACACAATTTGCCTTGACATACTTGATTTGCAGTCTTTTGACAGGTTTGAGCCTGCTCGTCTGACATTTTTGGTGTGAAGAAGTGATCACTCCGTCCAGAGTTGTCATCCCTGTAAAATTCTGAAACATTTTTACATGATGACCTAAAATATTTTACCTGAAAGTGCATAAAGAGAACCCAGTTAAACGAATGTAACAACAATTGTGTACTTATACTTGTGTAGCCTATTCATTTTGAGTAAAAAAAAACAACCCAGAATTACTGATTTTTGAGTGGCAAAAGTATGTGAGGTACTTTTGTACGGTTTTGTAAGGCAAAAGTTCTTGTAAGTTTTGTAAGTTCTTTCAGTATGTGCTGGGACCTTAACAACTGTAACTTAACATTTCTGGTTATACTTCATTATTCCTGCCATCTTTTCCAGGAAGAACAACTTCAACTCTGGGATTTGTCGGGTTCCTCAAATGATTTGCTTCTAAACCAGCCCAAACCACTGTATCAGTACCATGGGATAAGGTCTTATGCTAGAATGCTTTTCTATTCTTATCCACATGCATTTTGTTCCTCAATGAAACTAAAATGTTTTGTATGGGTTTTATCCATCCACAAAACCTTTTTCTAACTGCCTTCTAAAGTGACATGGTTTTAAGTTTTTTATTAATTTTAGCAAACTAGATAGGCAGCATTGTTTTCATGGACAGCCCTTCAATGAAAACCCATTGTTGAGTGTTTTCCTGATGGAGAACTCATGAACGTTCATGTTTGCCAATTTGAGGGAGCCTTAAATTGTCTAGAATTCATCTGGTTCCTTTGTGACCTTCAATCATGCACCTTGCTTGAAGTGATGTTTGTTGGTGGACCACTCCTGAGGAGGGTAACTATGGTCTTGAAATTTCTTCAATTGGATCAGACTGTGGATCAGTGGATTCCAAATACTTTAGATGGTTTTGTTACCTTTTCCGTTCTGATGAGCATCAACAACTCTTCATCTGAAGTCCATGTCATGATTAACTTTAAGTATGTTTTGTGGAGATCAAACTTTAAAAGATGCTTGTTTTTCTGATAGATGCCACTCATACCTGACTGCCCCAGTCAGCTGACTCTAATTTTGCCTTCAAATGATCTTATCAGAGGTTCAAATATTTTACCATTCAGATATGTAACTTTGGATAGGTTTCCTCAGTACATAACTGACCATGTTTAATATTTTGTCTCAATTGTTTAATCGGTTGCTCTTTTATAATCAAATTACATTTCAGGTCATTTTATGCAGAAACATGAACCTTTCACAACCACTATCCGTGGGGGATCTAGAAGGGTTAATCATCAGGAACTGCTGAGTCTGATAATGATGATGGTGGAGAGCAAAGGACACGGCCTCTGGTTCTGGGTTCTTCCTCTGGCCGCTAACTCTAACGCATTAGTGGCTTCATGCCTGTGATTAATGGGGCTGCATGGGCCAAAGAGAAAGACACGCAGAGCTGGCGTTGATGGTCTGCTTCACATAATCAGATGGAGTCTTGTGATTGATTCCTGCACTCACACACATTCCATCCGTCTCTCTTTTCCTGCTAGGCTTTTTTTCACTTGCTTGTTGTTGTTGTTTTTTTTTCCTTGCTACTGTTACACATTATCATCACTCATTCTTATTGTGTGCGTGGCCCATACCACGTACAGGAGATATTTTGATACCAGGGGCGAGTTATTGCTTGTCCTCCTGTGATCCCTCTGAACTGCTTTCAGATCAAACATCTGCAATGCAGAAACAGCTGTAATCGTTCTGTCAGAGTTTTGTTCCTAGCAGCTGGATGAATCCTGCAGGGGTGAAAGACCAAAAGTTGCCCATAGTCATCCATCTACCAGAGTTTGAATTCAATCTGTTATTTTCATTTCTTGTTAATGAGCCTTGCAATCCTGGGCCTCAAAACAGAAGCTAACTTTTATCTATCTATCTATCTATCTATCTATCTATCTATCTATCTATCTATCTATCTATCTATCTATCTATCTATCTGTATGTCTGTCTGTCTGTCTGTCTATCTGTCTGTCTATCTATCCATCTGTCTGTTTGGAAATAAATAACTCAATAAAAAAACTAAATCAATAAATATATATATATATATATATGTCTGAGGTGTCAAAAAAATAGAAACTGTTCACTAAAAATGTAGAGAAAAAAGTCAAGTGTGGACAAATGTTCAATTAGACAATTTACATATACATATAATTTGTTTGTATTATTTTTTTTGTCCAAAAGTCTAAGACCTCCAGTGAAGATTTTTCTATAGTTCAGCCTTTAATTTTAATAAAATGTACATGACCATTTCTAGGAGCAAGACTCTCAGATGTCCAGAAAAGACCTTTTTTGTGTGCCCTCGAGTGTAGCCTTTTACATGCTGTCATTTAAATTGAATAGCTTTGTTTGCATGTCTGTCGTTTAAGAGATTTAAAGAGAGAGAATATGGTTGGAGATGATGTAATTCAGCATGCAGTGAAAAGGCTCCTTCCTAATAATATCAATCCAGTGCACAGCAAAGTGCTCTGAGAAATGTCGAGCAGACAGCCAGCCGGTCATTTCCTCATCTGAATGTTGCATCATCTCCTAAACGCCTCAGTGGAATTTAACTTTGCGGGCGCCATATGTTATTACATGTGATAAGAAATTAATAGCATGAACTATGTATGTAATTACATAACTTAATACATAATACGCAGCAGCCTTATACTGAGCCGTACCAGGCATATCTGTATATATATATATATATATATATATATATATATATATATATATATATATATATACATATATATATTTGCGTGTGTGTGTGTGTGTGTGTGTGTGTGTGTGTGTGTGTATGGATGTCCTGTATGAATGAAAGTGGCATTGATGGAGTTTTGAGTCCTGCGTGGAGCAGATCAGATAACAGAGAAGGAGCAGAGCGAGTAAACTGATCCTATCAGCACACTGCACTAGAACACACACTCCAACACAGGACACTGCACTGCTGCACACAAGGCTCTATTCTACAGCGGCATAAAGCAGAGCAAGCCTCGACCTAAATCATTGATTTTATGTTTGGCTAAATGTAGGAGTTATTTATTTCTATTTTTACAAACAGCATCTTTCTGCTTCAACTGAATTTGTAACAAATGCGCCATCTTTGTGAAAATTTCTACACTTTTCAATATCCATATCCCAGACCAGTAGATCCCATTCTCCACAAACTTCACTGGCTGCCCAGATCATATTGTATTCAGTACAAGCTGCTTCTCATCACGTATAAAGCCCTTCATGGATCTGCTCCTCCATACCTCACTGAATTACTCCATTCATACACTCCAACCCGCTCACTGCACTCCTCCAGTACCGGTGTGCTCACAGTTCCTAAATTCAGGTTAGCTACCATGGGTGGTAGATCATTCCCTCCCTCAAAATTTATGCCTAACATCCTCTCTGTCTCTCTTCAAAACTCAGTTAAAAACATATCTATTCAGTCTGTGCTGTTCCACTCCTCCCCATTCTTGATTTCTTAATCCTGCTGCTTGTCTGTCAGTGTGTTCGTTTGTTGACTGTTTTGATTTATATTGACCTTGGGTTGAGAAAGGCGCTATATAAATAAAAATTATTGTTATTATATTACTTTCCCCATCATTACATTTACATTTGCGGCATTTAGCAGACACTTATCCGGAGTGATTTCCATGTCCTAATTACAGGGACAGTCCCCCTGGAGCAATTCAGGGTTAAGGGTCTAGAGATGGGATTTGAACCTGGGACCTCTTGAGTCATAGGTTCGTAGGCAAGTACCCTACCACTAGACCACTGCCACCCCCATTACTGCTCCCTGGATGCTTTAAAAAGCTGTCCCCTGCTGCACAATGTGTATGGGTAAAAGCAGAGGCTGCATTTCGTTGTGTTTCTGTCTGTTGGGCTGTTTCACAATGACAAATAGTCACTTTCACTTCATTTGATTTCATTTATACTTGTTTATACTGTTGTGCTATTAGACCATTAGTTATGAAATTCTGACCCAGCTTAAAGGGAAACTAATATTAATATTAATGTCCTCTTACTATATAGGCTATATTACCATTGACAATGTTGGGTGTTGATGATTTGCAAAGGAAATGCACATGTTTGAAGATCAGGACTCTTGAGACTTGCCTGTATTGATTGTATTGACTGCAACACGATTTAAGGCTTCCTTGTTGCTTGAACAACACTCAGCATCCTTCTAACTTGTGTTTGTAGCTCGTATTGTTATACAGCAGAATCCCAATTGTATCATTAATACTTAGTCTGTAGCATTTACACCTACAGGGTTCCATTGACTTCCATGGGGTTGAATCAGCACTTACAGTGATCTTTAAGGTTCAGGTGGATACAAATAAACATGAAAGTGTTCGTTAAATCAACCCTTTGGGCTTTTAAAACAAAGATGTTCTGGCCCATCTATCACCATAGGCATGCCAACTGCATTCCCCATCGGATTAACATCTGGCTGGGCCTGACGAGCGCATAACAATCCACCGTTTTTCTTCTTTCTTTTACTCTCTCTGTGTCTATTCGTCTCCCTGAAAGCAAATCTGATTGATGAACTGGATTCATGGAAGTAATACAAAAGCCAAGGCAGGGTATGGGAAGTAAAGCTGGATTCAAATGTAGACCAGGTTTGCTCAACCTTCCAGCTGGAAATCTATTATCCTTAGGAAGTCAGCTCCAGCACTACCTAAACACATCCTGATTCATCACTAATCAAGTCCTTCATGAACATCTGAATTGCACATCCACACATGGTGGATAAGCTATTTGGGTTTGTGTTTTTAGACAAATCATGAACCTTGACACTGTGTCTTCACACTGTAGTTGGTGATGCATATATAAGGAAGACCAGTTCTAAGCATTTTTTCTGCTATTGCTGCTATTGCACCAAGAATTCAGGTGAACATGAGGTTCTTAAAGCTATTGTTAGTAAAAATCAATTAGTATTTATAGAACTATTGCAAAAGATAATGAGAATAACAAAATGAGAAAGTTTTATATTTTACTATATTCGACTATTTGTTAATGTCTGTTCATCTACTGTTGCAGGGGGTGATGTTAAACCTCCCTGGATGGTTTGCCAGTCCATAGCAGTTTTCTTTACCCAATGCCAGAGAAGGACCACTTTTATAGTCGTGTCACTTTGAGTAAAAATTAGGAAAGGTTACATCAGGGAGGGCAGGAAGGAAAGCTTTTTCCAGATCAAATATATGGACAGCCAGAGTGAAAGGGAAGGTTTATGGGACAGTAGTAAGATCAGCTATGTTGTACAGGTTGGAGACGGACAGGAGGCGGAGCTGCGATGGGCTGGCGACCTGTCCAGGGTGCGTCCCCAGTCCTCGCCCTGTGTGCGCTGGCTTGGACACCAGCACTCCCCCGCGACCCCGTTTGGGACAAGCGGCAGATAATGGATGGATGGATGGAGTTTGGACACTTTGGAGACAAAGTTAGAGAGGTTGTGTTGGTTTGGACGTGTCCAGAGGAGAGACGAGGATTATATTTGTAGGAGGATGTTGAAGATGGAGCTGCCAGGAAAGAGGAAAAGAGGAAGACCAAAGAGGAGGTTTATAACCGTGGTG
Organism: Hepsetus odoe; assembly: GCA_017165825.1. NCBI lineage: Eukaryota > Metazoa > Chordata > Actinopteri > Characiformes > Hepsetidae > Hepsetus > Hepsetus odoe. The sequence goes on from CM029370.1 coordinate 4,735,906, forward strand.
AGAGAGGACATGCAGGTTGTTGGTTTGAAGGAGGAAGATGCAGAGGATGGGAAGAAATGGAGACAGATGATCCCCTGTGGCAACCACTAAAGCGGCCAGAAGGAGAAGAAGAGGAAGAAGAAGAAGAAGATATATGCTTCTCAGAAAAAGACATAGGTAATGAGTCTAAAGCTTAGACTACAAGTAACTGAATATTTTTTTCTTGTTACAAGCATTCAAAATGGTCCTACAGGCCTGACCACCATATAAAGGTTAAAGGTTCTTTGCATTAATGATAAAGATTGTTCATTTTGAAAAAGAAAGTGAGTCTTCTGTTTCACATCTGCATTTTTCCACTGAATTCCACTATAGAACCTGCAATCTCCATGCAGAAAGGGTGCTCGGCAACCTTGGCCAGGAATCAAACCAATCCCTTCTTGCTGTGAGGCAACTACCCACTTTGAAAATAATTAGCTTGGCCTCAAAAAATGCATATTACGACCCAGACACTTATAGTTTCACATTCATAACCACTTTCATAATCATCACAATTCTTTCTTACAATAATCTTAAAGCATATAACGTCACCAGGAACTCCAGCCTGGACTGAAGTGCTGCAGCCAAGGGGCTCTTTTTTGACGGCTGGCATCCTAAGAAGCCCTCCAAGTCAAGGGAGTTGTATAAACTGCTGGAGAAAAGAGTGTGCCCGTGTGATCCGACTCCACAGGTCAAGTGTGATCGTGCATCGTGCCTGTTGAATCTCTTCCATATTCATCTCTCTGTTTGAAAGAGTGTGCGTGGGTGAGCGAGGGGGAGAGGGGTTGAGCAAGTCAAGACCACAGAAAATATATGTGTTGGTTTGAATCTTGCAGATAAGCCTGACTTTATTGTAGCGTAAAGACACAACTCAGTCTTTTTCAACAAAACACATTCTTATGAGTCATGAAAGAATGTAAGTTTATCATTATTACTGCTCACTACTACGTTAAAACATGGCAATTCATAATTTGGAGTCATGTGATTAGCATAGAGCCCTGGAGGGAAAAACTCTGAGAACTGCAGCATGGACTGGTACATTTATATACAGTCCCAGGCCAAACAAAAATATTTAAACCACGTTTTAAGAGAGAAGAACACACGTAGAGGGAAAGAATGGCAATTCCTGGACATGTTAAACTCTTGCATTGCGATGGACTGGCGACCTGTCCAGGGTGTGTCCCCACTTTTCGCCTTGTGTGAGCTGGGATAGGTTCCAGCATCCCATGCAACTGTAATTTGGACAAGCGGCTATGAAAGTGAGCGAATGAATGTGTGAAAAATGAACCTTCCCTTATTCTTTAGCTATCCTTAGCTAACTCTGTCCCAAATACTACTACAATAAATACTTTGCTATGTTTACAGCAGGCTTGCATGAACTACTGGCGCCTATACTTTCAGTCCCTCCCCAGAGAGACACTTCAAATGTCATAATATTGGGGCAGTGGTGGCCTAATGTTTAAGGACTAGGCCCCCAGGATCTGAAGGTTGTGGGTTCAAATCCCTGAGGTACCCTTAAGCAAAGTACCGTCCCCATGACTGCTCCCCGGGTGCTTTAAATAGCTGAAAGGTGTGTGTGGGGGTGAAAAGCAGAGGAAGCATTTTGTTGTGTTTCACTGTGTGCTATGCTGGGCTGTGTTTCACAATGAAAATTAGTCCCTTTCACTTTATAAATCAACCTGGACTACTCTGTTTCTTGGTTGGGATTCTGTAGAAGTTCAGGATGATTGTGGAAAGATAAGTGGAATAGAAGAAAGCTTTGTTTTGCCCGTCAGGTGGGCAAGGGTGTGATGTCAGTGAAAGCTATAAATAGGAGCTGCATGGCTTGGTAGATGAGTGGTAAGTGCTGACACCTATCAAAGGTCCTAGGTTCGATTCCTGGCCTTTCTGTGAGTAGTTTAGATGTATTTTTTTGCAGGGATTTCCACCAGGAGCCCGAGTTTTCTCCCTAGTTTATAGATTTCAGGTGGAGTGGAGATGCTAAATTACCTCTTGGTTTGTCCTGATGACAACTTGATCCTTTTGCCCCAGTTAGGCTAATGTACCCCAGTGATCCTGGCTAAGATAAGCAGCTCGGATAATAACTAAATGTATAAAGGCTTAAACCTCAGCTCTTGTTTGCAGCAGGAAAGACATTTTTGATAAGGAAACAAGCAAGAAAAAAGAAAGGGGTTTGTGTTTACATGCCTCTGCAAGAGTGCAGTACAGTAAGAGCAGAGGAAAGATTGATCATTGCTGTCTATTTTCCATTCACTGGCTGGGCGGGACATACATGTGGTTATTAATGACACAAACTGCCTCAATCACACAGACACAAAGAGGCTCTTTCAGCGTGGGTTGTGTGTGTTGGCGCTGAGCTTGTGTCTTTGTTTTTGAGGCAGAGTGAAGTTTCGGGCCCTCATTAGGATAAAACCTCATATTCCATCACGCCTGACGAGCGTGTCTTTAGCTAATAAGCCTGAAAATGCTCTCATTACTCCTTTTGTACCTCCATGGCTCGACATGGCCACATTCTAATGAGCACATCTAATGGGACATACATAATCCACCTACAACACGAATTAGCAACTGGTGGGTGGAAATAACATCTTGAGTCGTTACTGTGTTATTTTTTCTGATGAGAGATCAATTCTTCGGGAAGAATAAGAGAGCATGATTACTTGCACATTTCTAAAGCTAGTTATTTATGCTCACTGTCCTCTTTATCAGAAACACTCATTCACTTGCATTTGCACTTATTCGCCACTTTTTTTAGAAACAACCCTTCGAATTTTCTCCTCGTTTCTACCACTCCGACTTTTGTGTTGACTGCTTGGTTAGAGACACTTTCTCTCACTGGCCCTTTTATTAGAAACACCACCTTGAATGTTTGCTCAAAGGCCACTTTATTAGAAACACCCACCTGACTTGTCCTTAAAACATCCTGCCAACATGGAGTCAGTGGTAAGAGATCTTGGTTTCCACAGGAAAGACAAGAATTATACTGGGAGGAGGATGTTGAAGAGCTGCCAAGAAAGAGGAAAAGAGGAAGAACAAAGAGGAGGCTTATGGATGTGGTGAGAGAGGACATGCAGGTGGTTGGTTTGAAGGAGGAAGATGCAGAGAACAGGAAGAAATGGAAATGGATGATCCACTGTGGCGATCTCTAAATGGGAGCAGCCAAAAGAAGAAGAAGAAGAAGAAGGTAAGAGATCTTTAAGAAGGTTCTAGATAGCCTACTGTTAGGCCTACTGTCTCTAATTGCACATCCTCGACACAGACGTTTCTGATAAAGTGGCCAGTGAGGGCAGTGAAATATACTTTACGACCAGGTTGGAAGTTTTCAAACGGTTGGCGAAGCATCAAACATTGTGAGCACTCTGGTTAAGGAGCGCATGTTGTTCTCACTTCTGTCAGCCGCTGGGCTGCCACGTGTCCTGTGATCCTGTCCTGTTCCCATCCGCACAGCTGCAGATGGTACAGGATCCATTATTTACAGTTCAGGATTTGTTCGGCTGGGGCAATAAAAGGCAATAAATCTCCCCGCATGCCATCTCTCCATGAGCCCGTGGAACAACAGCTCAACAGCAAGAAACTGTACAGAAATGGTGCGCTCATTCTGCACCGAAAATATTTTCATTCCTGACAAGAGAAGGGGATGCTGCGTCCGGCCCGAGGATCATTTGCCCCATGCTGCCAAGATGCAGTGCACAAACAAACACACACACACACACACACACACACACACAATCTGACCCGTTTTTGAACTGAGATCTCGGCTGACCGGACATGAGTGGCTTTCTGTTCTTTTCTGCCCTCTGGAGAGAAATGCTACATGTTTACATTTGTTTTTATAGCTTCTCAGTGCATGGGGTCATATATTACAAAAATATATTATATAGACAATACAGTGCAAAAGTCTTTAACCTCATTTCTTTGTAGTATGTCTTTTTTATGTATTATTGAGGAACATTTCTCAAGGACAATGTTTTTGGGTCTGTATTAGTATTAGTCCAGTCCCTGTACCTGAGCAGTTTTAGAGGATTCTTTTTTCATTTCTTAAGCTACGTAAGAATCGTTCAAGCAGAACACGGCGTCTAACTTGAAGCGGGTATGAAGAAATTAAGAAACAGGTGCAGATGATTGCAGATGATGAGGACAATGATTAGTTTACTGGTGATGCTGAATGTCGAATGGCTGGAACCTCTTTATCTAACCATCTTAGGGTTTAAGGCACTTTGCAGCTTATCACAGTAAAATATTTAAAAGGTAAGATCATTTGAGAAACATAAAATTGCATTCTTGCACAGACAATGCGACTCCCTAACAAATTACAACGATATCAGGGGTGGATCATGACGTTTGCACAGCCTAATCCTGACCCAAGGAATCCTGACCCCGTTAAACTGCTAAAAATGGGTACAAATGGACGTTCCTCACTCTTAAAACATTGTCAAACAATCTAAAGTAGTTGAATAACAAGCTATTTTAAAAAAGCCTGCAATTCATAAGATAAACCTCAGCAACTTTTTTATTTAACATGCTCTTGTATTCTTGCAGGTTTTTTCAATGTAGTCAGATATTTTTGTCCCAAAAGTAAAACTAAAAACTGACTCTTCTGCATTTCCCCCATTGGTTCATCCATTGGTTGCAAGCTGGAGGAAGGTGGAGGAACATAAAGAGATCTAAATGTCAGCAGGGAGCAGAGGCACATTCTCCACCCCATGTCCTCCCAGAAAGCTTACCCAGAACAAGGAGCACTCAATCAACAATGCTGACCACTGCAGGGGGTCTCCAGTCACTTCAGAGGGTTTCCCCTACAAGCCAGTGAGGTGGTTAAAGTGTCTACGTAACAGTGCTAATAATGACAACAACAAAAATGACTATTTCCACAGTGACTATTTCCATTATCTGCCGCTTGTCCCAAACGGGGTCGCGCTGGCGTCCAACCCAGCGCACACAGGGCGAGGACGGGGGATGCACCCTGGACAGGTCGCCAGCCCATCGCAGGGAGGAACAGGACGGGGACGGCACCCTGCTCAAGGGTACCTCAGGGCAACCCATTGGGAAGGGGTTCGAACCCCAAATCCTCCAATCATAGGGCCAACGCCCTAACCACTAGGCCACCGCTGCCCCACAACAAAAATGAATGAATAAATAAAGATTTTTTTTTTTATTTCAAGATAGGTTAACACTTCGCTGTAGGACTTTATGATTGCTTTTTGGACAGCTGATAAAAACTTTCAATATAAAGGGTTTTAAAGCATCATAAAGGTACTTTCTATTCACCCCAGAAAATGTTGGACTACTTCTTATACTGTAGGCTTATGGTAACTGTCAGAAAAGTATTTAAGCTTGCATGATTCTGTAGAGCCTGCTGGAGGGGAGCAGCTCAAAAAGTTCAGGGTACAAGGAATCTGTAATGATTTTCCCTGCCTTTTTCCTTGAAAAGTACAATTCCTGAAGGATCAATGAGTTTTTCCACTGTCCTTACCTATCGCAGCAGTCTGTTCCTATCCTGCAGCGTGGCTGCACAGAATCAGACCATGATGGATGCGCACAGGACAGATTTTATGAAAATTCCTTTGTTATCCGGTGTCAACCAGAAGAAGATGGGTTGCTCTTCTAGGTCTTGATTCCTCCCAATGTTTCTTTCTTCAGCTATAGAATTTTGCCTCTGTGGACTTTGGCTCACTCACCAGGGGCTATTGAGGAGTATTTCTCCAGACTTCCTGAAGGACAAAGTTTTTGGTTCTTCTTCAGTCAGGTCCCTGCACCTGAGCAGTTTCAGGAACAGTGGCAGTGTGGGATTATCTCCAGAGAGAGAGAAACAAAAGGCCAAAAAAGAGCTTTGGAAGGTCCTGCAAGAAGCCTATAGAACTATTCCTGAATATTTCCTAAGTTACATTAAATATGGACAGTATTGTAATGTGCATCAAAATGAACCCTGCATTGGTAACAGATGTCTGCATTGTCAAGCATGACACTGAGTAATGGGAGAAGGGGGAGAGCAGTTTTAAGGATAAGGCCAACACTGGATAACTCGGGAGCCTTGCTGGAAGATACTAATAATGGAAGGCTTGCTGTACAATCACAGATAAAGGGTTGCGGGGCTTCACTGAAGTGGCACCTCTGTGGCGGTAGCTTCAAGGGTATGCCATCAGTACATTTAGTTTGGGGACATAACTCCACAATTTTCCACTGCATTTGTTTAATAAGGTGGTCTAGCTCAGTACACCCTGTCCCAACACCAGGCTTCTGTTTCTCCTTTCTGCTTTAAAATATTCGGTTGAGAAAAAAAAACATGATGGCCTTTTTCGCCTGGAAAAAAAATAGAAAAAAACTCATTTAAGGTACAAACTTGAACCTCAAGGACCATGCTGTGCCTTTGAGGGTTCTTTTACACTACTTTGTACCTTGATGAACCCAAAATTTACCTGTACAGTACCTTTTTTTCTGACAGAGTAGCATTCACAGACTAATCCCCCTACCTGCTGATGTCAGGCATGCTGTGATTTCTGTTCCTTTACAGGACACACTTCATCCAGGCCTGGGCTGTGGCCAGAGAGTAGCCAGGGAGCACTTAAAAGACAGAGTTAGCCTTTCAAGGCAAACCCACAAGAGCTCCCGCAGCCTTAACCTCCACATTCCAACACACGCATACACATGCTCTCTTTCTTTCTGCCCTGCCGCTATATAAACACACACATACACACACAAGAAGAAGATCCATGGGGAGGTACCTGGAGTGTACTGTACACTGTGGGCTATTTTCTTCCCCATCCTTTTCTCTCGCCCTCCCTTTTTTTCTAGAGGGTGATTTCGGGGGAACATGAAAGATGCATGAGGCAAAGAAAGGTCACCATGGAAAATAAATAAATAAAAAGAGCCTTTTTCATCACAAAGAGAAAGAGAATGGCTATTTTATTTTCTATTTTATTTATTTATTCGACTAGCTGGAGCTCTTCATGGCGAAGGATGCAAAGTTGCAACCTCCAACCGCACCCCACCCCCCACTGGTTCACTGCACTGCAGTCAAATTGTCTTCATTTCCCCAAAAGCCTCCGGTGCCGGTCGTTCCTATTGGCCTACACATTGAATCTTAGGTTTATTTGGTATTTGGACAAGTTTTGGTGAACCCAATACATTCTGAAAAAGCCTGGGGCTCAAAAAAACTCCAAAAACTCTAAATAGTGAGTGCTTAAATGATGATTATGTGGTGCAAACTGTGGCAATAGTACTATTTTCCCATCATATGGAGTAAGCATTAGCAAAGATTAACAAATCAATCTTAGGCGACCTTGGGATTTAACTTTGTTGTTGTTGTTGTTGTTGGTGAATTAGCGTCCAAATGATGTTATTACCTCTTAAGTGCATCCGTTTGATTGAAAGCTCTTGAAAGCCTCACTTGCTACTAGTTACTGCCTTGAAGTGGTGCTGGGAGGTTCCTACTTCTCACTTGTGGAGTAAGAGTAAGTCATGCTGAAGTGCATTGTTGTTGGAGTGAAATGAAAAAAGGTGGACCGCCACAAAAACTTGCAAAAAACATAAAACACAAACACAAAACTCAGCTGATGTTTCAACCATGCAGGCAGATCAGTCCACTAGCTATAGATAGAAATATAAACAACACAGTACAGACTTAATTGCACAAAGATTACAAATTAAAATGGCCATTTAGAAGGTAGCATACATTACTGAACTTGTCCTCATCTCTGCCTTACTGAAAGGTTAAAGGTCATGCAAAGTTGGAAATCATCAAAATGAGGTCTGGGAGTGGGTGGTGGTGGTCTAGTGTTAGGGTACTTGACTTCCTATGGCGCAAGAGGTCCCAGGTTCAAATCCTACCTCTAGCACTACCACCACTGGGCAAGACCCTTTACCCCCAGTTGCTCCAGGGGGACTGTCCCTGTTATTAGGACATGGAAGTCACTCTAGATAAAAGCATATACTAAAGGCATTCAGTCTTGCTAATCACTAGTTCAGAATCTTTTGTTGTAGCTAACAACATTAGCCTAGTTCAAGCAACTATGTTAGCTAACTAGCTAAGATTAAACAATGGACTGGGGCACTGTACATTTGCAGAAGGTCTCCTGGTTAAGTTTTTTTGAGTTTTAGACATGTTTCCCAGACCGGTAGGTTGCCCCAAGGTACCCTTGAGCAAGGTACCGTCCCCATTACTGCTCCCCGGGCAATTTAAATAGCTGGCAACTGTTGCACATGTGTGTATGGGTTAAATGCAGAGGTTCACTGTGTGCTGTGCTGTGTTTCATAATGACAAGTTGTCACTTTCACTTCACTTTCAATTCCTTCTCTGTTTTCTATGGTCTGCTGTTGACCAGAATTGCTTTAATTGTAACAACAGGAGATGTCCAGAGAATTGTCCCCTTTATTAACTGTTCTTTTGTCTTGTGCTTGGCTGTTCTTTATTGCAGCTTCAGTTTACTCCTCTACTGCTAGTCATTTGCTTGCCTAGTTTTACAGAAAAGTGTCAACAGAATCCACAACATCACCAAAAATGTATTTTCAAGGAGAAACCAGGGTTAGAATCAGGGATGGGAAATGTATTACCAGGTGACAAGGAGCTAAACCGTAGGCTCACAATATATTTGGATGTGGCAACCATGTGATCTACATATGTAGTACACCCTGTATTAGTACACATTAGTTTAGAATAATCTATGATAAAAGTGGTTAATTATCTGTTTTTACAGACTGGAGATAGGAAATATGGCTTTACCTAAAACAAAATGACAACTGATTTTACCAATCATTCTCACTCACTCATTTTCTGAGCCACTTGTCCTAATTAGGATCGCAGGGGTTGCTGGAGTCTATCCCGGCTCTCATAGAGCAAAAGGCAGGGAAACATCCTCAACAGATCACCAGTCCATCACCAGGCAGACACACTCGCGCCTACGGCCAATTTAGCATCTCCAATCCTCATGACCTGCAAGTCTTTGGATGGGGAAAACCCACACAGATATGAAGAGAGCAGGTCCACTCTACACAGAAGGGACCCAGACCGCCCCATCTGGGACTCAAACGCAGGACCTTCTCAGCGCTACCCACTGCACCACCGTGTCACCCATACATCTAAGGAATAAAACACAAAACAGTACTGGCAATAGTGGCATAATTTATTACCTTATCATGGTCATGGCCAATACATGGAACTGTAACTTCATCCTTTTTTTCAAAGATGCAAACTTTAGATATATTGATTGCAAAACTGGAAATTTAATCTCAGAACCAGGAACAACTTTGCTCTTAATGCAAAAACACTAAGGAGGTATGATGCTGGATTTTGGGGAAACCAAACAGAACCTTGGAAAGGCACTAAAAAGCCATCAGGAAATGGATAACCAGTCAGATCTCGGAAAATGATCCAGTGAAAGAATCCCGCTCTCTGAATCTTTGTTTATGTGCAGTTGAAAAGACTGTGGCATATTTCGCGTGAAGCCACCGTTTAAGTGAAGAGAGGGCACAGTTTAGTTTAACAGCAGCCAAGACTGAATCCCATCCAGGAGCATGCACTCAGTCTCCACGGAAGGCCTCATGGATTACATTATCCTATTTTATTCTGTATTACTTTTGCCTCAAATGCAACACCAGCCAGTCTGTTTCTGCATCTCAGGGCATGTGTGTAACATTACTTGTTCCAGACATTTAGTTAAAACATGGTCCACCGCAAATCTTTGAGAAAGCACTTTCTGCCACTGTGTATGGTTTGGGTTATGGGTCCCTCTGATGAGGCTCTGCGAAAAACGAAAGGGCCACGAATGTCTCCAGTAAGCAGCAGAATAAATGAAAGGCTTGAAGATAAACTCCCATCATGCAAACTCTGAACAGTAGACTTGTAGTGTCTGAAAAAGGGCCCAGGATCAAATCTGACAGAAGACAGTGTAGAACGAGTGAGAGACGCTGGAAGAACACTACACATCCACTTTATCCATGACTTTATGTTCTGGAAATAAGTACGTCAGCTCGTACTCTGAAGAGTGGCGTGAGTGCAAGGATATGTGTGTGTTGGGGTGGGGGGGCTGTGCATGTGTGTTAATGTGTGTAAGCAGCCTTGTGTTAGTGTGTCACTTTTTATGGTGTGCTTTTTCTCTCATTCTCTCTCTCTTTCTGTCTCTTTCACGCTCTTCATCTTCTGTCTCTTTTCATGCCTCTCTCCCTCGCTCTCTCTCCCTCTCTCTCTCTCTCTCTCTCTTGCTCACTCGCTCTCATTGTAGCTAATTTGCAATCACAGTGCAGTTTTTTCCAACACAATGAGACAGGGCAGCCAGGCCAAACTGCTTTTGTTTACTTGGCAGATCCAGTGACACACACACACACACCTACACACACACACACACACACACACACACAAAATCTTTTTTTTCTGTTTGCTTCTCTAAATGAAATGTATTAAACAGTTTTAAACCATTTTCATGGTTTAGTTCTCGACACGTTCACTGACAGCCTGGAGCAAAAGGTATCCCTGCCACCAGAAAAGCTCTTGATTGGCCAGAACATTGCTCAGCACTATTGGCAAACTCTGAGACCACCAGTGCATTATAACTGAGCTCTAATGTTTATATTTGTAAATATGATAAACACTACACCTAACTTTAGGATTAAAATGTTCAAGTTGTTTTAATCTTCACTTTATCAGGTTTTATTGAAAACATTGATTCCAGACTTTTGGAGCACAGTATAAGTGACCTAATAAAGGCCATTGACACTGTGTGCAATGCCAGAGCCCACTGTAAAGGCCTACTTGATTCCATTTATGGCCTCTTAATTCCTCTGACCGGACCTGTCCCGTGTGGCAGGATGCAGGGTACTTGATGTTGGGTAAAAATTGATTTTTAACCTGACTTGTGGGCACTGCCAGCAGGTAGGATCTTAACCCAGAGAAAACATATGGGCCGAATACGCAGGGAGCACAATCCTGGAGCCGCTTCAGCCGGGCGGCCGCTATGGAGACCTGCAGGAGAGGTGCTCGAGGCCATTTGGCCCGGGATGCCGCAGCCAGCCTGCAGTCAACATGAAAGTATCAGGTATTGGCCGGCAAATGATCCGCAAGAAAACAGAGTGGACCGACTAAGAGTTACACTGACCCACAGATGGACAATGTGGAGGACAGAGATAGAGAGAGAGCGAGTGAGAGAGAGAGAGAGAGAGAGAGAGGAAGGAGAAAGAGAGAGTGAGTATGTGTGAAAAATAGAGAGAAATGAGAAGAGACAGTGACAAGGAGAGAAAGGCAGAAGAGAGACAGAAATGAGAAGGAAGAGCTAGAAAGACAGAGAGAGAGAGAGACTGTTTTTTTATTCGAGTATAACAGAGCACATATTTTTACAAATATACTATAAATCATTGAGTTTATTTTTAATAATAATTACAATAAATAATTCGTCCCCTTAGAAATGTAATTTGTTTTTTCTTGCAAGGCAACCGCTGATGGACAAAAACTGCTTTAGTGTCCAGTGTTGCTGTTTTTTTCATTAGCTTTTAAAATAATTTTTTATATAAGGATGCGAATAAATAAACAATAAATTTATAAATAAAATAATCACATTTTAAGGTTCCCTGCTGATAAATTGTCATTTCAATATTCATCATAGTCATTTCTGTAATGAAAACATCCGTGTCAAGTAGCAGTTAAATGAGTGAATAGCTTTTAAACAGTTATTGTCCAAACCAAAGCCTGTTTTTTTTTATACGAGCTGTCCTTTAAATTATGTCAAAGTATTTTGATAAGTGGTTGTAAAATCCATCCATCTGTCCATCCATCTGTCTGTCTATCCATCCACTATCATTCCAACCATCCAAAAGCAAGAGTCAGTACAAACAACTGATGGGGCAGCGTTGGCGTAGTGTTTAGTTGGCCCCCAGCTCAGAAGGTCGCGGGTTTGAGTCACAGACCAGTAGGTTACCTGAGTTACCCTTGAGCAAGTTACCGTCCCTGTCACTGCTCTCAGGGTGCATATATATTTTTTTCTTTTTATTTGACATAAAATGAGACACTGAGCTGATCTTTTACATTTTTTAAAAGTTTTTTTAAAGTGCTGAAAAAAAAATACGTTTTTTTACGTTGCACTCATAAAATATGCTTTTGTTATTAAACTAATTTCCATTAAAGTTATTCCTTCAGACATTCTTGGCTCACATGATCTCCATGGGAAAGTGGACAGGGTTTCTTTATAATGCTGTGTAATCCTTTCATGCCAGCACTGCTGCTGTTTTGAGGCAAACACAAAACCACTTTGAGGTTTTTTAGTTAAACAGAACCTAACACATCTACAAAAAAAAAAAAAAAAACCTCTACAAAACTCTTAATAAAGTCCCTAAAGACTCTAAAGAACAGCAGTGAGTCACTGGGCAATTGTTTATGTGACAGTTTCAAATTGGCCTGGTCTGTAATTAAATTAAATGACCAGCCTGTTCTTTCTCTGGAGAAACTCTCAAGCAGTTCCTGAATCCTGCTTCCCTGAGGCTGTGCTCTTCAGCAAGAGGAGCATGGTCCTTCAGGAAGTACAGGGAGGTCCAAACCTATCCACACCAGTCAGAGGCATGGCTGTATCTGACTGTTTCTGAAAGTGGGAGCAGTGATGTTATCTGGAGGCTGTATTGTGAACACCATTGTCGATGCTGAATTTTGTTTATTTACGCTGAAAAGTCAGTGTTTTAGATATTCATGATCCATTTTAGTCCACTTGAAGATGAGCTCAATGGCCTACAACACTGATTCCCATCTTGCTCTCCTGTTTCCACTATTGCGTGGTCCCAAAATCTCATTCAGCTCATCAGATCTAAGTTAAAGTCAAGGATAAAGAAGCGCCCAGGGAGCAGTGATGGGCACAGTACCTTGCTCAGGGGTACCTCAGGGCAACCTATCGGTCTGGGATTCAAGGCCACGACCATTCAGTCCTGGGGCCAAGTCCCTAAAGACTAGGCCACCACTGCCCCGAGTAATATACATTTTTACCTTTTGAATTTAAAAAAATGGATTAATAAAAAATAAATCTAAATCTAAAATGTAAAATCCTAAATGTTAAATTGAATGGTAAATGAACCGTAGACATTTTTGATCTTGTAATTAAGTAGATTATAATTTTGCATAATTTTAAGAATGGTTGATCTTAAAATATAAATCTTAGTTTTTAAACTAATTGCATTAACTTTAATCTTTTTCTGCTTTAGAGGACTTTAGGGATGAAAGTGCTGATCAAATTGATTTATTGTAATATAAAAAATGGATCAATGAATGCTGTTCCAGGAAGTAAATATATTTCATTTATTGCTATGGTTAGTACCGAGGTGTTCAAACCTTTTGAGCAGGAGATCAACAGAAAATGTTGGCCATATGGATCTATTTCAGCTCCTCTGAGGGGCAGTAGACAAGTGATTTTTTATCACTCTTCAAGCTGAGTATCACGAAGGGATAAAATAGAAGTTCTCCATTACAAGTGAGACCACTTGAACAACTCGATGAACAATACAGGATGTTGATGCCTTCTGTAGGCTCAGTTTAAATTGACCACAAAATTTTAAAGCTAACTTGCAAAGACTAACTAGATAAGCAATGGAATTCATTCCATTGGGTGAACTACCTCTGCCTTAGAGTGGCATTGATGAGGTGAATGAGAATTGTTCACTGCACCATGTGGAACAACCCACAAAGCTTGGTTAAAACAACTGTAATGAACTCAGCTAAATCCCTCAGGGACCATACAAGTGCAAATGAAAATGTTTTAGATTGGTAAAAGTGTCCTTTTCTTTGATTTTTGGATATTTAAAGAGAAATCAAGCTCCTAAAGGACATTAATCTGCCCCAAACAAGCTTCTAAAGGATATTAATCTACTCCAAACCTCCTATCAATGGTCTTTTCTTCAGTGCAGGGTTGAGTTTGCCTTTACGTCTTAGGAAAACCATTTGACTACATTTGTAGTACATGCTGTTTCCACAACATTTCAGATTTTTTATTCTTCAAATGTCTGTTTCAGCCTCAAGGGCAAAAAAGACTAAGCACACTAATACATACATAATATGAAATTGCTCAACTCTGTGTTGGTTTCCTATTGGGTTTGTTTTTGTACCTGTTTCCATGCATGACTACAAGGTCGGGAAAGTCACCCAGGACTTTCTCACACACATCCCTGTTCCACCAAGATGGACAATCATATGTGAAAATGAGAACAGACAGGTTGTTCTTGCTCGTGCAAGAAAACTATTCAAACTACCAATCTACCAATCAGTTGATACAATTGACATCTGAGAGCAAGACTGGCCTCCAGACTTCTTTTTGAAAAGATAAAGGTACTTTTGTCACTTAATTGCAGGAAGACACTCTTGGAAGTTCTCAATCGCAGTGTTCTGACCAGCCACTTTATTTGAAATACCACCTTTGTACTTCCACTCACTGGTCACGCTATGGGAAACATCTTCATTATAGTGTTACATACTGGCCACTTTGTTGGAAACACCATATTGGTGTAAAATTACAGGCTGTAGCCCATCTGTTGTCATGCACAATTAGCCACCCTCTACTTCATTCATCTGCTCTGTTTCTGAAAGTAGGACCACTGTAGACCAACCTTTGGGTGGTAGAGTTGTGGTACGATCAGGCAAAAAGTGGTCCACCACCAGTGAAGAGCAGTTCTGGAGATGAAAACGGGAAAGGTTTTCTAACACCAGTTGTGCAACAGATGGGTCACACTCTGCAGATCTCTACGAAAAATAAAGTGGCAGGGGATTTTTGCATCGATGCATATTAATTGATCTGTTAAATCGTAGATAACTAGTCCGTAGCTGAAGTTGCATGGTGGCATTGATGACTTAACTGGCCTTTTGCTGAGCTCAGAAGCTGCAAAGAGAAAGGATTATCAGTGCATCTCTCTACTCACGATAGAGGATAAAAGAAAAGACCTTGATTGCACCATTACACAAAGGATCGTTGTGCACATGCATAATTTAATTTAACGACTCTTTCAGAAGTGGCGAAACAAACCAGAGCGAGTGATTTCCCTCTGCAGCCCATCTAAAGAAAGTGGGGTGGTGCTTTTATTATTCTAATAGCCTTCTGAAAGGGCCAAATAAACAAACACTCTTCGTCCGTGAGCTTTAAAGACAATCACTGCAGTGGTAGCTGGTAGCCCCGCTCAGAATTTCAATTTGTGAAATGCTAATCTCATTTTCCACGCCGCCTGCTGTCCGTCCCCCTTGCCTTCTGTCCCTGAGCACTGGGACCAGAGCACCACAGAAGGTGAAAACTTTGGCCAATGCCTGGCTCCGGTGCTGTGACAAGATTTGGTTTGGTTATGTAACTTACAAAGCATTCGGTTTTGCAAACCCCAGAAATTATGATCACAATAATAAAAATCATAGAGAAACATGAAATACATGAAGTCTATACAAGTGCATAATTCATTTTAAGTAACTATTCCAAACGTGGCTTTAGGAAGGATATATGACTTAATACTGTCACGGTAATGCAATGTTTTAATGCACTAAATCATGGACATTTGTCATTTAAAAGTATTATTTAAAGTTACTATGACTTTTTACATATTATTTGTGCCATATACCACCTTATGAGCACTTTTATAAATCAGAAACAGCATTCATATGAAGGGCAATCATATCCATCCAATTCCCCAAACTGCCATATATTAGTCATAAAATTATTTCTGCCTGTATTTTAATCTGATTGGCCAGGTACATTAGTCATTAACATTTGTTAATTGAAGTTTCACACTCTGAGTAAAGGAATTAAGTGGGAATTAAGGAGCCTTTGGAAGATTTTAAGCTTTTTATTGTCATGCTAAATCAAATTACATGGGAATTGCTGCAAAAAATGCAAAAAATGTCATCCTGTGTTTTATTTCTTTCCTTTGACTTTTAACAATGCTTAAAATACTCTGCAAGAATTGAAGACTTTCTTTATTTTTCTCAGTGGACAAATATAGACCTTAACAATCTTTTAACAAACCTAATCAGTTTCACAGAACCTGCTGATGGAATCAGCACAACCCAATTTCACGGAACCTTTTTGAAAATGTAGTTAAAAAAGGTTTAGCTTTAACAAGACATTCATTTTTAAAGTTGTCTTTCATTAAAATTATTTTCAGTCATAAGTCATTAGAGCAGAACTTCAGTTTTACAATTCTACTTCTAGTGATACAAACCTTCAGACTTAATTTAATTAGTCTTTTGCAGCTTGGTTGATTGCTCAGTGATTGGTGGGCCACCCACTGGAACATATTTGGCCTGATCCCGGCTTTGGGGGGGGTTGACTGGTAGACCCTCTGGCCTCCTGTCAGGATGGTTTATTGATGCTTCAGCCACTGGCAGTTGAGTGAGTGACTGGAAGACAGACACTCTCTGATTGATGTGACAGACGATTGGCTGGTTGTTCGAATGTCACTAACACACATCTCCAGAGGAGAAAGGGAGTGTGAGGAGGGGGTGTGTTTTCATGAAATGAAGACAGAGGGGGTAAACAGGATGTCACACACTGGCTTCCTGGCACTAAAGCTTGATTGAAAAGGTGGCTTAACCAAAAGTCTTCCACAGCAGCCTCCCTGAGCTTTGTACCTCAGTTCAAACAGTGACGAATGCAGCAACAGTAGCATCGAAGCTCCAGGAGTGAGATCTGGAGATCAGTTGTGTGGAGAATCCTCCACCACAAGTCCATCCTCTGATCCGGTCTCCTCAATAACGTCCCACCAATGATGCTTTTATCTGGGATAAAGATTAAGTAGCTGAATTGTCCAACAGGAGAGATGAGCTAGGTGGGTTTGAAGTTCTGAGAATTTGCTTCTTCTTCCTAGAAGCCTAGCTTGAAATGAAACATCATAATGAGGCAAGCAAATAAGAAGCCTTTCAAGCATGTTACAATGTTTCAATTGTGCTTTTCACTTGTGATCTCATTCTTTGATCATTGGGTCAAAGCTTTTTTCTACATAGTTTTAAAATGTGTTGCAAGCTTGCACATGTAATTTCTTCCCTTGGTTAGTAAGAACTTTGGGGCAGTACTTTACTGTAGGCTTAGCTCAACTACATACAAATACACTGTGAGCACTATTATTAGGCATAGAGCATTTTGACTATATCATCATTTTTATTTATATTCAAACTCCAAGCTGTGTAAACTTAATTGCTAATCGGATTTAAGCATCAGGTGATGTGTATTTGTGTAATGAGTGAGGGTGTGGCCTAAGGAGATCAACACCCTGTATCAAGGTGTGCATAATTATTAGGCAGCTTCTTTTCCTCCTCAGGTAAAATGGGCCAAAAAAGAGATAGACTGACTCTGAAAAGTCAAAAATTGTAAAAAGTCTTTCAGAGAGATGCAGCACTCTTGAATTTGATAAGATTTGAGAATAATCAAATGTGAAGCTACTGGGAACCCATGATCCTCCAGTGCTGTCATGTTCCAAAACTGAACCTATCTGAAGTGTCTAGAAGTACAAGGTGTCCAGAGACATGACCAAGGTAAGGAAGGCTGAATCCAGACCACCACTGAACAAGACACATAAGTTGAAACATCAAGACTGAGCCGAGAAATATCTCAAGATGGACTAATGAGAGCGAGTCTTGACGAACCAAATGGATGGAACCATGTCTGGATCAGTACCAGGCACAGAGCTCCACTTCCACTCAGACGCCAGCAAGGTGGAGGTGGGGTACTGGTCTGGGCTGGTATTATTACAGATGAGCTAGCTGGACCTTTTCAAATTAAAAATGGGCTCAACTTCAACTCCCAAACCTACTGTCAGTTTTTAGAAGACACTTTCTTCAAGCAGTGGTTCAGGAAAAAGTCTGCATCTTTCAAGAAGACCATGAGTTTTCTGCAGGACGATGCTCCATCACATGCATGGAAGCTCTCCACTGTGTGGCCAGTAAAGACCTTAAAGAATAATGACATGGCCCCCTTCCTCACCTGACCTAAACCCGGTTGAGAACTTATGGACCTTCTTAAACAGGAGATTTACAGGGAAGGAAAACAGTCCACCTCTCTGAACAGTGTCTGGGAGGCTGTGGTACAGTCTATATATATATATATATTTACATTTACATTTACAGCATTTAGCAGACGCTCTTATCCAGAGCGACTTGTTCTAATTACAGGGACAGTCCCCCTGGAGCAATTCAGGGTTAAGGGTCTTGCTCAGGGACCCAGTGGTGGTAGTCCCAGAGGTGGGATTCGAACCAGGGACCTCTTGATCCAGAGGTCCGTAGGCAAGTACCCTACCACTAGACCACCACCACCCACATATATATAATTTTGAGTTGTTTATTATTCTCACTTTAATAAATACACAAGTGAGACATTTTTGTTTTTCATTTAGTTGCCTAATTGTTGTGCATATGTGTATCCCCCTGAGAATGTTCACACTTACATTTCCTTTGTAAAATGTTCAGGTTTCAGGGTTTTTTACATTTT
This sequence comes from Hepsetus odoe, assembly GCA_017165825.1. NCBI lineage: Eukaryota > Metazoa > Chordata > Actinopteri > Characiformes > Hepsetidae > Hepsetus > Hepsetus odoe. Next base: position 4,754,337 of record CM029370.1, read on the forward strand.
GGATTGACTGATAGCACTGGATTTGTTTCAGATTAAAATTAACCCTCAGAATAATCACGTGCCTGATAATTGTGCACACAGTGTATTTATTAGTATTACAGAAAGTCCTTCTACCGTCTTTTATTTAATTCAAATGCAGAAAGTCCTGTTAGAAAGGCAGATTTAATGCTAGGAGTCTTGTCAAACACTTTAGACTAACTAGTGTTGTATCTCTAGCATTGTAACCATCACCTCCACAAGGTGCACTGAAGTTCAATGTCCAAACCATGTAGAGAGTCTGCTTTTTACTGTATAAGCTCCCTGCAAAAACACTTGACATGTTTAACAGGATTGTGTGGGTAAAATAACTTTCAGTCATAACCCCTGGATAGCACATGCACTGTTTGATGGGATGTTCTGACAAAAACTCCAAGATATGTACCCATTATGCAATTAAGCAAATAAAATAGCAATGGGATAAAACTAACTGACAATTCATTACAATGCAAAACTACATTCAAGCTCAATCAACGAATGTACAAGCAATGGCAGCAAGTGAGAAGATAATATACAGGAATAATAAGTGCAATCCAAGAAAGAGTCACATGTAAACCTGGTATCTCAACACAGAATAGGTGACAAATATCCAAAGGGTTCTTTAAAGCAGTGGTTCTCCAACTGGCACCGGTTCCATCACTGCTTTAGGGAACCAAACCCAAAGGTTTTTTTGTTAATTTTGTAGGCATTAACTAAATGAGGAACAAACCACAAAGTGTAATTATTATGCGTGAGGGGATAGTATGTAACCATGGTGATAAATTAGACTGAAATGCCCAACAGGTTCCAGCTATTAACCCAATTAAGGACATAAAAGTCTCATAACTGGATAATTACTGACAGGGTGGTAAGCAGAAACAAAGTGAAGGAAACAAAGTAGGAAGTAGTTTTAAGTGGTAAAAAACTGAAATATTTGACATCCAACCATCTATTATTCAAACCGCTTCTTTCAACTAGAGCTAGAGAACCTCTCCAATTGCTCATAGGACAAAACATCCTGGACAGGTTGCCAGTCCATCACAGGGCAAACCTGCACAGTCATATGCAAGGGGTAAATTAGTATCTCCAGTCCATCTAATATGCACATCATGGAAAAATTAAACAATCAAACCTGGGGCTAATTTGCTGTGAGGTGACAGCAGTCACTTGGAGACTATTTGATTATTTCCAAGAAACAAAAATCAGGAACAAAAAAAAAAGTTCTATTGTGCCTTTACTGCATCTTTTCCTTTCTTTTCTACTTTATGATTATGATGTACTAGTGCAGTATTAGTTATTATCCAGGTTGGCTCTCTTACACTATGACTATCTAGAATCCATTTGTGTTTCAGTGGAACTGAGTTAGGCTATCCTGGAACCATGTGACACACAACATCTAGCAGTTTGGAACTTCCAGACAGAGGACACATTTCACCTTACAATGTAGGGACAGGACACACCACCTAAGTGTCAAGCACATTTGGCCAGTTGTCATGCACTGGGATACCTATTCACCTTGTCTGCCCTGTAGTAGCATATTTTCTGCACGAGAGCCCATTTTAGCCCTCATACCATTCAACATGAAGATGACCATTTGGCCTGTTTTGGGGGGAAAAAAAAAAAACATGTCCATGCTCCTTCACTTCAGAGCTCATTTTTCATCAGCGTGCCACACAGGCAGCCCTGCTTGGGTCATTGCAGGCCTATTAGAACGAGGCGAGACATGCAAACATCTCTATGCTAAGCTACGTCTCAAGAACTTCATTCAAGGGCTTTGTTTATTCAAGAGGCTTTCTAGGAATTAGCAGCTAATTTATGATGCTTTAAAGCTCACACGGCAGGCCTGATAAGTGACGTTCAGTTTGAGATGGGTCATCCAGAGTGATTTGATATGCGATGGTAATTGGTTAATTGTAAAGTAATTGTATTTCTTTTGCAGTTGTGGAAACGGGAGGTTTATGTGTTGATAAGAGTCATTTGTGGCAAAGCTGCACCATACATTTATCTTTTCATGCCACCATTTTTAACCTAAAATCTAGAAATGCTTAGTGCTAAGATTTAACTGAACGGTTTTTATTGCATGCTCAGCTGGATGATTAGGAGCACTTTATTGATTACAAAAAAAAAAGACTTATTGTTTCACTGGGTTACAGATATGAGGTGACACACAGGCCAAATTCCTTTAGTCATCAATCATAATATCAGAGAATTGAGTAATGTTACTCCACAAATTACACAAAAAATGTTGATAAAATGTTTTTAATCATATGATTTTTTTTAATGAATGGAAAGTAATTCAATTGTATTTATTGGATTAGCTTCCAGATTGTATTTCGACAATAGGTAACATTTGAACTTTTTTTTTTTCTTAATTATACAAACTTTGCCCATTTTCCAACTCTCTGAAACAGAATGTGTTAAAAATAATCCTAGCACTTATTCATAATGGTTTACATTCAACTTATTTACATGTAAATTTGACCAATCTTGGGTCAAATGACCACATTTTTTGTACAGAATTCAGTTTCCTATGGACACCCAACTGATCCCAGATTGTCTCTGGGTAGCGAAACATGTGCATTTCAGATGAGCAGCTTAATAGGATCCCGATTAACACGCCACACACCGCCAACAAGCAGTAACAGGCCATACGTTGCCATGCAACACACTCTTGCCTGCACCAATTTAGGGCTTCAAACAGATGCTAGCCCCACTGCCCTGCATCTCGGCCATCCCCGCGCAATAAACAGGCCCACAGCATGAATGGAGCTCAAGATGTTGACACAGCCTCGACCATCTGGGCCTCACGTGTGGCACGGCTGGCACAGAGCGCTGAAATCAGGGGGATAAAAGTAGGGGGCCGAATTTTAGATCAGTTGTTCAGAATGTACACTCTGAAAAAGTGTGCTAGTACTATTGGAACATATTCTGTGCTGATGTTTTACACTTTAATTTACTTTGATTGATTGAAGAAGAAGAAGAAGAAGAAGAAGAATAAGTAGAAGAAGAAGAAGAAGAAGAAGAACTTCTTGATGCGTTCTTCATGGAAGGAGAACATGTTGGACCGGTGTTCCATCCAGCGTGTTTCTTTACCTTTCACCCTGTGAACACTTGGATAGAATGAATGGATGGATGGATGGATGGATGGATGGATGGATGGATGGTTGGATGGATGGATGGTTGGATGGATGGATGGATGGATGGATGGATGGATGGATGGATGGATGGATGGAAGAAAAAGCTCCCCAGCATGATCAATTATTTTCCACTTTCTTTCAATAACTGGGCCAAATCTAATATATAAATGTTTACTAAAAGGCAATCTTTAAATAATTTTTCAATTTCAAAATTCCTAGGATTTATTTTATTTATTCCCTCAGTTTTTGTTTTTTGTTGCATTTGTTTTTAAGAGAGAAAAGCACGTTTTGTCCTTTGAGACAGACAAAGGCCAAACGGCCCTCTTTAGAACATTGTCCAATCATTAGCATTGCAAAGATGCTTGGTTTGAACTGATAAAGACTTTCTGATTTATCTGAACGGGCATGAGTTTGTTGCGAGTCGGACATGATGCCCTGTTACAGGATCTTTCCTTTTCCCCTGCATAGGTGTTGCTTAATTTCGCAGTAAATGACATTGTTCTCAAAGAGGGCATCTCACCTCTTTTTCCCTGGATAGCTAATTACCCAGTAAGCTATGAAATGCATTTACTTTCAGATCGGATCACATCTCCAAATCAAAGAAGGAAATTCATTTCATAACACAAGATAAAGGATGATAACTGTGGTTCAGTCAGGCATTTAATATGGACAACTTGTTCTTAACCTGAACCTTCCATTAAGTCTAAATTCAACATTTATATAGACTTTTGCAAGGCTTAGATCTGCCCACAAGGCCTTACCAAAATGTAATGTTACATGATCCTTAACATGCATTGGATTTACCACATAGCTTTTTCAGTATATTCATGCCTAATTCATTGTTAAAAAATGCTCCCAAAACACATTTTATCATAGTTTAACCGTCCTTTGACAATAAAACAAGGATATTTCAGCCATATTTTCTGAAAAGATAACTTGTCTATGGTGTCTTCCCAATGAAACACGCATTTCCATTCAGATGTAATCCAAAAGCAACAGATGCAAAGGCTAAAATATTTTTTTATAAGTTCAAAATCTATAATTTTTCTTGAAGAAAGTACCATAATACAGTTTCATCTTCCAATGCTCTCATCTTCAGCCTTCTTTATGATAATGTAATCTTTACAGTTATGAAAAATGGTACACTTACAAGCCAAATGGAGGAGGGCTGCCTCTCTCTCTCTCTCTCTCTCTCTCTCTCTCTCTCTCTCTCTCTCTCTTTCTCTCTCTCTTTCTCTCTCTGTCTGTTATGCTCACTCTTTCCCAGGCCAGCTGGTGTGGAGGTAATTGCATGGCAGGGTTCTGGTGGTCCAGCTCTGAGTCTGGCTGAGACATCCAGAAAAAAGGTCTGGTCAGAAGACGGATTGTCCAAAGCATCCAAAGATCGGTGTGGACAGAGTTCAAGAACAGAGATCAAGACATGATTTTCAAATACTTGGCTGCAGTCGCTCTCACTCACTCTCTCTCATTATGTGTGTATGTGTGTGTGTGTGTGTGTGTGTGTGTGTGTGTGTGTGTGTGTGTGTGTGTGTGTGTGTACCATCTGATTGTGCTGGTCTGGATGGGAGATGAGAGGACTGTCCAGTGATCCAGTGACTCATGTTCATATGCTGGAGTTTAAAAGAAGCAGCATAATGTCTAATGAATAAAAGCTAAAAGCTAAAAGCTCCATCTGTCAGGAGCTGGGATTATCTTATAGAGGCTCCTTTGGGGTAGCTGAAGAATCAAGAGCAGGAGATCTGAACTGCTCTCAGAGATTACAGAAGATATAAAAGCATCAGGGGCTCAATGAATGATAACTGGCAACCCTGCGAAATGTCATGAAGTCACTTTTGTACAATTCTACAAAAGTCTGAGTTGCCACTTTACATTACAGTGTAATGAATAAATGATGCTCCAAAGTTCTGGGATGTTATAGTGGAACATAATCCTGGGAGTCCTGCAGCCTGAAGTTCTCACCAGTTGGCATCACCACTGGGCATGACTGTGCATTTGATTGGGGTTTTTTTTGGGAGTCGGTCAGAAAACATACTGGCAACCTGTTTTTCTCCCACGTTTTGGCCTATCAGCACAGAGATAGACACCAGCACCTCCTTGCAACCCTGGTTAAAATTAGCATCAAATTTAAGTGAAAGTGAAGTGAAAGTGACTGTGAACCACAGCACAGCACAGAACCACAAAGAAATGCAACGTCTTCTTTCCTCCCACACCCAGCGCAGCATGGGGAAGCTATATCCAATGCCTGGGGAGCAGTGATGGGGACAGTACCATCCTCATGGCAAGCTGGAAGGATGGATGGATAAATGGATGAGTAAGAATTATGAAAAGTGAAAGTGATTTTTCTTGTCATTGCGAGGTCACAGCACAGCACACAGTGAACCACAACGAAATTGGACCTCTGCAAACACTGTGCAGCAGGAGGCAGCTATGAAAGCACCCAGGGAGCAGTGACGGGGACAGTACCTTGCTCAAGGGTACCTCAGGGCAATCTACTGGTAAGGGGTTTGAATCCACAATTTTCCGATCCTGTGGCCAACTCCCCTAACCACTAGGCCACCGCTGCTTATAGAAGTATTGTGTTTAAAACAAGTAACAATTTCTATATGCAACCAAATACATTGTAATTCTATACTCTGAACAGGTACAGTACTGTGCAAAAGTTTTAGGCAGGTGTGAAAAAATGCTATAAACAAAGAATGCTTTCAGAAATGGAAGTGTTCATCATTTATTTTCATCAGTCAACAAAATGCAGTGAATGAACAAAAGAGAATCTAAATCAAATCAATATTTGGTGTGACCACCCTTTGCCTTCAAAACAGCATCAGTTCTTCTAGGTACACTTGCACACAGTTGTTGAAGGAACTCGGCTGGTCGGTTGTTCCAAACATGACTGTGTTTCAAGCTCCGTGTGACACTGATGATCATCAGTACCTGTTTTCTAAAACTGGTTGATCATACACCGACTATAATCCTACACAATCCCTGACTTTGTGCACGTGTACCTAGAAGAACTGATGCTGGTTTGAAGGCAAAAGCTTGTAACACCAAATATTGATTTGATTTCGATTTCTCTTTTGTCCACTCACTTTGCATTTTGTAAATTGGTTCAAATAAACAATCATTATTTATATTTCTGAAAGCATTCTTTGCTTACAGCATTTTTTCACACCTGCCTAAAACTTTTCCACAGTACTGTATTTCCAGTATATTTATTTACATCCCAACCCTGCCAACAAGAAAAATATATACATAAAAAATTCGTAGTTAGGCATTTCATTATTGCTTCTTGATGGCAGCATTCTGCAGTTTGCAGTAAACTTTTAGCTACAGGATGAGCAGAAGGCATTAAATGTACTGGCTCTTTGTTTTTCACTGTACTGAGCTGTTGTTTTTTACAGCGGTGTTGACAGTGTTGAATGGCTCATCACTCACCAGTTACATCAGCCAACATGCCTCTGTCCATCGCTTAGTAACGAGAGACTAGCAGGGCACTTTGGTACACATTCTGCAGACACTGCAATTGTAAAAAATACATGTGAATTGTGGGAGAGCGAGGTTCCCTCACTTGAAAAATGTGGAGTTTGGACACGGTGACAAACCGCGATGGTCTCCTAAAATGCAAATAGAGATTAATTTCAGTCCTGGTCTAGAAATACAACCCACTGAATGGCAATAAATCACTTGGAATTAATTCTCACATTTGTTATCTCAGTGTTTCAGCTGATGTAAGTCTTAAATCTATAATTCAATTTAACTATACAATTAACTATACAATGCACATTATGTAAATATTTACATAAAATCATTTGTATATAAAAGTAAATATATGTATAAACCATTTACTGTGTTCAAAGTACCTGAAAGTACTTAAAAGCACGAAAACTAATAAATATCTAATATAAAATGGTATTACTCAAATTAAAACTTGATTTTATATTTTAATCTTAATTTTATTTTTAAATGTTTTTTTTCATCACTTCTATTCCAATGTAATACATGTGAGATAATAAAAGATGTTTTATTTTTGTTTGATTTATTGTATATACTCTATTTTGTTTGTATCTAGAACGATTTATTATTATCATCATCATCAGTATTATTATTATTATTGTTGTTGTTGTTGTTGTTGTTATTTACAATATGGCACAGTCTAAGATCATTCCAAGGATACAACACAAGTTGGTGGAAAATAATAATATTAATAATAATAATAATAATAATAATAAGAAGAAGAAGAAGAAGAAGAAGAAGAAGAAGAAGAAGAAGAAGAAGAAGAAGAACAAGAACAAGAAGAAGAAGAACAAGAAGAAGAAAAAGAAGATAATAATCAGTTTGCTGATCAGTTATTAGAGTAACAAAGTGGTGTTTCTAATAAAGTGGCCAGTAGGGGTACGTATGAGGGGATGTTTCTTACGTTTCATCTATAAGGCAGCTTTATAATTTTAGAAACTGATTCCAAATATCTAAATATTCCAAGTATCTGAAGCAGGAATATTCTGAAAAGAGGTGAAGAGTTTCAGGAGAAAGCGCACCTGTGAAGAAACGTGTACGTGATCACAGCATGGTGCAGGCGGCAGGCTGACTATGACGAACCGCTTTTTCCCCATCGTTCAAAAGTTGCCGTGGTGATCCCACTGTTCTCCCCTCTCTTCCCCTCTCGCAGCAGTCAGAAGGAGAATAAATCAAAGAGAGAAACGGCGACAGATGTAGGCCGCAGGGCCGGCTCTGCTGAATCAAAGGCCGCTGCTCAGGAACCATCGGCAGCAGTGTTTGTGTTTGTAATTACGCCACTCGTCACGCGCCGTTATTAAAGTCCAAAGTTGCTGCGTTGGAGGAATACTGTTGACAGGCAGAAAGCATGCAGTGATTAAATGTACTTTACAGTTCAATCCTCCAGTCCTCCAGTCCTCCTTTCCTCCAGTCCTCCAGTCCTCCAGTCCTCCAGTCCTCCTTTCCTACAGTCCTCCAGTCCTCCTTTCCTACAGTCCTCCTTTCCTCCTTTCCTCCTGTCCTCCAGTCCTCCTTTCCTACAGTCTTCCAGTCCTCCTTTCCTCCTGTCCTCCAGTCCTCCTTTCCTCCTGTCCTCCAGTCCTCCTTTCCTACAGTCCTCCAGTCCTCCTTTCCTACAGTCCTCCAGTCCTCCTTTCCTCCTGTCCTCCAGTCCTCACTTTCACCACAGTCCTCAGTCCCACCTCACTGCTCCAGTCCTCCCCTCTCAGTCCTCCAAGTCCTCCTCCTCCTGTCCTCCAGTCTTCCAGTCCTCCTTTCTTCCTTTCCTCCTGTCCTCCAGTCCTCCAGTCCTCCTTTCCTCCTGTCCTCCAGTCCTCTATCCTCCAGTCCTCCTGTTTCCTATGCCTCCGTCTTTCAGTCCTCCTTTCTCATTTACTCCTTCCTCTGTCCTCAATCCTCCTTTCCTCAATCTCCAATCTCAGGTGCTCACTCACCAGTCCTCCAAACTTCCCTCACACACATGGAGCTCTGCTATTGTCGTCCCAGGTGAAATCCAACACTGTTCTGGAGGAGAACAGTTCAATATCATATGTATTACATACCGCTCTCTCTCTCTCTCTCTCTCTCTCTCTCTCTCTCTCTCTCTCTCTCTCTCTCCATCATCTTTCTTCTCTTCTTCTACCTAACTTCTCTTCTCCTTCTCTTTTCTTCTCTTTCTTCTCTTCTCTTTATCTTCTCCCTTCTCTCACTGTCTCTCCACCTTTTCTTCTCACTCTCTTTCATCTCTTTCATTTCTCCTTTTCATCATCACTCTCTCTTTCACTTATCTTTCCTATCATTTCCCATCATCTTGCATCATTGTGTCCTTCCTCTTCTAAACTAAATTTGAAAGACTGATGTCATATGGCACAACCACGTTGCACACATTCAATCAATTTCAAGTCACCACACACACACACACACTGTGCAGTAGTGATGACTATTAAATGGATTGTGTTTTAACTGTACTGATGAACACGATGAAGTACACCTCCACATTTACCCATGCACACAAACATGCTGGCAGGGGCAGCTATTGAAAAGCATCTGGGGACCAATAATACAGAGACAGATACCCAAAGTAGAGTGTTCTGTCATTGTGAGGCTTACTTTAACTGCTATTAATGAATCAACCTCTGTGTTTCTTGTACACACACATACGGCAGGGGCAGCTATTGAAAAGCATCAGGGGGCAGTGAGGGGACAGTACCTTGCTAGAAAGTGCCTCAGGGCAACCAAATGAGATGATGAGTATGAGATTCAAGCCCACAATCTTCTGATCCTGGGCCTAGTCTTCAAACACTAGGCCAATGCTAGTAGTAACCGCTTTTTGGTTCACTGCATCCTTTTGTATTCAGAATGATAAGTAAGCACTTTCACTTCACTTTAACTACTATAGCTTAAACAGACTATCATGTTATTCATATCTGAGCTTGGTTTATTTATAACTGTGTCAACTTTAGAGATTAAGGACAGATGAACTCTGACCAGCCCTGGACACCCCACTCAATTAGCTTAAGGTCGCTGATGTTGATTTATTAGCTTTATTGTGTAGATACAGCTAAACTTCCTCTTCCATTGGATACCATTTCAGATGGAAAGGCCCCTTTCAATCACTGGGCTTAGTCCCTAACCACTAGGCCACTGCTGCCCCATGCCAGGGCTCTTTACAGAAAGAGTCACTGTAAAACTGCTATATGGGGAAAGTATAAATAAAAACATCTTTACAAGATGTTTTATTTTTATTTTTTCGATGTAATATGTTCTTATATGGTGGCTTTACAATTGCTGTGCCAAGGTTTTAGGCAGGTGTGAAAAATGCTGCAGGCAAAGAATGGCAAATATATCAATATTGTTTATTTTTATCAGGTACAAAATGCCAAGTGGCGAACAAAAGAAAAATCTAAATCAAATCAATATTTGGTGTTACTACCTTTTGCCTTCAAGCCAGCATCAGTTCTTCTAGGTACACTTGCACAAAGTCAGGGATTCTATTCAGTTATGATCAAATTGTCTGATCAGCCAGTTTACCAACAGGTGCTGATGATCATCAATGTCACACGGAGAGAAACACAGTCATGTTTGGAACAACCAGCAGCAGAGTTCCTTCAAACTTTTTCTTATTGCAGGAGTGTACCTAGAAAGAACTGATGCTGTTTTGAAAGAGGAAAGGAATAGTCTGCTATTGTTTATTTAAAATTCTCTTTGTTCATTCACTACTATTTGTTGATTGATAATAAGTGATAGTACTATTTTTGAAAGCATTCTTTGTTTGTTTGCAGTATTTTTTCACACCTGCCTAAAACTTTTACACAGTACTGTACATGCACCACCGTTACCTTAATCAGAACTATTGGATACCTTTACATCTAAAAGCATTAAGCTTTCTAAGCATTCTAACAGCTCTGGAAACGCTTATTTCGCTTATAAAGAATTGTTGAAAATATTTTTTGTTAATGTTTCAAGCCTGAGCTGAATGCCTTGTCCTAACTGCCACTCATTACTTCAAAAATGCTATGATTTGACAATAAGCTGTGTTAAAGCTGGAATCTTGTCTTCATGCAGTTTTGTCCATTTTATGCAAACTGTAGCAACGGGCAAAGTAGAGTAAATTGGATTTTTCACCAAACTGTTGCTAATAACTTTCTCTACTGAATAATAAAGCTCTGAATAAATACAATGTGGCTTGCAGAACTTAGGCAGAGGTCAGGACTTTAGTGCTTTAAGTGGCCTTTGAAAGACTTCATATCTGAGTCTACAGTGCAGCAACGGAGAGCACTAATGTGTTTGTCAAGGTGAGATTCAGAGGAGCCTCATCAAACAGAGCTGTCCCATGCACACACACACACACACACACACACACACACACACACGCACACACACACAGGCGTCATTTACAACTACTATTACCTCATATCTACTCCTTGAAGTGAGCTCTGATAGAAATCCTGACTAATCGGGCTTTCCATAGTTGGCTACTCTACAAACTAAACCTTCAGCAAATAAACACATGAAACACAGACGTCACAGCAGTAAAACAGAACACTTTCAGTTCAAATACGGGGAGGAGTGATAAGCGTCTTACTCTCCCTCTCTCTCTCTTCACTCCTCCATTTCAATGTGTGTCTGTCTGTCTGTGAGTCTCTCTCTCTATCCATTCACTTCATGCTTCCTGTTGTGCTGTCCATCCATCCATCCATCTCTCTCTCTCTCTCTCTCTCTCTCTCTCTCTCTCTCTCTCTCTCTCTCTCTATCTTTCTATGTATCTATCTATTCACTTCATGCTTCCTGTTGTGCTGTCCATCCATCCATCCATCTCTCTCTCTACTCTCTCTCTCTCTCTCTCTCTCTCTCTCTCTCTCTTTGTCTCTCTCTCTCTCTCTTTGTGTCTCTTCCTCTTGCTGTCTCGTCTGTCCTTCCCTCACTTTTGTCCCTTTATCACTTTGCCTATCATCGTTTCATTTACGGATCTGTCTGTATCCGACTGTCCAACCTTCCATCAACTCATCCAGCTATGTGTCTAACCATCACACAGAGGAAACTCTTCTACTTTTCTCACCCCTTCTCTTTCCCTATCTTTGTTCTTCTTACTCCTCTTTCACTACCTTCCCTCCCTCTTATCACTTATCTGCCTTCTTTATCTCTCCCCTCTTTCCTGTTTTTCATTTTTTTCACCATTCTTCCTTGCGTATGCAGAACACACTACAGATGCAATTGCACGCTGGCATTGATGAAGTATTTAAACGCTGAAGCCAATCAATAAAACATATTCCAGCATCTCAGGTCTCGTCACTACCAAATAAATGAAAGTGAAGAATCTACTGTTTATTCCTGTACGCTCCAACCAGGTGCTCCTGATGAGAAATGGGTGACAGTGATTGGTGAAGTGGCAAGAATATTCACCAAGAAATCACGGGTTTATGTTGCATTTCCATTTCCATCATTGGGTTCTGATCAAGACAGCACCTAATGTGCTCCAGGGAGACTGCCCCTGTAATCAGGAAATGGAGGTCACTCTGGAGTGTCTGCTAAATATCATTACATGAAAATATGAAAATGGTCCAAACATTTACTGTATTTTTTTAAATAATTTCAGCCCAGCAGTGGTGGCCTAGTGTTTAGAGACTGAAGCCCCAGGATCAAGTGGTTACAATCCCACATACAGTAGAGTTTGCCCTGGTGCCATGAGTGCTGTGTGTCCCCATCACTGCTCCCTGAGAGCTTTAAATAACTGCCCCCTGCTGCACTTGTGGTAGCAGGAAGTAACACATGGAAGGCTGCTTTCATGGTTTCTGTGTGTTGTGCTGTATTTCACGATCACAGTTTCAAGTTGTCCTTGAAAATAGATTTTCCAGATTCCAATATTGATTTTCAAGAAGTTTAACCACTTAAATTCAATATGAATCAAACCATGAATTAATGAATATCTTTTATATTTAATATACTATGTCATCATTTTATTATAATCATAATTGCACAAAAATAAAATATTTCTTGGCATGTCAGACACATCAGCCTGACTATCCATTGACATGTAACTGTATGTACAAGAAACACCTGTCTTGATGTATAAAAAGCACATTGTTCTGTGGAAAACCCAGCCAATGGAAGGTTGTCGAGGGCTACTACCTGAAGAAAAGCATGACTGTCAACATGAAAGGTCAATGAAGCAGCAGATTAGTTGATATTTTGTAAAATGACAGCTTTTAGAGCATTAATATTTTGTCTTTTTGAGATTTTATGAATGCCTGTGAGGGATAGGAGCAGCTAACGGATGCCCTTCTTTGCCCCTCAATATGGGCTGATAACAAAAACTGTGTTCCTTATAATTTTAGTGAGACAATACCTGGAGGCAAAGGGGCTTCCACTGCAAACCTAGCTGGAAAAAAAACGGCGGGGTTAAAAACTGCAGAAAGGAAGAAATGTATTTTGGAAGGAATGGAAATGAATCTTTGTGTGTGAGGTTCAGAAAAATTCAACCCTGATAGAGCTGCAAGAAAATGGGACCTTTAACCATCTGGAAGATGGCTGTAAAAAAAAAAAAGAAAGATAACAATCATACCACAGGGAGTGGCATTGTGGAGATCCTTCTTTAGGGCAACCGTTGTGGTTAGCTATTCATTTGTTGCCATAGCAGAGGAGGTTCAGAAGGCCCGAGGCCTTGGAAACCAATGGCCCAGAATCCCAGACTGCCTGTTCTGAGTCTCCATAACCCAAAAAAAATGACCCCTGAACAAGGCTTGCCAACTGATGGATTTCCTGAGGCAGTCTGAGGCAACAGCCAGGCTAGGCGTGATAGGCTGCTCCAGCAAATGAAGTCCATTTGACAGAATTATGAGAGCCTTTCTTGCTTTACTTATCCCACTTAAGTGTCAGGGCTTATCGTTCTTCACCTCAAACCAGTTTCTTAAAAGCAGTTCGTTTAAGATGTATATCAAGTTATGAGTTTTGGACTGGAAGTTAAAAGCTAAAAATGAGTTACACGGGTACTGTGCATTGGTGAAAATGAACTCTTAATACAGGACTGTATTCTTTTTGTTTTGCAGTATATACCAATAAGACTGAAGTCAATTAGCATTGTTTTGAAATGTTTAAACTAAAGGTTAGATGGACAGAAGCATTGGCATGAGCCCTTATTTGGATTAATACTATTGTCTTGTAGATCTCAACGTTCTTCTGTCTAAATTCTCAACCATGACGTACAGAGACAACATACTGTAGGTGGTAGGTAAGCTCTTAGAAACCTGATAATGAAAAGATAGGCTTGGCCAATGTAGTTGCTGTCTCCTTGTAGCCTCTTATTTCCTATTTTCAGTGGCCAACCCTACATTCATCCTGGTGGAGCAGTGAAAAGCCTATATATCTTGCCATTTTATTCACAGTGCCCTGGAGCAGCACTGAAGCATTACTCCGAATTCTAATGTGGCAAACATCAAATCTGCCAATGATGTTTCTGAAGCCATAGACTTGTGCAAAGGATGTACTGATGGCTGGTAGACTGATGGCTAGGTGATGTTGACACCATGGGCCTCCCCTGAATTCATCTGAGACTTCTCAGAGCGTCTCATAAGTGGACATGTATGAGATAACCTTCTTGTTGAGAGCTAGTTCAGGGCAACCACCATTTTTATGGCTTTCCCTGGCCAGTGTCCCTCAGCGAGCTCTTGGAGAATATATCAGTGGGCAGGGGTCATACACTAGCCAGTGCAGTTCTAAAATGTGGATGGTGATGATCTTCTAAGAAACGGTAGACAGTTAAATAATGTAGACAGTACTATGGCTTGAGCTACCTCTTATTCATATTGTGCCTCCAAAGTGTGTATTGTTGAGGTTCTCCAGACAATGATTTTGGCTCTCACTTTCAGTCCAGTCCCAGAAACAATGTGGAATCATCTCCACAGAGAAAAATTAAAGATGATGTCCATAGAGGAGCTTTGGAATGTCCTTCAAAAAGCCTGCAAAAGTATTCTTTAAGACAACTTAAAGAAAGCCTGTCCAGCTATGCTGAGCTGTGTGAAGAATTGCTGAAGATTGGTTGTATAAATATTGCCTTCAGCCGGAAAGTTCATGACTCTGTGATAGACCACATTTACAGAGTGTGTTTGCACTGTTCATTCTAATCAGCGATTGGTTTTTTCGTTTACTAAAATAAGTAAACACTTTTACACAGTATCTGTTTCTCCAAGCCATTTCAAATGGGATGGATGAGGCAGCTGCCAGGAAGAGGAAAGAGGAAGACCAGAAGAGTTTATGGACAGCCAAAGAAAGAAGAAGAAGAAGAAGAAGAAGAAGAAGAAGAAGAAGAAGAGAAGAAGAAGAAGAAGAAGAAGAAGATAAGCCTTCCTTTAAATAAACTAGTAGACATTGTTCTGGATCAAGAGGCATTTGGAGAAAGGTTTTATTAAAGGTTTGTGCAGGTGTAGTACAGTTATCATTAAGAATAATGCAGTGTTACAAATGCTGCTCTTGTGTGAAAATAAAGTTGTAACCAGACTACATGGCTGATGTTGTA